>CM050515.1:40555000-40897500 GCA_027563665.1 Antrozous pallidus
CAAAAAACTCCCCTTTTCCTTTTGTAGACAAAAGGAGCCCTGCATGGCAGTCTTGCAAACTCAGAGACATAAAATAACCACAAAGGATGGTTTGAAAAGTAAATATTTAACTGCAAACAGGTTATGGTGGGTAGTCATGTCCTAGGCCAGTATTTTTTTTTCCCTGACAAAAATCAGCTTCTTTGGTGAGCCATTTACCTTTCTTTTGCCTTTCTCCTTCTAAGATAACATATCTGTGAGATGTCTGGTGAATTGTAACTTTTTTTTTCTGGAGCCCCCTGGGGCACAACCAGATGTGTGATGCCACAGGATGCCACAAATTCCTTCATTACCATGTAAATTGTTCCTACATTCACCAAAGTGTGTGTCCATCATTTTACTTTATCCAATCCCAGGTGGGATTGCTTATCCAACCTCCTTAATCTATCACCAATGAATTACTTGTAACTCACCTACGTCTCTTTCCTTTGATTGCAATGCATAAATACAGTTGTAACCCACCACTCTATTGAGCATTTTCTCAATTCCTTGAGTTCTGCTTCCCGGCATATGTCGACAGTTTGGCTCCAAATAAACTCCCTAAAATTCTTTACAGGTTTCATTTTCTTTTTCATTATCACTTTTCTTTTTCTAAAAACAATTTATTTTATTACAAGAGGTATTTTAGGGAGAGCAGCTTTAAATATCAACTTAGCCCTTTCAGCTGAATTAGGTAATGCTGAAAGAAAAGAGGATTGACCTGTCAGATCAGAAAAAGTTTAAATTCAGCGAGAATAGAGTTTTTGGAAAGAATAACTCTAGTTCTAACAGAATTTCATTCCAGGAATTTGAGTACTTAAAAGACTAAGTCTAGACACCTACATCCACAAAGGGGAGCTGCCAATTATCTGGTGAGTCGAGCAGTTAGTTATCTGCTGAATTTAGCCAATTTTCGGGGCCGGGGGTGGAATCTATACATTCTCCTCAATTGTGGATTGCTTTTATTGAAATATCCGGCTAATTAATTCAGTTCTGTGCTTCATTTTGTCTATGTGGATAGAGGTTGAATGTCACATTCTGATCTAATTCCCTGAGATAGCGAGATGTTGGGAGGCCATCGTTTACTTGTTTCTCAGAACGACATTATAGTTCAGTGAATTAATATAGAATTAGACTAAATTGCACATTCAAACAATTTTTGATTACTTATTAAAACAGAGGTAAAAGCCTGGCATGGATTACCCTAATCCACAGACATCTGACAGAAAATTAAATTAGGCACCAACTCAACTGTTCTGAAAATTTCGATTTAAAAGAAGAGTTGTGTTGAATATATTTGTGTGACACTTCTGTAAATGTTTTTAACATCTCAAAGCCCAGATGAAAGGATTATAATTGCTGAGAAATAGAAATATCACTAGCAAGCATAAGAGGGTTCTTTTCTTCTTTGCAGTGGAGAAATGGGTCCAAACATTTGTGTTGGTGAGACTGATTCAAGACTGTAAATCAACATGTGAAAGCAATGACTACAAATTCCTAACTTCTAGTTTCCTTTGCTCAACCCAGATGTAATTCAGATTATAGACCAGTAAAATAGTTAGAGGAGTATTAACAAAGTCAAGAGGCAGAAAACTGAGCCAAGAAATAAGCCAGGTAATTCATTTTTGAATAAGTAGAACTTCTTCAAGAAGCTTTTAAGAAAAATTCATGATACACAGGAGAAAACAAAAAGAAAAAAAAAACAGATCTTTAAATAGTCACATTATATAACAGCAAGCTAGCCTATAATTTCCCCCATGAAATTTAATAAAGTACTGTAAGCCTTTCAAAACCTTTAATAATTCTATAAATGCAGGATTAAAATAATTTATAAAGCAGCGGGATTCCTTTTTAAGGCTAGCCATTTATACCAAAAACCACCACACAAAGATATTGGCAGTTATTTTCCACTTCAGTGGCCTTACTTTGTTTGGAGTACAATGAACCATAAAGATCTTTCATGATGCAGATGTTACATGGTGACTTGGCTTACCTGGGGCTAACCCACTCTCTGAAACAACAACCCTCACAATAGTCAAATACCTGTTTCTGAAAATTAAAATGTATAAATTACTATAGAATTTTGATATGTAAATAGCTACAGAAATATCTAGTAAAGGGAAGGGCATATACCATTCAATGACAAAGTTAATCTCACCTCAAACCAGCCATACTGCATTAGATAAATGCCTGCCAGATTACATGTTCAACTGGGGGCTATGAACATTCTGTTATTCTCCAGCAAAAACCTGAACAGTGTTTTCTAACACTTTACCCCATCTTCACATTAACCATAAAAAATATCAAAGAGATTATACACAGTCTGTTGTTTGGCAAGACCTGGCAAATTCTCTCCACTTTCAAGTATAAGCAAAGCCTACAAACGAGATAAGAATTATATATTTTTAAAATATATTCCATAAAAGGAAGGAAACATTGGTCTAATGAGATGGAGGAAATGAAACCTATAAAAATTATTTTAAAAGTAAAATAAATAAGAAAAATTAAGAATACATCTATTTTAGAATGCATTACTTTGTGTTCTCAATAAAATATAAGAAAGCATAAACTTTATCAAATAAGATAAGATGAAAGAGAGCTTTATTAAAAGATAAAGTATAAAGCAAACCAGCTGCATTAGGAATGAAGATTGTGGCATTAGTTCAGCTTTCCTTCACTTCTATCACTCACATTAAAAAAATAATAAAAAGATGAAAACAATAATCTCTATCCTTATGAAACCAGGACACAGTCACAACTCCAGGTCTCAGGTTATAAAAAAAAGCTGCCAAATACATTGAATTTCAGAAATTGAATAAGGGCCCTAAAAGCATGCACAAAATTCTACAACTCTCTAAACAATGTGGGATTTCTTGAAGGTTCTAGATGCTAACTGCATAAAAGGTCTTACCAGCAGTCTCAGAGTTAGAACAGTTAGATCTGATGGTGTAGGCAACACACTTGTTGGTAATGAAGTGTGACGTGAAGCAAAGTCCAGGGGAAAGCTTTCATATGAACCATCTTTGGAAGAGCAAGTGGAGAGGATATCAAGGTAAAGGAGCAACCGACTGGAGCCAGCTAATGAAAATGAAACAAATATGCTAACTTATGATATAAAGTACATTACAATTATAAGGCTTCACTATGAACCACTTATATCTTCTAATCTGATGAAGAGTAGAAAACTGTTCTATAAGAAAGGAGTGCCACGCAAAATATTTTTAGAACTCTGCAGCTTATATACCAACCAATCAGAACCAAACAAAATGTATGAAATATGCATACTGGAAAAAAGAGGGAAATTTATTTATTTCTCTTTTTTAAAACATATTTTATTGATTTTGTACAGAGAGGAAGGGAGAGGGATAGAAAGTCAGAAACATCCATGAGAGAGAAACATCGATTAGCTGCCTCTTGCACACTCCCTACTGGGACTGTGCCCGCAGCCCAGGTACATCCCCTTGATCGGAATCGAACCTGGGACCTTCCAGTCCGCAGGCCGACGCTCTATCCACTGAGCCAAACTGGTTTCAGCGGGAAATTTATTTCTTTATGCCAAGACTATTATTATACACACTAGAGGCCTGATGCATGAAAATTCATGCAAAAGTAGGCCTTCCTTCCCCCAGCTCCCGACACTGGCTTCCCTCTGGCATCCGGGACTCGGGTTTCTCTCCTCCAGCCACCAGCAGGCATCCAGGACCATGTTGGCTTCCCCCAGACTGCCCACAAGCACCCAAGACCCAGGCTAGCTTTTCCCCAGCCTGGCTTCATCAGGAAGAACTTCTGGAATGATGTCCGGAAGACTTCCGGTCTAATTAGCATATTACCCTTTTATTATTATAGATGGAAACTGTAAGACAATCAATTAAGAAAACAAGTAAAGCATAATAACAATTCAACAAGGTGGTATATACAAAAATCAATAGCTTTGCCATACACACATAAGTTAGAAAATATAAGGAAAGAACATATCACATTTTAAGAACTACCAAAGAAAGCCAAAATAACTAGAAGCAAATATAACAAGAAGATGTATGGCTTATTTGAAAAAAACAACAACAGTGATTTAAACTATTAAAGAACCTAAAAGAGATAAAAAACCAGAAAGATTAAACCTGTTTTTAAATATATTAATACTACATGGATAAACTGCTCCATATATTAACCTAGAAATTAAATGAAATTTCAATATAAATAACAACATGATCATTGAAGGACAAAGGAGAACCTGGTGGCACTCATTAAAATTCTGGGGATGGGGGAAGAAAATCTAAGTAGAGCATTCACACAAATGATAAAACATACCTCAAAGCTACAGAAATTTAAACTGATAATTATCCAGAAATATATTGCATATCAACTGAAGAGAACAGAATATAATAAAGAGGTAATATGCAAATTGACCCTCACACCCTCACAAGATGGCTGCCTAGGACCAGGTCAGCAAGGGGGGTTAGTGAGGGACAACTAAATGACTGAATAAGCAGGCTGCATGGGGTGACCAGGCCAGTGGGGGGTCAGTAAGGGGTGACTAGGTTGGTGGGGGGGCCATTAGGAGTGACCAGACCAGCAAGGAGAGGGGCAGTTGGGGGAAACCTAGCCTGCAGGGGGACAGTTAGGGATGATCAGGCTGGCAGAGGGGGCAGTTGGAAGTGACCAGGCAGTCAGGTGAGCGATTAGGAGCCAGCAATCTAAGATTGTGAAAGGGATGTCTAACTGCTGGTTTAGGCCCAGCAGTCAGACATCCCCCGAGGAGTCCTGGATTGGAGAGAGTGCAGGCTGGGCTGAGGGGACTCCCCCCACCCCTGTTCATGAATTTTGTGTACCAGGCCTCTAGTTAATTTATAATTTATATCATATTTTAAATCAGGACAGTGGGGGAAGAGTGAATAGTTAATAAAATGATGTTGGGATGTCCAGTTTACCATTATAAAAAATAAAATAAAGCTAAATCTATATTGTTGGAAGCCGCCCATTGCCTTCACTAGCAGAGAGGTGTGGACAAGGAACCCGGAAGGCTGGTTAACCTTGAAGCTCTGAAAGGTCAGAGCCAACCACCTACTGTTTAGTTGAGACAATGGTAACTAAAGCAACTTCTACCTTTTAGTTTTATGTAATCCTTGGTGATTGGCTATTACTGGAATTGCCTGTCTAAGGGCAATGGGTATATCCCACAATCTGAATAAAAGAGATAGCAAGGCCAAAGTGGGGTAGAGTCCTTCCCCTTGAGTTGGGCTCCCGCCTAGCACTCAATATTTCCAAGTAAATATTTTCTAGTCTCTTTCATTTGCATGCAGATACCTCCACACCTGAACCCTGAACTCTGAAACAAGTGGGATGTGTGTGTGTGGGGGGGGAAACACTTGCACTTATCTAATTCTTTATACTAAAATAATTTTCAAGTTGATTTATTCTACCTGTAAAAATGGATCTATAACAGTACCTGAACAAAATATCTATGTTTAAAAATAATCTTGGAGTAAGTCTGTTTTTAGTAAATTACAGAGTAGCAAACATAAAAACTTACTGCATTTTATTTCATAAAAATGGATTAAAATTTTATAAAAATTAAAGAATGCAAAAGATGAAGATACAGGGAGGAGTAAAGAAAAAAATTTAATGAAATTTGCTCAAACTCTCCCCTTTGGAATTAAGGAAATACATGTTAAAACTAGACAAGCTTTTCCAAATTCAATTTTGGATAAAAGAATACATTTTATTCTTAAAATTTTGAAGTAGGACCCACCATACACACATACAGCCTTTAAAAAACGTTTACACTAAAGAGCTCATTATATGTGTACTGAAGAATTATCTCTTGTGGTATATCCAGATTATACTGCCCAAAACTTTTTCAGTGTATCAGCATTCCTTGTCACTCCTGGTAACATATTTGTTTTTCCCAATGTACAAGTCTCAAGTGGTTTCAAAGGGAAGGGAGGAGCTGGCCATGCCTTCTTCCATGTCTCAAAAGTGAACATAAAAGTAAAAAAAAAAAAAAAAAAAAAAAGCAAGAGCTTTCCTCCATGATATTTAAGACTGCTAAAAAAGAGGCCTTTCTTTTCACCGGAGATAGTGAGCAATTAAGATCTAAGGAAGCCTAAAGCTATTGGTCATCTTCTCTGCCATTTGTCAAGACCTTTGCTGTATTTTTCAGAGCAGGCTAATAGCCATAACAAATAGATCTAAAAACAAAAACTGGCTCCAACTAAATAGAAATGTATCTGTTGCTCACATAAAAGATGAAGATAACTCCAGTTTGGAGAGAGGTGGGAGAAGTCTGAGCCAAACAGCAGTTCAGGGATCGAGGTTGTCAGAGTTCCTGCTGTCTTCAGCAGCAGGCTTTCAGGGATTACCGGGCATGAAGGAGAAAAGTTTAGGTTTTCAGGATGTACGCCTAGAAATGTTTCATGTCATTTCGGTTCATATCCCACTAACACTCAATCACATGGCCATACTGAACTGTAAGGAAGACTGAGAAACAGGCCAGGTATGTAACTGGTAGAAGAAGAAATGGGTATTGGTGAGAAACCTACATTCTCTGCCACAGTCTTTTTGACACATGTTTGATACATATGACATCGCGTTAAAAGTCTTAGACTCCTGGGCAATGCTTAGGTCTCTCCAACAGATTCAGATATGCTTCAGGTAATTCCCAACTCCAACCCAATATTGAATGGTAAAGGAAGACTAAGATAACAGTAATGTAAAAATGTGGCTGCATCTTTGGTGGATGAATCTTGGCTTTGTGTTAACTTCTCTGAATTTGTTAAATGCCCCGTGTCCCTGAATTAGAATGTATTCTCTCACACTATCCTTGAGTTTTACCTTATCTTCCCAGTTTCATTTGGACAGATGAAGCCAATTCACTACTTCAAGAATTTTCAGTTTGAGCCAGTATTTATTTTTGGATCAATAATTTTTATATGGGCAATAGTAGGAATCTCCTGAGTTAATGCTACTCTCCCTGCATTTTCTTTTTCTTTCAGATGTTTTTGAATCATTCATTTTAGATTTTGACAATCAGTACTATTGAGCCTCTGTTTGGAGAAGAATAAACTCTGAGAGATTATGAATATTTTACCTCAATGCTCCATTTCCTCTTAGAAAAGAGAAATAAATATGGGGAAATGTAAAGTTTTTACTTTTTCTACTGTGATCTTTTACTAACAAGTAAAGGTTTTGTAGGGGAGGAAAATTAATTTTCCCTCCACCATTTCTATTTCTAGATTAAAACTTCCTGCAATAAAAAAGGCATATTAATGAGAGAAAAACAAACAGAAGTTTATCAACAGTTATACCTCGTGTACACATGGGAGATACCCAGTAAAACTAAACAAAGCTCTTGGAAATGGTGAAGCCAAAATCTTAAATACCATCTTCAGCCAAAGACGAAAGATGTTGGGGTGCGGGTAGGCAATTCACAGAAAGTGAGAAGGAGAAATATTTGAGATGGGATGATATATGATTCATTATGTTTTCAAAGACAATTTAATAACTTGAAAAAAGATAATACTATAGCTGTTACCTGATACCAATTATTAAACCCTATGAAGCTTGGAAGGTTATTTTTTAAAATACCAATTTTTAATCCTTTTCCTTTTATTTTACTATTTGAAATATTTCTCAAATTTTCTACTTTATACCAAAAGTTTACATATGTGTGTGTGTGTGTGTGTATAACTAAATACATAACTAAAATAAAAAGCATATACATATATGCTTTTACTTTTAGTTCCCTCTTTTCTAAAAAAAAAAAAAAAGTTATCCTTATATAATTCATACATCCTACATAATTCTAGGGAAAGAAATGAAGTAAGATTATCAGTTCATCAATGGATAGGCTTTGTTATTTCTAGTGCCCAAAGGACTTTCATGAACTCAGTTTACACTTGTGTTATGGGAAAAGGAGAGGAAAAGAAAACACAGCATGAGAACAGTGTGAGGCATGTTCAAATCCACTGCTCACAGCAGGGAAAAACAATTGCTTCCTCTCCTGCTTCCAGTGACCTAGCTGTGTGTGGATCACAGTGTCAGAAAAAGTATCCAAAATTGCCTTCAACATGGCTTCCCTCTGTTATTTTTACATCAGTAAATACCTAGTCCAAAGGACCATCTGAGAAACCTCAAGGCCTTTCACTGCCCTGGTTCACTTGGGCAAAAAGTCTTCAAATAGATGATCAATTATTTTATGAGAGAGTTTCATAATAGGCATCAAGGCCTCCTACAACTACACTATGACCTTAGGATGATTGTATCATTAATTAGATTCTAAGGATGTTAATAAACTCTTTAAAATAATTCTCTGTGAACTTAGACCCCTGTAGACTAGAAGAACTCTTTTGTAAATACATATCTCTTCCTTGGAAAGCAAAAGAATTTGCATATTATTTTTCCCAGATTGCTTGTTTACTGCTCCTACATCAACATCAATAATGAAAGCTTTAGCTGTAGGTGCTGAGAACAAAGATGAAAATACGTGAATTTAAATGTTTGTGTATAAAGATGTTTGAAGGGATTAATTTTTATCTGGCTATTCAAATAGGATTAGAGGGATCAACTTGGATAACAAAGGCACATTATAAATACATATGCTGTCTCTAATTAATAGGTTCATATATGGATATAAGAATGACAAATTATTACAGAAGAGCCCATGATTACATTATTTTTAAATAATTGAAAGGAAACTCATGAGTCATTAGTAAAGAGATGACTTTGAAATGAGGCAAACTCATTCAGCAAATATAATACTTTGCAAGGCACATTTCCTATTTATACATACAGTTAATAACATCTATTATGCAGTCTTAGTCCCAGAAAGCCTGTGTTTGTTGAGAGAAATACTTTAAAACAGAAGCTTAATTATATAGTGCTCAAGTTTCTCTGGCAACATCAAAAGGGAGAAAGTCATTTGTGTTTTAATGAATATTTTGAAAGAGAAATAAGTTCTTAAGTTAGAGACAAGGAGAATGTAGGAGAAAAAAAAGATGGTAGATTCTAATTTTCTTTTTCAGTATATAACAACAAAAGTTATAAGGGGAGAAAATGGAAATATTACAAAAGCCTATATATAAAATCATATATATAGAGAGAGAATACAAAAGCTTCTTAGTTTTTATCTCATGATTTTGTGTTTTGCCCCTGAGAATTGCTCAGGCACATTATAAATAAAAATATTTATTTTCAAGGAAAAGAGTCCTTAACAAGATTATCCCCAAACACTATACCTATCACATTTTGAAGAAATTTAGTGACACACCCTAAAGGAGCCAGTAGGTGACAGGAGTATTTGCGAGTGATTTTAACTTGACTCATGATTTTGACAAAAGAAAATATACCAATTAGTATTACAAAATGATTATCAATTTGTGCATGTTGACAGAGAGATAAATCTGGTAGAGTTTAATTTAACTTATACTTCATAGAAATGGAGTGATAGGTTTTATTCTTTGGTATAATGTATTTTATAAGGTAGAAATATATTAGCTAGTATTCAATGCTTTCTATCTATATAAAACCCTAATATGCAAATTGTCTGAACAGCAGAATGACCAGCAGAATGACCAGTTGCTAGGATGTACACTCACCACCAAGGGGCAGATGCTCAATGCAGAAGCTGCCCCCAGTCCACAGGCCCAGACCAGTGGCAGGGGGCAGGGCCAACAAGCAGGCAGCATCAGGCCAGCCAACGCAGGTGCAAGCTGGGGCCCTGGTCAACCCACTGGTTACCCCACAAATTGGCCCTGATTGCCAGCCAAACCTAGGGACCTTACACGTGCACAAATTTTGTGCACCAGGCCTCTAGTCATTTAATAAAATAGGTGCAAAGATGCTGACAGCTCATATGATAGACAAATCTCTAATCTCTAGTCCCTCGATCCACTAGTGGTCCACTAGTATAATTATCTAAAAAGTAAAAATAACAAAATTTTGAAAGGAGTACTGTTTATCTTAATGGCTATTTACTAGAACTTTCCAGAACTCTGTTCAAGGCCAGCTTTAGACAAATCAAGGAATAAAATGAAAATTAGTTTTCTGTTTCCTCTTTCCACTCCCATGTGGCTACTCTTTCATGCATTGTCCTTTGTCCCCATGAGTGCCCCTATCTTGAGCCACAGCTATCTTCATTTCCTTCTCATTTTTAATAATCTAATGTATTAAATTATTAATGTTAATAATCACATTTTACCTTAGTGAGGAGTATTCACTTTTTAAACTTGGAATCTTGAAAGCATAGTATTATATCTCAAAGAATTGAATCCTTCCTTTCTCTTTTTTTATCCTTCCTTATTTTGTTTTTGTTTTTAACCATTCATGACACCAACATAGTCTACTCACTTCTGTTAACATTTCTATTACAAACATTTCCACTGTGTTTCCTTAAGCATAGTGCAGAATGATCCTCAGCTATTAACAGTGTCTTTGGTTACTCTGATAAAATTACACTTGTGAGAAAGTTCTACAAACCAGCTACCAACAGCCACTCCCAAATATCCAGGATGTTGAAATCATCAACAACTTTCTGACTATGCCTCAAATGTCATATAATATCTAAAATAAAATGGGAACAATATTTTCTTCCTTTTAAAAAAACATTTTGCCTAATTCTTTTACCTCTTTAGCATATGCTGATTTATGTATTTTCTCTAAAGTGATGATACCTCTGACCTCCCAGGACTTGCTCTGAGAAGCCACCTATTAAAAGGGACTTCAAGGTAAGATGGAATATGATTGGCACAGCCACAGTTCTGGGTTCCTGCTAGCATACATGACACCGCATTTGAGGACCCCAAATGTACTTCAGTTATTGCAACAGAAATCAAAAGGGAAACTAGATCATCATTTAACACCATGGCATTCAATTTTGAGCTTCACATTTTGGGCTCTCATGGTTGCCTTATTTAAAACCCTTCGTTTTTTGCCAACACTTCCTTTGAACTCTGAGAGATGCATCCATCATGATATGAGATTGGATCTGTAGCTCCAGGAACAGGAATAATAATCAGAGGTGTATATATAAACTGAAAACCTCTGCATTCCTCCCAACCATGCCCTGTAGTAGGAATGCTAAAATAATGCTAATGCAAGAAAAGATATTCCAGTGTCATTTTAGATTTCAAGCATTGCACATTCGTACCCATGATTATGTCAAAATATACACATAGGCATCATTTGAGAGAGAATTTATTATAAAAGAAAATATAAAAAAGCAAAGCTAGCCTGACCTTGCTTTATTTATTTTTTTAAATCAGTGCTTACACTAGAGTTGAATAAATTTGTCCAACTTAACATGAAATTGTGTTGGTCTAAGGATAAAAAGTAAACCGGTAAGCCTATTCATGTGGAGTGAAAAGAAGAGAACATAAAAGAATCATAAAATATCTCCCCTCTGGCATTAAAAATGCATTAAAAAAATCAAACATACTTTCTAATAATATGTTTTATGTAATAGAATAGAATTGAAAGCTTCAGAAGCAAGAAAATTCACATTTAATTCTGGGGATCTCTCCATAGGGTGAAAAAGAGAAAAGTATAAGAACTGGTATTTTTTTTTGGGGGGGGGTGTTGTTTTGTTGTGTGTTTCTTTAGTGTGGATATGATTGCAAGAGCCAAAATTAATGTTTTTCCTTTTTAGGTTTGCATACCTTTGTATATTTTCTTCACTTCTCTTATACCTAGACTTGTATGTCTAGGAAAAAAGATTTTCTGAGAGATTCATCAAATCATTTATTTTAAATCAAGTAGAATTCAAGCGATTCCAATTTTGCTTTTCAGACCCAAAGATCAATAGTGCAAAGGTAGCATTTGTTTTTAGCCTATTGCTAGCTTTTGAAATGTAATATTCTATGAAGTCAGTGTTTCCTTCCACCAAAACTGAAAAAAACAGGCCAGACTCTCTGTTGCTATTTGTTAATATTTTTCAGATCTATTTGTTTACCATCATTAATAGTTGTTCTTTGGACCAGACCACTAGAAAAGTGGCATAAAAGTATATGAGTATGGAAACTCAGAAATGGCTCAGAATTCATTTGAAAAACTCAGTCATTTCAGGAAAACACTTCTTGTTATTATTAATCCATAGCCTTTCCTTAGAGTGAACTTGGTGAAACATTATGGTAAAGATAAGACACTGGGAACCTCCAAGACCTCATTTATTTCTGGACAGTCCTCTAAGGGCATATATCTGAGAGTTAAAGGCTCAAATTCTGTAAGCTAAAAGTTTGTGAAGCAAAACTGAGATGAGACTAGAGGGGAAATCCTCAGTCTAATTCCTCATGTCAGGTCCTCTTTAAGCTCAGCTGGGCTTATTCTTCTTTTTTCAGAAAAAAAAAAAAAGCAAGTGGGAAAAAAAAAGCCAACAGGTAAAAGGATCAGAATGTACTTTCTAATCTAGAGGGAATTTTTAGCCTTAAGTTATAAATTCCAGAAAATAAGAATTTATAAGAGAAACAGTGACAGAACCTTAATTATGGTATTGCAAAGGGCAACTCTGTAATAAAAAGGAACTACCCCTGAAATGAAATGCTTAATCTTTGAGTGAGATGTGGCCTAATAACTCCAAAAGAGAGCAGTGCGATGATTCAAGTCCTCGCTTGCTGCAGCCTGCTGTGCAGCCGTTATGAAATTCACTGTCGCCTTCAGCTCTTTCCTTTCTAACTAAGCTTCACTTTGCTCTGGAAAGTAGAAATGAAAGGTCACAATGAGCCAAGCAATGGCAAGTCACTTTTTTTTCCCCTGGCAAAAGCTGTTTGCCTATATGTGTATCAGAGAATCAGAGAAACTGGGAAGGACCAAGAGGGGCCATGTGATCCACCCTCTGTTTCTCTCTCTGCAGATAAAGCCTAAGTCATCAAAATCAGAGTAAGAAGGTAGCCCAAAGTTTACTTCTTCAACGAATGAGGGGGGAATTCACATCTTCCCTTAGAAACTCTGTGCTGGCTTTAAAGTCAAGAAATCTGTTATGTGGCCCTAATCGGTTTGGCTCAGTGGATGGAACATCAGCCTGCAGACTGAAGGGTGCCAGGTTCGATTCCAGTCAAGGGCTTGTACCTTGGTTGCAGGAACATCCCCAGTAGGGGGTGTGCAGGAGGCAGCTGATCGATGTTTTTTCTTTTATCGATGTTTCTAACACCCTATCCCTCTCCCTTGCTCTCTATAAAAAAAAAAAAAATTAAAATTAAAATTAAAAAAACACAGTAAAATCTATTTTTAAAAAGAGGTTCTTGTTTAAAAAAAGATATCTGTTTTGTGAACCCTAATTCTTAATTTAAATGACTCCCTTAGCCTCACACCATTGTCTGTAAACATGAAGTGCCCTGGATAAACACACTTCAGACATTTGGAGAAATGTATGAAGTCAATGTTTAGCATGCTCTCTCGTCAAATACTTACAGGTCTCTTCATATTTATTAGTACAGTGAAGGGCCAATTTCCTAATCTTTTTTTTTCAGGTCCCCCCTCCCCAAATGTTCTTTGTATTTCTACCTTTGTCTTACAATGTATAGGGTATTCCCCCAAAATATAAACACACTTTGAATAATTATGAATTCCAATGAGTTAAATCTGAAAAGAAAGAAACATCAATTGTGCTATTAGCTGTTAAAGTCCGTATACATTTTTGGGGGGACACCCTGAACAGATAGCATCATAACGCAAACATCTAACTTAGTGCCTAGTCCATAGTAGACATCTAGTATTTGTTTTTGAGAGAATCAATGTCTATTTGGAAGGCAACTAAAAAGTAAATGCTCAAGTGGACATTAAACAGCAAACCAATTAAACAAAAATAAGACAAAGCTATTTTGCCTTCCAAATAGACATTTATTTTAGCTTCAGTTCCCTTGATTTAAATCATATCTAAAACATTTAATTCATGGTGTTTCTTGGTTTAAATATTACATGGATACATGCAAACTATATATCGATCTGGCAGCAGTGTTATGACCCAAAGAAATTACATGTTATGCCCAACAGAGTAATATTTTCTGAAAACATACATTAGCAAGGCTCATTGTCACACTCATTCATGGCAAGGCAAAAGTGAACAGAGGCAAAGCCATGCACTCACAGATAGATATGGAGTGCTTCCTAGCCTCCCTTAACTCAGCCCTAAGACTGAATGTTTGCACCACTGTGCCAAGGCTCCAAAGTCATGGCTAAAGTAGTTCTGGCTGCACAGCTCCAGGCACCTATTGATACCAAACACTCACTTACCTAGTAAGAAACTCCTGCAAGGCAAGACACAGCCCACCACATTTCAGATTCAGACTGGAAAAGAAATAGAGAATGCGGGAAACAGAGAGGCACCCAAGAACACCATACGGAACTAAGACTGATGTCGATTGTTCTTTCCCCACTTCCTTCCCCCAAAGGAAAGAGCCTCTATAGTAAGCTTTGTATTAGATCAACCCTCTTAGAATTCCTCAAGAAAACAAATTGGCAGTTCTCTCAACAGAAATGGTTGTCCTCTGGCTGGTATTGGGGGGAAACCAGGAAGTAAAATCATCAATAGTGCATACAAGTTACAAGTGGGCACAATTTACAAGTGAAAGATACAGAATCTCTTTCTTATCTGAATCTGAGACTGGAACTATCCCTCAGTAAGGAAAATCACCAAGAGGGTAAACCTCAGTAGTTAACCATATGACTGCACATAACAGTGTGATATTTTGCCTGACTTTACAGTTAGAAACAGTCATTTTTATAATTGTGTGCCTCATACAGTATTTTATTTTAATATGCTTTTATGTGATGTCTTTTAAACTTTAATTTGCATTTCTTTTGGAAACAGTGCGAGGATAGTTTACTTTCCAATCCTAGTCAATAAATGACACAAGGAAGGAAGGGAAAGAGGGAGAAAGAAGACCTTTTATCATTTTTTAAATTCTTCTTAGAGAAACTATAAGTAGTTTGCTTGATTCCTTTGTATGGTAAAATGTTTCCAACGGGACCAAATTAAAGGATATTTAAAATGTTTAAGATCAAATAAGTACCTGGGGGAAAACTACTTTCCATAATTACTCTAAGCTAGAGCCAGGATGAAATATACCCAGCTGCTACTAAGGTGATCAACTTTCCAAGTGAGATACAGAGACAGATAGATGTTGAAAGACATATATGCCCTACATATCCATCTGTGTTTATGCAGAAAACATTTACAGTAGGTGTACATCAAACAAAGCTTACACACAAAATACCAGGTTCAACTCTGGTCATGAATATTGTAAAATTTGTGACTTTTATGTGCTTTGTGCATGAAATTTAAGATTGCATGTGATAGACTTATTGTGATATATAGTACAGTATTCTAAGATAGAACATGAAATCTTTCCATTTTGATCTAATGTCTATCAATATTATTTATGGCTGAAGATAGGATAGAAGCTTTGCAACAGAGAATATCAATGTTTATTATATTTTATCCTTTTTGTCATGAATGTTAATGATCATTTGGGGACAATAGCTACATTCACAAATATGAGTAAATGAGAACAATTATGTAGTTTAATAGAAAACATACATAATACTAAAAAGCCTTACTTGAAATAAAAATAGTTTTCAGCACTCCATGACCTGGTTACAGCAATTGTGAGAATCCTCAGACTCTCATGAACTCTGAGTTGTCTGCTGATAACATCAAGTTCAGAAGCTTGAATCTGGATAACATTTTGTAGATCAGCCACCTGCCATTCATGCTTCCCAACACCCTGTTCAAACTTGCTGGAAAGAATCTCATACACTTTAATCTTCAAAACCTTGAAAAATGATCAGTGTGCCGCAGGCATTGAACCTGTAAACTTTTTTTTTAACCTCTCCATTAAATACCAGGATTGCAGTCTGAGTCTGGCCGCGACCTGAACAAAGATTTTAATGCCCATTAAATGCACACACATTTGGTTTTTTACCAAGAATATTCACTGTTGCTTTATGTATAATGTTGGAAATGGTGAACAACATAAATGTCTATATAAAGGAATCCATTGTGGCATAGCCACATGACAGACTATTAGAAATCCATTAAGAATTAAATTTTTATGCTAAAATATGACAAAGATAAAAAACTTGCAAACCAATCTGACTTTAACAATATTAATGTAAAAAAAACACCCTAAATAAAATGTTGACAATGAAAATCCACAGTACATTATGCAAATTGATTTATTGTAAAAATTCAAAAGCATTTCAAACTTAAAATCCCATTAATAAAAGTCATTATATAAATAGGTCAAAGGAAAAAATATGATTACCACGAAAACTGTCAAAAGCATTTGATAAAATTCAAATGTGCTTCCTACTTCAAAAAATAAAAAGTTTACTTTTTGAGAAAGGACATACATATTCCCCAAAATTAAGAATCATGCTAACTAGTGGAACATTAAGATAATTTCCAGTGAATTCAGCAATATGACATGGGATAATATTTTATATTTGTTAATTTAATATTGTTTTATATATATATATATATGTATATATCCTATCTAATGAAAGAGTAATATGCAAATTTGACCATACCTTCGCCACACCCACAAGCTATGCCGACAGCCATGCACACTAGCCAATCAGGAGCATATTATGCAAATAAACCCCAACCAAGAAGGCTGCCGCCACTGATAGCAGGCATGCTTGGGTTTTCCTGGCAACAGAGGAAGCCAAGCTTTCCACCTGCCATTGTGGGCCTAGGCCTCCACTCAATGTTACAATGTTTCAATTATAAAAGATACAGAAATGGTGGCAGCCACTGAGCTGGAGAGAACAGAAGCTTGGGTTTCCCTGGCAATGGAGGAAGCCAAGCTTTCAGCCTTCCTTGCTGGCCTAGGCCTCCACTCTAGGCAATAATGTTTCAAACAGAAATGGCTGCCACCCTGGAGCGAGCAAAAAAGGCTTGACTACGTTCCAGGCTACAAAGTTTCAATTGTAGACATAGACTAATCCCAAATCCCAGGGCTTTCACTTGGGTCACTGGGGGGCGTGGCTGGCCTGCAAACCTCCACAGGCCCCTCACCCAGGCCGCCCCATGTCCCAAGGAAACCCCCACCCTTATCTGGGACACTCTTCAGGGCAAACCAGCTAGCCCCCACCCATGCACCAGGCCTCTATCCTATCTAATAAAAGAGAAATACTCAGATTGACAATCACTGCAACACACAAGAGGGCTGCCCCCATGTGGTGAAAGATCCTACCCCACAAGATGGCCACCACAAGATGGCCAGCAGGGGAGGGCAATTGGGAGGTTCCAGGCCCTGCAAGGGAGTGCAGTTGTGGGTGATCAGGCCAGCAGGGGATGGCAGTTGGGAGGGACAAGGCCTGCAAGGGAGGGCAGTTAGAAGTGAACAGGCGAGCAGAGGAGAGAAGCTGGAGGCAAGCAGGCTGGCAGGAGAGCAGTTAGACATCGATTAGGGCTTGTAGGATAGTGGTTAGGGGGTGATCAGGCTGGCAGGCACAAGAGGTTAGGGGCAATCAGGGAGGCAGGCAGGTGAGCATTTTGGAGCCAGGAGTCCTGGATTGTGAGAAGGTTGTCTCACTGCCCGTTTAGGCCCGATCCTACCTGGATCGGGCCTAAATGAGCAGTCAGACATCCCTCGAGGGGTCCCAGATTGGAGAGGGTGCAGGCTGGGCTAAGGGACATCCCTCACCGCCCCATGCATGAATTACACACACACACACACACACACACACACACACACACACAAGTATATATATAAAATTATATATATATATATATAACAGAGAGAGAGAGACAGAGACATCAAAGAGAGAGAAACATTGATTGGCTATCTGCTGCATACACCCCCAGTGGGGACCAACCTGGCAACCTGGGCACGTGCCCTGACTGGGAATTGAATCAGTAACCTCTTGATTAATGGGTTGACACTCAACTACTGATTCACACCTGCTGGGCTTAATATTGTGCTAAATGTGTCAGCCAAAGTGCACATACATTTTTGTGTTCCACCACTGGACCTTGGTCACCAGTGGTAAATGCCTCATGCGTTAGGGTAAGAGTTTTAAAAGCTATTTGACAGCATGAATATTTCCAACAATAAAACAGAACTCTTTACATTGCAAAACCAAACAAATAACTCAGGCCAGTGCGACTGAATAAATCCTGAGCTTCAGTTCAGATGGCTGTTTTCACTGTCTATGCCGGGGTCCGCTGAAGGTTCTTCAGTTCCTCTGCGTGTGTGTGTGTGTGTGTGTGTGTGTGTGTGTGTGTGTAGGGCTTATTTTATCTGAGATTTGGCATATTGCAGGTGGCAGGCTGTTGAAAAATGAATAAAGACAGGAGAAAAAAGGCAATGTACATCCCACTGGTAATGAAGGCGAGCCAGGTTGCTGGCCGCCCATGTGCCAGTTCTCTGGGATTGCCCACGGGCTCCCAAGATCATTTCTTGCTCCCAGATTTTCACGTTGAATTATCGCTCACAGCCTCTAAATGAACATGCTTCTTCTTTTATTTAAGACACATTGGGCACTTACGTTTGAATTCCTGATAGGCAACACCATATTTAGTGTGGGCTGCATATGCAAACGGGGGAAAAAATAAAGAATGGCCATATAAGCGTAATTTCAGATTTATTTATTTCTCTGCTTTTATAAAGAGATATCTTTGCCCCAAGCTTTCAAGAGGCAGACAGCAAGGAGAAAGCATTTGTTCTGTGCTGATTTTGCTGGAGAAACTCTGACCACGGCGGTCTACAAGGATTCATCAAGAGCTGTAGGCTATGGCCTCCTGGCTTTGGCCTGAGGCAAAGCTGGGGGCGAAGAACTTTTCATGTGGGGGGCAGTGAACACAGCAGGAACGCCTAGTGCCTGGATTCTCACAGTTGCTCTGACTGGTACCCAGAAGCCTCTCCCCTGAAGACCTGCTTGTCTGTTCCTGTGCTGCTGTTAAAATAGAAACGGGCAGCGTCATAACTTATTTGTGACCTACTTAGGAGAAATTCAGATTTGTCTACAATGGCCAAGAGGAATACAGGTTGAGAAAAACAAAAATGCTTTCTCTCAATGTAGTAGCCAAAAGGAATACTGTGTGAGATGAATAAAAATACCACCTTTTTTTTTCTTAATATGTAAATGTCACACTTGGCTTCAAATGACCACCTCTCTTTCCTTACAAGGTCATCTCATTTTTAATGTTGTTGTTTTTTTTTTTTGCATTACCATTTATCCCTTCTATGCCCAAGGAAGAGGTCATATTTTTTTAAATGCTTAGTAATAAGGCAGTGCTTTATTTAATGTAGTAATAATTTTGTGAATAAAATATATCTAGATAATAAAATTCCATCTCCTTTTATTTCTTTAGTTCCATCAAGAACTGCAAAATGAATCTGCTGGGTTGCTTATTTGTTCAATACTTCTTAACTCATCTCTGACCCAAAGGATCCCCTTGTCAGAATCCAGGCCTACCAATAATTAATGGTCTTTTAAACTTTTGATCTCCAGCCACAATATTTTTAGGCTTTAATTATGACTTTAACCACCTGCAAAATAAAGGGAAAGGACACCTTACAAAGTTTCAGAAAATGCTGTGTGTTCTGGTACTGGTGATAGTGCCTGGGTTGGTTTTGCCTTTCTATGTTTCCATATATATATATATATATATATAATTGATTTTTCTCAGAGAGGAAGGGACAGGGATAGAAAGTTAGAAACATCGATGAGAGAGAAACATCAATCAGCTGCCTCCTGCACCCCACCCCCACCCCACTGGGGATGTGCCCGCAACCAAGGTACATGCCCCTGACTGGAATTGAACCCGGGACCTTTCAGTCCACAGGCAGATACTCTATCCACTGAGCCAAACCAGTGTCTTGGCAAACATTTTATTGATTTTTTTACAGGGAGGATTGGAGAGATGTGGAGGATGAGGAATATCGATGAGAGAGAAACATGGATCAGCTTCCTCCTGCACACTCCCTACTGGGTATGTGTCTACATCCAAGGTACATGCCCTTGACCAGAATCAAACCTGGGACCCTTGATTCCACAGGCCAACACTCTATTCACTGAGCCAAACCTATTTGTCTTTCTATGTTTCTATGTTTCTGCCCCCACCCTCTGATTTCCCTTGGCCCATTTCCTAAGAGAACAATAGCTTTAATTTTTAAAAAATTGTGTGAGAGTATAAAAACACTTAATGAAATAACCTCCCAAATATAATATTTTTAGTAAAATTATGTGCTTCATTTCAAAACCCACTTTTTTTTCAGAAGGAAAAACAAAATTCCCAGAAAACAATAGCTGAAATATGGTTTATTGCCACTGCAAATAGATAGACCAACTAAGATGTGTCAAGGGTAGGCTAGGAAACCAGCTCTGAACCAAACTGAGTCTGAATGTTAGAACAAATGTGGTATCTCATAATACTTTATAATTAACAATGTATTTTTTTCTAGTAAGAAAACTTCAGGTATTCTGGGCAATTAGGTCAAGTGCTACTCAATTCATTATAAACTAAATGTAGACTTTAAACAGTCCAACCTTAGAACAATCACTTCCAATGGGCAGGGTGACATATAAAACCAAATAGAGTGGAGACATGAGCTCAGTAATGATCTATTAACTATATTTCTATACCTGATGAGTCACCCTGCCTCCTGTGCTGTTCATTTGGAGGAGTTCATAGGGTTAATCTTAAAGTTTTGGTCTCTAGCTCTAGTTCTAAATACAACAGAAGATTTGGCTCAAAGACAATTAGGCCACTTTACCATTACCAATTCTACAGGTTACATATAGTAACTGGGCATGTCAGTCATGGAATGGGAGAGTCATCTGCATGTTTCAATGAACAATTATTAAATACTAGAGGCTTAGTGCATGGAATTCGTACACTGTGGGAGGAGGGAGTCCCTCAGCCTGGCCTGTACCCTCTTGCTGTCTGGGAGCCGTTGGGCAATGTCTGACTGATGCCTTAGGCCTGGATAGAGTTGGCCTAAGCCAGCAATCGGACAGCCTCAGCACTGCCTCAGAGGCAGGAGAGACTCCTGCCACTGCTGCTGCGCTCGCTAACCATGAGTCTGGCTTCTGGCTGAGAGATACTCTCCCCTTGGGTAGTGTACTGACTACCAGAGGACAGCTCCTACGTGAGCATCTGCCCCTGGCAGTCAGTGTGCATCACGGCAACTGGTCTTTCCACTGTTCAGTCTATTTGCATATTACCCTTTTATTATATAGGACTAGAGGCCCGGTACATGAAATTCATGCATGGGGCGAGGGGTTGTCCCTCAGCCCAGCCTATTCCCACTCCAATCTGGGACCACTCCAAGGATTTCCAACTGCCTCTTTAGGCCCATTCCCATCGGGCAGTCGGACATCCCTCTCACAATCTAGGACTGCTGGCTCCCAACTGCTCAACTG
Organism: Antrozous pallidus; assembly: GCA_027563665.1. NCBI lineage: Eukaryota > Metazoa > Chordata > Mammalia > Chiroptera > Vespertilionidae > Antrozous > Antrozous pallidus. The sequence continues at coordinate 40,576,382 of CM050515.1, forward strand.
CCTGCCTTCCTGATTACCCATAACCTTTACTGCCTGCCAGCCTGATTACCCCCTAACCATTCCCCAGCCAGCCTCATTGATGTCTAACTGCTCCCCTGCCAGCTTGTTTGCCCCTAACTTTCCTTCCCTGCAGCCCAGTGACCCCTAACTGCCTTCCCCAGCAGGCCTGTTACCCCCAAATGCTCTATCATGAAGGCCTGGGTTGGCCCCAACTTCCCTCCTCTGCTGGCCTGGTCACCCCTAACTGCCCTCCCCTTCAGGCTTGATTGCCCCCAACTGCACTCCCTTGCAGGCCTGGTCCCTCTCAACTGTCCTCCCCTCCTGGCCTGATGGCCCACAACTGCCATCCCTTGCAGGGCTGGTCCCCAAATGTCCTCACCTGCTGGCTATCTTGTGGTGGCCATCTTGTATCCACATGGGAGCAGGATCTTTGACCACATGGGGGCAGCCATCTTGTGTGTTGGAGTGATGGTCAATCTGCACGTTGCTCTTTTCTTAGATAGGATAAAGGCCAGGTGCATGGGTGGGGGCCAGCTGGTTTGCCCTAAAGGTTGTCCTGGATTAGGATGGGGTTTCCCTTGGGCCATGGAGCATCCTGGGTAGGGGGCCTGTGTTGGTTTGCAGGCTGGCCATGCCTCCCAGCAACCCAAGCAATGGCCCTGGTATCTGGGATTTATTTATCTTCTATAATTGAAACTTTGCAGCCTGGAGCGGAGCCAACCTTCCTGCTCCCTCCATGGCCACAATCATTTTTGTTGGAATTTATTTGTCCTATCTAATAAAAGAGTAATTTGAAGATTTACCATCACTCCAACACACAAGAGCACTGCCCCCATGTGGTCAAAGATCCTGCCCCCATGTGGACACAAAATGACCACCACAAGATGGCCAGCAGGGGAGGGCCATTGGAGGTTCCAGGCCCTGCAAGGGAGGGCAGTTGTGGGTGATCAGGCCATCAGGGGAAGGCAGTTGAGAGGGACCAGATTCTGCAAGGGAGGGCAGTTGGGGGCAATCAAGCCTGAAGGGGAGGGCAGTTAGGGGTGACTATACCAGCAGAGGAGGGAAGTTGGGGGCAAATAGGCTGGCAGGGGAGCAGTTAGACATCAATTAGACTGGCAGGGTAGTGGTTAGGGAATGATCAGGCTGGCAGGCAGAAGTGGTTAGGGGCAATCAGGGAGGCAGGCAGGTGAGCAGTTTGGAGCCAGTAGTCCTGGATTGTGAGAAGGATGTCCGATCGCCTGTTTAGGCCCGATCCTACCAGGATCGGGTCTAGACAGGCAGTCGGACATACCTCAAAGGGTCCCAGACTGAAGAGAGTGCAGTCTGGGCTAAGGGACATCCTCCGCGGCCCCCTTCCCCCCCATGCACGAATTTCATGCACCGGGCCTCTAGTCTTCTATAATTGAAACTTTGTATCGTTTAGTGGAGGCCAAGGCAGGCCAGGGCTCCAGAAGCTTGGCTTCCTCTATCACAGGGGGCAACCCTAGCCTCCTGCTCTCTCCAGCTCCATAACTGCAGCCATTTTTGTTGGGATTTATTTATCTTCTATAACTGAAACTTTATAGCCTGTAGTGGAGGCCTGGGCCAGCCAGGGTGTGCAGAAAGCTTGGCTTCCTTGATCGCCAAGGAAACCCAAGCCTCCCTCCTGATCTCTCTGTGGTTGCAGCCATCTTGGTTGGGTTAATTTGCATACTGGCTCCAGATTTGCTGTTGGGCATGGCTTGTGGGCGAGGCTTGTGGTGATAATGGAGTGGTGGTTAATTTGCATATTACTCTTTTATTAGATAGGATTATTCTGGGAGGTTGCTATTCTCATAATTCTAACTTTGATATTCCTTTGAAAAGCAGGGTAGAAGGTAGGGTTGTAGCTGAAGGGAAGAATGCATTTAGGATTTTCCAAGTAACCTCTGTAATTTTTTCCAAAATTAATTATACAAATTTCCAAACATACAGAGCAGTTGAAATAATTGTACAGCTATCACCCATATATCGACCACTGATATTCTATAATTAAAATTTTCCCTATTTGATGCATTACATATCTCTCTAATTTATCTATTCTTCTGTCAATGTTTAACTTTTGATATAATTCAGTTAGATGCAGACACAGTATGCATTGCCCTTAAACATTTCAGCATGCGTACCATTAATTAGAGTTTAATCTGCAAGTTTTGTTTTTAGGTGAAATTTTCATACCTTGAACTGCAAAAATCTTAAGTATGCCATTTTGTACATTTTGAAAATTTATACATTTGGAAAACCCAAACCACTACCAAGATACAGAAAATTAACATAACTGCAGAAAATTCCCTCACATCCTTTCCAGTCAGTCTCCCCTACTAAGACATTCAGAGGCAACTACTTTGTTTTAACACCATATACTTATTCTGCCTATTCTAAAATTTTACATAAATGAGTTACATGATATGTGCTCTTTGTATAAATTTTCCTTTACACAACATATCGTTTTTAAGAAAGATTTGCCCATTTCCTTGTTTGAATTGGTTGTTCATTCTTTTTAATGCTGAGTAGTATTTCCATTGTATAAATATATCGCAGTTCAGTTTTCTATCCTCTTGTTGATGAGTATTAGATTGTTTTCATTTTTTTCAATTATAAATAAAGCTATAATAAACATTTTGGCACAACACTTTTGTTGATACATGTTTTTATTTATGTAGGGTGACTACTTAGGAGTGTAGTCTCTGGGTCATAGTGTGGGCATATGTTTAGTTTTATATTCAGCTGCTAGCAATTTTTCCAGAGTCATTGTACCATTTTAAATTCCCACAAAGTGTATGAGAACACTAGTTATTCCTTTTCAATTTTCAGCCATCCTGGTGGAGATATAATAGGAATTTCACTGTGACTTGACTTGCATTTTTCCAATGCCTAATGATAGCACTTTTTCTGCTTTTACTGGTTTCATATATCTTCTTTTGTGCAGGAAATATTCAAATTTTGTGCCTGTATTTTAAGTAGGTTGATTGTATTTTTATTATTGAGTTATAGGAGTTCTGTATATACTGAGGAGAGAAATTCTTCACCAGTCATATGTTTTTGAAATATTTTTTCCCAGTCTTTGGCTGGCCTATTAGTTTTCTTCATGATTACTTTTAATAAGCCGAAGTTTTTAATTTTGATTAAGTCTAACTTTTTTAAACAATTATTATGTTTTGTACATACAGAGATTTGCCTGTGAGCAAGACACAAAGATACCTATTTAATAATGGCCTTCAGAAGTTTATTTCTTGAGTTTTTATGTTTAAGTCCATCTCAAATAATTTATTACATTTAGTGAGGGATAAGGATACAGATTGGTATATCTCTGTGTCTCTCTATCCCACTTTCTTGATACATAGACTAGATAGATAGATGATAGATGATAGATAGATAGATAGATAGATATAGATGATTCTAGAAAAAAACTATATATAGTCACCCCATGGTCATTTGATAAAAAATATTATTTTTTCCACATATTGTCTTAGCCCCATTGTTAAAAACCAATTGACCATATCTGAGTTTTTTCCTTCACTTTCTAATTTGTTACATTTATCTATATATCTACATCTTTATTAACACTCACTGTCTTAATATAACTTTTAATTAATTAATTAATTAATTATTTTTAGGGAAATTGGAAGAGAGAGGTAAAGACAGAGAGAATTATTGATGTGAGAGAAACACATCGACTGGTTGCCTCCTGCATGAGCCTGACCAAGGCCCAGGCCCAGGAGGAGCCTGCAACCAAGGTACATGCCCTTGACCAGAATCAAACATGGGACCCTTTGATCTGCAGGCTGAAGCTTTATACACTGATCCAAACCAGCTAAGGCAAATATAGCTTTTCTAGAGGCCCGGTGCATGAAATTCCTGCACAGGGGGAGGGGTTGTCCCTCAGCCAAGCCTACACCCTCTCCACTCTGGGACCCCTTAAAGGTTGTCCATCTGCCTGTTTAGGCCTGATCCCACTGGAATTGGGCCTAAACGGGTGGTTGGACATCCCTCTCATAAACCAGGACTGCTGGCTCCCAACCGTTCACCTGCCTCTGCCTGATTGCCCGTAATTGCTTCTGCCTATCAGCCTGATCACCCCCTAACCACTCCCCTGCCAGCCTGACTGATGTCTAACCACTCCCCAGCTGGCCCAATTGCCTCTAATTGCCCTCTCTGCCAGCCTGGTACCCTTAACTACCTTCCCCTGCCAGCCTGTTACCCCTAAATGCCCTCCCCTGCTGGCCTTGTCCCCCCCAACTGTCCTCCTCTGCTGGTCTGGCCACCCCTCACTGTCCTCCCCCTGCAGGCCTGGTTGCCCTCAACTACCCTTCCCTGCAGGCCTGGTCCCCTCCCAAGCTGCCCTCCTCTGCTGGTCCAGTCACTCCTAACTGTCCTCCCTGCTGGCCTGATTGTTCAAAACTGCCCTCACCTGCAGGCCTGGTTCCCTTCCCCAACTACCCTCCCCTGCAGGTCTGCCCCCCCCCCCCCAACTGTCCTCCCCTGTAGGCCTGATCCTCCTCAACTGCCCTCCTCTGCTGGTCCAGCCACCACTAACTGTCCTTTCTGATGTCCTGATTGCCCAAAACTGCCCTTCCCTGTAGGCCTGGTCCCCCACTACTAACCTCCATTGCAGGCCTGATACCCCTCAATAGTCCTCCACTGCAGGCCTAGTCTCTCCCTACCAACTGCTCTTCCCTGTAGGTCTAGTTCCCCTAACTGCCTCCCTTACAGGCTTGGTCCCCACCAACTACCCTTCCCTGCAGGACTGGTCCCTCCCAACTGCCCTCCCCTGTAGGCCGGATCCTCCCCAACTACTCTCCCCTGCAGGCCTAGTTCCCCCAACTGCCCTCCTCTGCTGGTCCAGCCACCCCTAACTGTCCTCCCTGCTGGCCTGCCCCCCCCCCCCAGCTTCCCTTCCCTGCAGGCCTGGTCACCCCTAACTACCCTCCCTGCCAGCCTGGTCACCCCTAACTGCCCTTCTCTGCTGGCCTGGTCAGCCTTAACTGCCCACAACTACCCTCCCCTGCTGGCCATCTTGTGGTGGCCATTTTGTGTCCACATTGGGGCAGCCATCTTTGACCACATGGGAGTGGCCATCTGGATGGTCAATTTGCATATTACTCTTTTATTAGATAGGATGGAAAGTAGAAATAAAAAAGGGAACATCTTTCAACTTTGTTCTTTTTAAAAATGGTTTTGCTTCTTATAAATACTTTAAGTGAAATTTCCATATATTTTAGAAGATATAGAGATTGCAGAGTTTACTTTCTCAGCTAGTTTCCTTCCAGTGTGAAGGTGGTGTTCTCCTCTTCGTAAAGCCACAGTCCCATTTGGTCAATTATCTCTTATAGCTACAGCTACATTCTCTGGATTAGGGACAGTCCTCTGGCTCTTGCCCTTTCAAGTCAAAGGGTTATAACAATTCATTACTGTTGTTTAACTGGGGTATTTTACCTTTCCTTCTTGACTAGCCTTGATTCTGTCCATGCCTTTGAGAACTGTCCTATCGTTAAATCTAGTTCTTTTTCATCCAAATATTTACAAGGCTGGCTCTTTTTTATCTTTTCAGCTACAACTTTAATATCACTTTCTTAGATGTGACTACTCTGTCAAAGTAGGTCCAGCTCCTCTGAAAACTTCATCACATTCCCACAATTCTCACCATTTTGTTTTATTTTCTTATAACTCATTAGTATTTTTTGTTATTTATCTGTTATAGTTAATTCCATGCAGACATGGGTTATATATATTTCATTCATCACTATGTAGCCAGTGAATAGCAGAATGCTCAGCAAATATAAGTGAATCAATAAATATTTATTAAATTGTCAGTACCTTATAAGAGAATTTGGAAGATTCTGTGCTGATAGGTTCCACTGAATTATTATTGTATTAATTAAAATAATCTGTTACAGTGTAAATACACTACAATTATCTTACTTCAAGAGACAGATTAGTTGGAAAAATAAAACATTAAGAAATAATATTAAATATTTTCAAGAATTTTCATATAACAAAATATTGCAGCTTTGTAAAGTAAAATTCAAATAAATATGCTATCACTAAAAAAATCTGGCAAGTAAATACATTAAAATTAATTTTTTGAAAATTTATTGTACTCCAGCAAATTATTTTTTCTACTTCACAATTTATTTTTCTATATTTAGTAAGAATAATTATTTCTAACATGAATTCTAGTACTTAGAAAAATGCTTAGAATTCCTTAGGGAATTTAGGAGACTACTAGGATGCCTTTTGAAGTGGCCATTATATCCTCAAAAAGGAATTGGGACTGTACTAATCTCAGGCCTTTGAAAAAAAGCTGCCTTCCTTTAGACCTCCCCTCTGGACTTCAATCACCTCCTAGTAGGGCTTTTTACTCTAGTTTTTCTTTCTCAAGTTTTATTAATTATGCATTCTTTTGCTTAACTAATCTTCTTAAAATAAAATATTCTTCATGTTTTCCTGTGAAAGAATCTGAAATTGTTCTTTACTGTTTCTCAGATAAAATTTGATATCCTTATGTATTCAGCAGAAATTTAAAGTCTTCAACCAACTGGTAAAACCAGCTTCTCCTCCATTATGTCCAAGGTCAAACAAGCCAGTCCCTCACCATGCACCACTTCGCCATTGCCTTTCTCATGCAGCACTTCATGCCCTGCTCCTACCATCTCTGCCAGGAGGACTTTTGCTGCTAAATGAATTCTTAAAATTTATTTTAAGTTATAGCTTTCATAATTCATGAAATCTTTTGTGGATTATGCACTCCACAATGATGTTTTAATTAGTTCAATTTCCTATCATACTTACCGATAAAAATAAACTGAGTATCTATCAAATGCAGGACACCTAAGCTAGGCCCTACATATACAAAGAAGCAAAAAATTCAGTGCTCAAACTCAGGGAGTTTTATGTTTAGCTAACAAGATAAATGATATGCAAAGACAGAAGGCCTTGTAGGTTACTACCCAACAATGTAGCTACCTTTCAATAATGAGGCAAAATATTACGCACTCAGAACAATGGGATGGGAAGGAGAAAAACACTGGCTTCCTGGCTCCCCAGTCTCCCTGTAATATGAGAAGAATGAACCCCTGGTTAAGCAATTGTTTTTAGGCCTCTGCTTCCATGCAGCTTAATGCAATCCTAAAGGATAAAATTTACTATTGGACTTTGATTCACAGGAAGTTCATTCAGTTTGAAAAAATAGTAATTAAAAGGTGTTAATAATGTTTACAGATTCACTGTGTGTAGACTTTTTAAAAAGAGAACGAAGAAAATTTCTTCTTCTTCTTTTTTTTTTTTTCCAAAAGGAACAAACATTTTGTTGCCGTTATTACCAGGATAACATAAAAAGGAAGACAATTAAATGGAGGCTCCCACTATCTCTGAGCCAGTATTTTTGAAGCTCAATACACTTTTACTTTAGGACAGAAAGTTCACATCAGTAATAGGATGATTCATCTTTCCTTAATCAATGAACAGTTAATCTTCATTAGTATACTCAGGTCAGTTTAAATGTGCAAAGAGATACTGGATCTTCACAAGGAAGACTCAAATACAATGGAAGTCATTAAAATTACATTACATCTGGCATTCTTGATGAGGCAAAACTGGCACAGGTTCCACAGTAATCATAAGCACTGAGGCTCATGGCCCAGTCATTTGGAGAATGTGGACAAAAGTGTTAATTTAAGTATCATCACTTGTCCCCAAGGCCAAAGTACAAACTGCCTGCAACTCTAAGGGCCCGAGGATGGCTCCCTTAACAACCTTTAACCATGTCACACTTTTGCCTTCCTCACCTTTGCTGATACTTAAGGCTCCACTTGATTCTGATCCCTGAACTCGAAGGTGCCTTCTTCAAACGGGTGTTTCTATTAATCTAGTTAGCTTCTGCCTCTCACATGGAACATTATTATATCATCATTATTACCACAGCTCTCGTGTATTAAATGCCTAGTGCATACTAGGCTCTCTGCCAGGATATTGATGTTTATCAATTCAAACATAAAGTTGATGATCTTATTTCTACCCTGCAGAAATGAAAACTCAAGTTCTAGTTAAAAAACTAGTTCAAAGTCAGTATAGGCAACCAAAACCTGTATGCCTCAAGAATCACTGCCCTCCACCACTGCCTTTCAAATAACGATGTTGTCCTGCTTTGCTGTATTTGCCTCTTGCCAGGACACCACGCTGTCAGTTCCCTGAGTCGGGATGGGGGGGGAGAGGAGGGAGATTGATTTTGCCATATATCTGTAGGTGTCTCTTAGATCCAAACACATGCTGGACACAGTCAGGTAAAGTTTTGATGAATGCAGTGGATTCAACTCTAGTCCCATCCTCCTAACTCTCAGAGTCTTGAATCAACTAATTCGATACAAGAATTATCTGTGAAAATGATTTTTAAGACCATATGGCTGGATTTGGTAGATAGCAAGGGTTCATGGGCTGTTTATCCCTCTAATCATAAACATAAATAGAAGAGGAGCCTGAGTAGGGCCTTAAAAAGACCAAGTTGACTCATCAAATATATGTCTCTATCAGTCTTTTGAAACAGGCAGTCTTTTTTTTTTTTTTAAGACTTCAATTTAATTAGAATTCCTTCTCCCATTGAGATAACATCTTCAATTGATTTAATCCTTTCTTCTGCATTCCTTGCATCCTGAGAGGTAGTAATGGTTTTCATTTTACATTCTGGTCTTAAAGCATGATAAACAGCTAGTGTCAGTTTTGCTTCCCCCACCAGTGGCTGCAGCAGTGGGGGCAGCGGGAGGTCAGGGAGCTGGCCTCCAGTCATCTGTAATTCTCCACACTCTCACTCTCCACGCTTCAGACTCTTCCTGTGGTTTGATTCATCCTTTTGTTCTCAGAGATTCGGTGACTCCAGTTAGAATTCTAAAAGCATCTCATATTTTACAGTTTGTATTTATTATAGTATCCTCTTAAATCGCAATTCAATTACACATTTTACTTTATAGGTCCTTAAGTATAGCTCTCTGTTTTATTTACTATGAAAAATAGCTGGGAGAGAAAGTTGGTTCTATAATTTTCCCTCCTAATTAGTTATTACTAAGTTTGAAGAAAAAAAGAGAAAGACAATAAAGCCAAGCAACAAAGACTGCAGATATTAAATATAAATATATTGAACATTGTACTTCATAAAGTAATTCAGCACATATGAAACTATATCAACAAATGAGCCATGTAACAATCAGCATGTCATGAATGTCTTGAAGGACTGATTCTCCAGACTAGGGATGTATTTGGCAGAGCCAAGCTCACAAAGGGTTAATACCTATAAAGGACACTTCAAATTTGATTTCTACTATATCTAATGTGATCATACAACCCCAAATGGCTTTAAACTTTTCCATTTTAGTTCATTTCCAAGGGCAAATATTGCCATTGGGAAGTCATTATGCCAGAAGAAGTTTTGCTTTTTCTTTGTGTAAATATGAACTATTTCACTACTACAATTTTTCTTCTACATCAAATTTTTAAACTAACTTGCTAGCAAAAAGCTAGATGTAGCACACAAAGTGTAGCATTGTATTAACTTGTTTACTTCAGGGAAGAAAAAAAGGTACACAAAGCGATATCATCCCACAGTGGTTACAGTGATCTGCAGGAAAACAAACCACCGAAATCCACGCCCTTGCCTCTATTTATCTCTTTAACGAAGCTAGTTGTTCAGTAAAATTGAATATACAACTGCATGTTTTATAGTTCTCTAATTTATACCATTTTAATATTTTGTTACATATAAAATGCAAACTAGGGAGACAAATGATATTATGTTGATAAGCTAATTATTATGTTTACCTCTATCTAAAAACGAGAGCACAGGCTTTTAATCGGGAATCTTAGGTTTAATTTACAACTAGTATGGAGTTTACCAAGCTATTTAGTCTCCCTGAGCCACAATTTAATTGTCTATAAAATATCAATATCAATATTAAAACGTTATCTCAAATAGCCAATAAGATTAGAGAACATTCTGAGAGGCAGTTCAGGACAGTAGTTAAGACAATAAAACCTGAGCCAGGGGACTTACTTTACCTCTTTGCTTCTGTTTCTTTTTTCTGTACAATGGAAATAGTAATAGTTATAGAGTGAGATGTGTGTGAAGAGTACTTGAAATAATGCTGGCTAAGTCTGCTCAAGTATTAGTATTATTGTTATTATTTCACATGAAAGTACTTAACATTGACCATGGAACATAGATATGCTGCTTTCCTATTGTGTTGTCGTTAACTTATTTTTTCCCCATGTAATTAATATCACCCAACAGCGGCAGCTACAGAATTTCTTTATAGGAGTTTCTGGGGGCCGGGAAAATGTGGTAGGAATGTTGAAGAGCTGTGAGGTTTGTTTTAAAGCAGTGCTTGTACAGTGCCTTAAGTAAAGTGAAGAATATTTATTTTCCATAGAAAACAGTTGGGTAAGCCTACTGCCAGGGCTAACACCTCTTCAAATTGTGAGGCATGCTGATATTCTCAAGGAGCAGAAGGAACCACCAATATAATAAATTCTCAGTAAATCAAGACAGCATTTTCAGCGTAACCAGCTGAGAAAATCTGTGGGATATGTAACCCACTGCAAAGCACAAGACAATAATGGATACCTCAAGTGCATGAATTGATTGGGGTTTAGTTCATTAAGCATCCCAGATATGTTCTTTCTACCCAAAACATGCTACCTAAGAAATATATAATAGAAATATATAAAAAATGGCAAGGTCTTCATTTATTAATGTCAAAATTTCAAAGTATTTCAATTACAGAAAAATTCATATCCAATCTGAAACATCCCAATTTACCTGTATTTGAGTTCCTTTAATGGTTTGAACAGATTCAACCACCACTCACCCAGTAATACATACCCACCACATTTCCATTGCCATTTTCCATAAAGTGCAAAGCTCTTTGGGAAATCTTAAAATCTTATTTGGTAATTATTTGCCTGTTCCCTCATTCAATAAAATTTTACAACAAATCATAAAATCATACTAGTCACAAGGGAGGAAAAGCCATAGAGTCTGGCCTCACAGTTTGGTGGGGGAAAAGGCAAGTCAACAACAAATGTTAAGGACAACATACAAACATTTCCTCCATTATAGAGGCCTATGGCCAACCCAATAGCAATGAGCACCCCTAGTACTCAGACTTTTCTCCCCTAATACTATCCTATCTAATAAAAGAGTAATTTGCAGATTGACCATCACTCCAACACACAAGAGGGCTGCCCCCATGTGGCCAAAGATCCTGTCCCCATGTGGACACAAGATGGCCACCACAAGATGGCCAGCAGAGGAGGGCCGTTGGGAGGTTCCAGGCCCTGCAAGGGAGGGCAGGTGGGGGTGAACAAGCCTGAAATGGAGGGCAGTTAGGGGTAATCAGACCAGCAGAGGAGGGAAGTTGGGGGCAAATAGGCTGGCAGGGGAGCAGTTAGACATCAATTATGCTGGCAGGGTAGTGGTTAGCAGGTGATCAGGCTGGCAGGAAGAAGCGGTTAGGGGCAATCAGGGAGGTAGGCAGGTGAGCCAGCAGTTCTGGATTGTTAGAAGGATGTCCGATGAGGGGTCCCAGATTGGAGAGGGTACAGGCTGGGCTAAAGGACATCCCCCGCCCCCCATGCACTAATTTTGTGCACTGGGCCTCTAGTCTATACTAATAAAAGGATAATATGTTAATTAGATCAGACATCCTTCCTGACAAAGCCAGGGGCATGGCTGGTCTGCAAACTACCTCAGGTCTCTCCCCCAGGCTGGCACCTCCCACTGGGGGGGGGGGGGAACACCCCATTTGGGGGTGTGATTGGCCTGCAAACTGCCAACGGCCTCTTGCTCAGGCCAGCACATTTTAGCTGGGACCCTTATCCTGACTGGGGGCATGGCTGGCCTGCAAATCCCATGACCCCAGCCCCGGTGGCCCTACCCCCCAGCAAGGATCCCCCCACCTTGATCCGGCACCCTCTTCAGGGCAGGCCAGCCCCCACCCATGCACCAGGCCTCTATCCTATATAATATAATGGCAATATGAAAATTGACCCTAACAGCAGAATGACGAGAATGATAATTGGACCAGTCACTATGAGGCACAGTGACCACCTCTTGGTCCCTTTCCCTGGCTGTCAGGCCCTGATCATCCAATGGCGAACAGGGAACTGGCGATGGGTGTTGGTGGGGGGCAGGGCTGGCTACAGGAAGTTGGGGAAGATGGCCTTGATCACAGGCCTCGCCTGGGGACTGTACCTGTGCACAAATTTCATGCACCAGGCCTCTAGTTTCCTATTAAAACGAAAAGGAGATTCTTTTTTAAAATATATATTTTTTATTGATTTTTTACAGATAGGAAAGGAGAGGGATAGAAATTCAGAAACACAGATGAGAGAGAAACATTGATCAGCTGCCTTCTGCACACTCCCTATTGGGGATGTAGCTGCAACCAAGGTACATGTTCTTGACTGGAATCAAAACTGGGACCTTTCAGTCTGCAGGCTGATGCTCTAGCCACTGAGCCAAACCAGTTTCTGCAAAAGGAGATTCTTTAAGAAACTGCTAATTGAGTTCTGGAGCAGGAACTATGGAGGTGGGCAAAAATAGGTTTACAGTTGTAAGTACATGAAAAACACAGTTAATAAAGCTATTGTGTTAATCATAATCTTCATGTCTTTTTCAATATGAACAATTGAAAATTTACTTTTGCCCACTCCTGCATTTAGTATTATCCTGGCATAAGCAAAAAAAGCTATTAACCTGCCTTAGGAGTCCATTTGAATAAGCCCTCCTCTTCCAAATATAGAACAATTGAGCATAAATAAATATAGTATATGAAATATATTGGAAGACATCAAATATGTTTAAATAAAGCATCTTTGACAATGCTTACACAAAAACTGGCCATCTCTGCAGCACCCTAGAGTAACTATTTGTTAATTTAAAAACAGGTAAAGGGAAAAATAATAACTGATTATGATCATCTTATATGAACTGTATTTCAGAGTAACCAAATATGTGATCAAGGGAAATATCTCTTTTAAGATGTGTTAAGATAATAAATTAAGAAGAAATAATCAATGGAGGTTAATTGGAGAGTATAGACAAAACAATAGTTGCCATAACAGGTAATTGTTAAAACTAGGAGGTGGGCACATGGGCATTACACTGTTACGTTATTCAGGCCATTTGTATATGCTGCAGTATTCAGGATATGTAGTTAAAGAGGAATAATACATTCTGATTACTGTAGCTTTGGAGTAATCTTCAAGTAATATAGTGCAAGTCCTCTAAATACATTTTCCTTTTTTAGGATTGTGTTGCTATTCTTGTTTGCTTTCATATATACATTAGAAGCAACTAAGCTATTTCTGTAAAACAGATTTTTTTCATTACATTGAATCTGTAGACCAATGTGGGGAAAACTGACATTTGAACATGAACATCATTCCATTTAATATCGAATCTTCTGTGAGCTTTCTCAGCAGTGCTACATTCTGTTTTGTGCTTTCACAGAGCTCTTGAATATCTTCTGCTATATTTATTCTTAGTTAGTTTGTCCTCTTACTATTTTAAATTGCATTTTAAAATTTTACTTTTAATTGCTACAAATATGCAAGCTATAATTGATATTTGTATATTGGCTTTGTATTCTGCAACTGTGACTTATCAACTGTGCACTTGTTCCTAGCAGTTTCTTCATAGATTCTTTATGATTTTATATATTTATGATTCTTTAAAATTTGCCCACTTTTTTCTATCTAAAGGGAATTACATTTTTTACCATTTTATTTTTTATTGATTAAGATATTACATATGTGTCCTTACCTCTCCATTGTCTTCCAACCCCACCACTCATTCCCTCATACCCCTGTTGTCTGTGTCAACCAAAGGACTTGTATGCATGCATAGGAGCCTAACCAATGGACACAATACGCATACTTTTTAAAAAATATATTTTATTGATTTTTTACAGAGAGGAAGAGAGAGGGATAGAGAGTGAGAAACATCAGTGAGAGAGAAACATAGATCAGCTGCCTCCTGTACACCTCCTACTGGGGATGGGCCCACAACCAAGGTACATGTCCTTAACTGTAACCAAACCTGGGACCTTTCAGTCTTCAGGCCAGTGCTCTATCCACTGAGCCAAACCAGTTAGGGTCAATTTGTACACTTTTACACAGTGTACAAATACAGACTGTTTTGCTTTTTTCTATTTTTCTATTTATTTATTTTTAGAGAGAGGAGGAGAGGAAAGGAGAGAGGGAAAGAGAGAGAGAGAGAGAAAGAGAAACACCTACGTGAGAGAGAAACATCAAGCAGTTGCCTCCTGCATGTGCCCTGCCTGGGGATCTAACCTAAAAACTGTGTGTGTGCCGTGACCGGCAACTGAACCCCCCACTTTTTGGTGTATGGGACAACCCTCGTACCATCAGAGTCACACTGACCAAGGCATGTTTTGCTTTTTACAGCATACATTTCTTTTATTAGTCCTCAGGCCGGGATATTCTTTATCATTGATTTTAGAGAGAGTGGAGGAGGAACCCGGAGACAGAGAAACATCTATGTGGTAGAGGCATATCAATTGGTTGCCTTATGCATGCACCCTGACCTGGGAACTGGGATCAAACATGCAACCCAGGGACAGGCCCTTGGATGGGAATGGAACCTGAGACTCTTCCATGAGCTGGCCGATACTCTAACCACTGAGAACACTGGCCAGGGCTCCTTCCTAATTTTTATTTCTTTAATTGTTTTGTCTCACCTTATTGCAAGTACAGTAATCCTGTGCTGGAGCTCATCTGGGCCCACGTGGCTCAGTGGCTGAGCATCAGTCTCGGAACCAGGAGGTCACCATGTGATTCCCGGTCAGGGAGCATGCCTGGGTTGCAAGCTCAATCCCTAGTGCGGGGTGTGCAGGAGGCAGCTAATCAGTGATTCTCTATTATCATTGATGTTTCGATCTCTCTCTCCCTCTCCCTTCCTTTCTGAAATCAATAAGAATATGTTTTTTTCCAAAAAGTGCTTCTGTAAAAAACAAACAAATAAATACTAGTACATACCAGTATGAGTGGTGGAAGCAAGCAGTCTTGCCTTTTCCCAGTCTCAAGGGAAAATATTTTAGTCCTTCACCACTAACTATAATCCTAATATATAAAATCCCAGGGTCCACTATGTCCAAAACAACTGAAGGCTGGACTGAACACTAGGCTAGGGAGCCGAGGGAGCAGAGGCTGTTCGATCAGTGGCAGCGGTGACTGGGGAGCAGTTGAAAGGCAGACCTCTTAGTCCTTCCTCCTGGCCCTCAGACTCCAATCAATTGGTGGTGGAGGCAGGGCAGAACTGGGGACTGGCTCCCTTAGTCCTGCAGGCTCAATCTCAAGAGGACAGGTCAGGCACCAATGGACCAGTACTGCTGGCATGATCCTGTCATCGCTGCTGGCTTCCTGGAACTTGGCCTTGGTCACTGTGGCTGCTTCCCCTCTCTACAGGCTCCACAAGGAAGAAAGGATAGCGCCAGCAGCACCAGGGGCGACCAGTGGTGACTGTTCTCCCCATGCTTCCTCCAGGTCACTCAAGCCCGCCCCACTCCAGATGAAGTCTGATCACTGCACATGGAAAAAATGTAATAAAAAAAATAAAAATCAATGACCAAGGGCCCACCTCCACAAGCTCTCGGGAGCCTCTGAGCACTGGGCACCCCAACTATTTTAGAGGCTTCAGGTGAGCGGAGGACACAGAGAGGTCAGGAAACCTCCCTGGAGGTCAGACCATCGGTCTGATCGCGGTTCCAATCAACCTGCCATCTGTCAACAACCACCTCTGTGAAGAATAGGAGAACAAAGGAAGGGGGTGGCTCTGAAAAACCCAGAAGGAATCCAGGGTCCCAGGTACTCTGCCTCTCCCACTGACACTTTTGGTTTCTCCCTGAATCAGAGGCACAGCCCAAGAGACCCTGGGCAGGCACCTGGTGTAGCCGCCTCTCCGCATTTGCCTGTTCGTCTTTGCATCTGTCTCTGTATCCATCAGGCTGTCCCCTAGCTTGCCTCCACTTCTAGAACTAAGCTAGCTTCTGGTATAGCGACAACCCGCAAACCCTCATCCCTTTTCTATGGCAAGATACTTGCCTCCCACAGGCTATACCCCTTCGCCCCCTCCTCCCTACCTTGTGACCACTGGGTACCCGGAACAGGTGCAGCATCCTGGACCCAGACTGGCACCAGTGCCCACCTACATGCCTGCCCATACCCCCAGCTTTACTTTCTTCCCTTTGCCCAGCCCCAGTGCCCTGGGGCCTGCTGCCAGGCCTGCTGCCCCCCCCTCTTGCCACTGCCCTGGGTATCTCTGGCTTCAAATTCTTGGTGCCAATTGATCAGATCCTGATTCACCAGAGGGCTGAACGAGTGGAAATGCTCCTAGGCTGAGAGACAAGTAACTTATATGAACTGTGCTCAGGGGCTGGACAGCCCCTGGGTCAGGCGGTTGAAGAAAGCAATTGCTGTGCACGACTGTGCTGTGGGGTCAGCTGGCCCCTTCGTGTCCATCTGGTGGACTCCAGGGACCAAGAGATGGAAGTACAGTCACCACCAGGCACCACCAGTGGCCATGTGCTACAGACCTGGGATCCCTCCCTCCCCAAGGTCTCCATTCAAGATGCCAACTGCCATATTATCCTGCGAGTTGTGGGGCCCTGCTGGAACTGTGGCTGTGGCACAGACACCAACTTTGAGAGGAAGATTCCGGATGAGTCCCACAGTGTGGGCTGCGTCAGCAAGCAGTGATAGGGTGTGGCGGGGGTGGGGGGCAGAGGTTCTGCTCCAAGAAGCCTTCACAGATGCAGATGACTTTGGCTTGCAGTTCCTGCTGGATCTGGACATGAGAGTAAAGGCTGTACTACTGGGAACCACATTCCTCATTGACTACATGTTCTTTGAGAAGCAAGGAGGCACTGGACCCTCTGCCATCACCAGTTAGACAGCATCTCAGGGTAAGGACCATCACCTCAGCTAGAACTCAAGATGGACACCTGGCCTGGCCTGGCCCTCCTCACAGGCAGCCCTTTCCTCCATGTACACTGCAGAGGACAGATAGGGATGCCTAAGAGGCTGAGGCAATGGTGCCTATCCCCACCCTATTTCCCTGGCCTCCTTCACCTGTGGACCACACAGAAGGGTATGTATGAGAGCCCTTCCCCTGCTACCTCTCTGGCCATCCCTCAGCACACAGACATATCGGCTTTCAAACTTGCCCTACTCACTTCCTCTCATGCCCTCCCAGGGCCTCCGTTCTGGATGGGGCCTTTGGAATCCAGGGCTTTGGGGTTTTACAACAGAGCTGAAGTGGAAAAGGGTAAACAGCATCAAAGTTGGCTGATATGGCCACCCACATCTGCCTCAGCTTGACCAATTAGTTCAGCCTCACAATGTGGCACTCAGAGGGAATCCCTACTTCCCCAGCAACAGATCTAGGGCCTTGGCCCCAGTGCCAATTTCCTCTCCCTTTCAGACCTCCCCACAGCTGGTGCTTGCTGTAGCTCCATGTACTTTACTTAACCACCCCTTCCTTCCCTGTTCCTACAAAGGAGGCTGCATCTTTCTATGTTATATCCACATAAATGTTGTAACATTTTGAAAAAAAACAAAAACAAAAACAAAATCGATGAGCAAGAGAATGCCGCAGTCAACATCCTGAGTCCGGCACAGGAGAACAGAGAGAAGGGAGAATTCCATAAGTTGGCCGATACCAAGATATTTCTGAGTGACTGCCTGGTGTGTGACAGTTGTGTGACTGCAGAGGAAGGAGACCAAGTTTCTCAGCAGTGGTAAAGACCAGTGAGCAGGCAGGTGGTAAGGATCAAGGGGTTCTGGACCGTGAGAGAGATTTTCCATGGGGAACAGGCCTAAGATGGCAGGTCGACATCCTTTAAGAGGTCCCAGACTGCAAGAGGGTGCAGGCTGGGCTGAGGGAGCACCTCCCACCCCTGTGCATGAATTTCATGCACCGGGCCTCTTGTTTTTACATAAATCTTGTTAACAGATTTAGGGATTCTCTTCTGTGCTGTTTTTTAGGGGTTTTGGCAGGGGAGAGAAGGCATTCTCTTTGTCAGATTTTGGTTGCTGGGATCTGTTAGCCTCATAGAATGAATTAGGTAGTGTTCCCTCTCATATTTTTTAAACATTTTACACTATTTTCTGTAATAATAGTTTTATAGTTTTATTTTTAAAATAAATTTCAGCAAATTTCACCACAGAAATAATCTGAGTTTGGAGTCTTTTTTATGGAAAATATATTTATTATAAATGTAATTTATTCAATGCATTTATTACACGTTTATTTAATAAGTACAATTTTATTCTGACTTTGTATTTCCTCCTGCCAGATTTGGTATATTATATTTTTTCTAAAATTTTCCTATTTCATTTAAATTGTTGATTTTATTGAAATAATGCTATTAATAATATTCTCTAACTGTTCTTTTACTCTCTGGAGCATATAGCTTGATACTCATTTTTTCAATTATATTTCTCGCCTTTTTTATTGTACAGTCTTGCTAGAAGTCTATTAATCTCTTAGTATTATTAATATTTTCAAAGAAATCACATTTGGCTCTGTTTATTTCTCTATTGCTCATCTGTTTTCTATTTCACTGATTTCTGCTTTTATCTTATTTCCTTCCTTCTACTTACTTTACATTTAATATTCTCTTTTTTATTTAATTTCATAAGGTAAATGCTTAATTTATTTTATGCCTTTTTATATATTTTTAACATAAAACTATATGTTACACTCCAAGCAGTACATAAGTCTTGAGATGGTGAGTAATAATTATTAATGAGTTCAAAATATTTCCTAAATTTTCTTGCAATTTCTTCTATATAACCTATCTATTACCTTAAAAATTCTGCTTAACATTCAAATACCTGTGACATTTCTAGATGCTATTGATTTTTAATTTAATTTCAGAGGATATCATTTGCAAGAATTCAATCTTTTAAAATGTGTTAAAATATTTTTTAGCCCATTATGTGCTCTATCTATGTGAACAGTCATGGCAATATGAAAAGAATGTGCATTCTATGGCTGTTACATCTAACATTCTATAGATATATTTTAAGTTAAGTTGGTCATTTATGTTGTTCAAAGCTATATTCTCAACAATTGTTCAATAAAAATATCAATTATTATATAAAAGAATTTTATTCAAAATTTTCATGTATCTTTAAAATCAGTATATTGGTTATGACCAGGGTGAATTATTTCACCATGTATGTTTATTTCATTTTTTATTATAATTAAAATACAATATTATATTAGTTTCAGGTATAAAATATAGTGATTAGATATTTATATAACTTACAAAGTGATCACTCCAATAAATTTAGCACCCATCAGACACCATATATAGTTATTACAATATTATTGGTTGTATTACCTATGTTATTCTTTACATCCCTGTAACTATTTTTTAACTATCAATTTCTACTTCTTAATCCTTTCCTCTTTTTAACGCATCTCACCAATTATCCTCTCATCTGTCAAATATCAAAATGTTCTCTGTATCTATGAGTTTTTGTCTGCTCTGTTTATTTTTGTCTTATCTTTTTGATTCCACATATAAGTGAAATCACATGTATTTGTCTTTCTCTATTTGATTTATTTCACTCAGCACAATACCTTATATACCCATCTATGTTATTGCAATTGGCAAAAATTCAATCTTTTTTATGTATGAATCACATTCCATTTTATATATGCACCACCTCTTTTTATTAATTCATCTATTGATGGATATGGTTGCTTCTATATCTTGGCTATTGTAAGTAATGCAACAATGAACATATGGATGCAAATATCCTTTCAAATTAGTGTTTTGGGTTTCTTCAGATGTATACCCAGAAGTAGAATTGCTGGGTCCTTCTTTGTCTCTTGTTATAGCCTTTGTTTTAAAGTGTATTTTGTCTGGTATGAGTATTGCTAATCCAGATGATTTTTTTTGGAGGGGGGTCCATTTTCATAAAATATATTTTTCCATCAGTTTACAGTCTATATGTGTCTTAATCTGAAGGGAGTCTCTTGTAGACAGCATATGTAAGAACCTTGTTTTGTTATCCATTCAGCCACACTATAACTATTGTTTGGAGAATTCAATCAATTTACATTTATAGTACTTTTTGATAGACTTGTTGTTATTCACTTTTTATATATATATTTTCTTCTTTTTAAAGAAGTCTTTAACATTTCTTGGAATACTGGTTTTACAGTGATAAACTTCTATATTTTTTCTTGTCTGGAAAGCTCTTTATCTGACCTTCATATCTAAATAATAGCTTTGCTGGGTAGAGTAATCTTAGTTGTAAGTCCTTGCTTTTCATCACTTTGAATTTCTTGACAATTCCTTCTTTCTTGCAAAGTTTCTGTTGGGAAATCAGCTGGACAGTCCCTTGTAGATAACTAACTGCTTTTCTCTCGCTGTTTTTAAAACTCTCTTTCTGTCTTTAATCTTTTGCATTTTTATTATAATATTTTGTGTTAGCCTCTTGGGTTCATCTTGTTTGGGACTCCCTGAACTTTCTGAGCTTGTATGTCTACTTCTTTAACCAGATTAGGAAAATTTTTGATTCATTATTTCTTTAAATATGTCTTCAATTCCTTACTCTTTCTTTTTTCCTTCTGGTACACTTATGATGCGAATGTTGGTATGCTTGATGTTGCCCAAAAGGCTCCTTACACTATCCTTATTTTTCTTATTCTTTTTTCTTTTCTTTCTGTTATTTTGATTGGGTGTTTTCTGCTACTTTATCTTTCAAATCACTAATTTTGTTTTTGTTTCATTTATGCTGCTAATTCTCTTTAAAATATTATTCATTTCAGCTATTATATTCTTCATTTCTGACTTTTTAAATGTATTCTATCTCTATTTTTATGTTTCCTATCTTTTTGTTGAAGTTCATAGTGAGATTATTGAGCATTCTTATAATGAAGTGTTTTGAACTCTGTTTCTAGAAGATTGCTTGCCTCCATTTTGTTGTTTTTCTGGCAGGTTTTTTTTTCTGTTCTTTCATTTGGGACATGCATGCTTGTCTCCTCATTTGTGCAGTATTCCTGTGTTTGTTTCTAGGTATTAGATAAAGCTGCTATGTCTGCAGGTCTTGGTAAAGTAGTAGGTGTCCTATGAGGACTAATGGCATCCTGGTTACCTAAGCTGGGTGCTGCTGGTGGGTCACTTGTGTGAGTTGTGTTTGCCCTTAATGTTTTAGTTGAGCCTTAGTTGCTTTGACATGTGAATGACAGAGACTGACCCTCTGGCTGATTGGATGTTAGGACCTTTTGGAACTTATTGCAAGTACAGTAATAACTGGGGCTGTGACTACAGTTAAGGAGTTGTTGTGCAGGGGCTGACCTATAGAGCAGAACTCATTTTAGTGGGACTCCAGGGCCCACTGAGTCTGCCCTTTCTGTGTGTGATTCATGGAAGTGGTTAGGTGGTTCTCTGGTATGGTTTGAAGCTGGTCCAGAGTCATTGTTTGAGTTAACTTACCACTCTTCAGTATGTTCTCTATTTACTTCTGCCTGAGTCATTTGAGATATAGCCCTATTTCAACTCACATATAATATTGACACTCACTGTTTTATCTAAAACATTAATTCATGTAATATTTAAACCCATTATTTATGTATATGTATAGTCTTAATTTCTACAATTGAATTGTTGTGCTTACCTAATTACATGAAGACACTTATAATTTTAAGTTCATGCATCATAAAATTGTTATATGTGTAAAATTTGTCCCTTTTGGAACAACTTATTGAAGTAGTTGTAGGCTAATGTATCTTTCTTCAAATAATTACTTGTGTCCAATATAAAATTACTGAGAAAATATTACATGAGGTGAGAGACTTTTCAAAGACTTGATTATAAAGTCTCTCTGTCTTTCTCTATACATGTATATAAAATATTTTATCTTTTTCTGTGTAAATAGACACAGTAATATCATTAATTTTCCAAAACTAAGTTACAGACCTTTAGCATACTCAGTTTTTCTTATGTCCCTCTTATTAGTAGGGCACAAGTCGCAAGCCAGAATTTTTATCATGAACTAAATACATTGCACATCCAGGTGAATTAAAAATAAATAAATAATTAAATACATAAATAAATAAATAAAACACTGGATTCAGCTTGTTAACAATTGGACAGGTCTAATGAAATACATAGACAATTCTCAAATCTCATTTCAGCCATTAACTTCAATCTTGTCCCCTGTTCCTGCTTTGACCAAAATTGCTGACAAGGAGTGAAGTGGGGCCGACTAGGACTTCCTGTCCTGCACACCTCTGGTAGAGGTGCTAATGAACTGCAGGATGGCCACAACTCAGCTCTCCCAAAGCAGAAAAGAGGCAAGAGTCAGGTAATCCTCCAACTGAATGATAAACTACCAATAATTTAATCTCCACTTTCATCTTCTATCCAGAGGCAGCAACCCTATCCTTCTACTCATAAATATTGAATAATGAGAAAGGATGGAACTTAACTATTTCATATTCAGTTATGATTATTTTCCATAAAAGATTTAGCTTGTATCTTTTAGCAGGACATGTAGCAAGGTACATAGCAATTGTTCATTTATATTACCAATTAATAGCACAGTAGAACGATCTGCAAACCAAAGACATTTGTTTCAATTGAAATTGTCTATTGGTTTAACTGAGCTGGCATAGATTTAATATCCTACCAAGCTTGCCCTAATGATTAGTAGAAGAGTATGCTGCTTTCAAGCAGTATTTATTAAATATATATACAGTGCCTAAATTACCAGGACTTATAACAGACAAAAATTAAAGACTCTAATGTATCCATTTATATTATAGTACTTCAACAAAATTCAGCATAATTATATAATTTATTAATCATTTGAGAAAATATAGATGTGGTGATAAAGTTTGACTTTTCTTATTTTAGACCAAACCCAAGTTCTACACAATTCCATTCACATCCTTGTTAAAGTATTTTTAACCCCAAACTTCAGTTTCCTCTAACAGATTATTATAGGCTTCACAAACCCTCATATACACAGAAATGTTTTCTTTTAATGACAAAAACTTATTGAGAATATGAATGTTGCCAGGAGTATGAAACCCCCAAGACATCATCACTTGATGAACTCTTGGGGGGTGGGGGGCAGTGAAATTGATTAGAAACAGGCAAAATATAAAATAAACCAACCAACTTAGTTTCATTACTCAAACTGAGTGAAGTACAAAACATAAACAATGTATTCAGATGCATGTCCTTTGTATTTTAGAAATTCTTAAATTTTTAATGATTCTGGGTTTTGTTGTAGCTTGGGAGAAATGTTTTAATGTAAGATTCATTTGAGCAAGAATGCCTATAACCATGGTAGTGCTTAGAATAGTCCAATTAAAATTTTCATATTTGGTAAGTTTGCATTATATAAAAAGTACACAATGGAATATGGATCATTATCACTTTGCTTTCCTAGAATCAAAATACTAAATGTTGCATGACACCAAAATTGTTCCTCCAATCCCTGAAAAAGCCCAATTCTTCTGAACAGCAACTAAGTTAATTAAGTTCACATGGGGAGACAGGCATCGGAAATGGCTTACTTCATAAAAGAAAATATATCGATTTAAACCCACATATGTTAGCTTCCATTATTTTTATCTTTGTTAAACTATTTTAACTGTGTAATTATTTGTTTTTATTGTCACCCTTTTATATATTGCATACCGCATAACTTGAATGACTGTGTCTGTTTTCAATTTTTAAACTATTATATACCCAAATGTCAATATTTCATTGTTAAAATATGGCAAAAAACAAACAAACTAGTTCTCACCCCAATTTATCTGAATAATTGCATCATTTCCTCATGTCTCTTGGCCTATGGGCTGATTCTCAGCCACCTAATCTCTAACAATGTCATCACTTGCAAAATTCCATTTAGTTCTAGCGCCTCCTTGTCTCTACCATGGATTCCTGGATTCTAGACTGAACCAAGAAATATCCAGACTGATGTAGGGTAGGAAATGTTAAATAGACAGCAGTTTTGCATATGACCCATGCTCAAGAGTCAGCTTCCAAAGGTCTAGGTGGTTTCTGAGGTAGCTGCCCTCCAATGCAGTTCCTCAGCATTACTTTACCACTGACACAACTTTTCCACCAATAACTCCCCATTACTACATACAAAGTTACTTTAGGATAAATCAATTTCACCACTTCATTGCATAAGTAAGTAGTTTTAAGTCAGGGAGAAATCTAAAGAACTTTCTTCACCATACTAAAGACCACCTTTAACATCCATGACCGATGAGGCTCAGACCACTCTTGAACTTACAAAGGGCATTTCTGGAAAATCTTAGTCCTCTTGCCTTTAGTCATCCTCCAATTCAAGCAACTCACAGAACTTCGTGGAGCCACCCAAAATTCTGTAGTAATAAGTAGCAAAAATATTTCAACCAGTTTGTGAAGAGAAAATTCCATTTAACAGGAGGTTTTGATGATGAAGTAGGTTGCATTCCATGAAGTTCCTAGCACATTGTGGACACAGAGTAAATTCTTCAACCACAACCTCTATTACTTTGTATTCCCTCAAGCTTCCTGCAAGGCCAGGCAAAACACTAATTGGATGTAAATAGGATTATAAGGGAAAAAATGTTGAAATGCAATATCTTGGAAACTGTATATAAATCTTTTCTTAATTTTATGATTAAATTAGCATATTTTTATCAGTTAGAAGTGAATAATATAACAAATGTAGAGTAATTATGGTTTAAAAAATGTCTCGCATTTCATATTAAAACTTACAAAGTTCAAAGCTTACCAACATAAAGATGTTGTCTGAAAAAGAAAAATTAGATGACATAGATAAAAATCTTTTAAAACTTTATTTTGTTACCCTTCCATATCCTCTTAAAAACATTTAATGATATTTGAAGCCAGAAAATTTTTGCTCTTTCTGCTACTTTATGGGCTGTCTTTGTGTTAAATAGCATGCTTTAAGGATGATGTAACAATTGGATTTTGACTCCACTTATGGGGTCAGTCTCAGACTGGAAACCGGTTTTCCTCTGGGGAGGGAGGTTCCAACATGCCTCTTACTTTGTACAGATTTCATTGTAATCTACTTCAAGGAGCCACATCGTCTGGCAAAAGTTGAAGGAAATGTCTCTGTCTGGTTTCATTATCACCCTGCCGACAGCAAGAGTGTTGAAAAAGTAGACTCCCTGCAATTTGGGTTTGGTTACACTTGGGTCACAGCCTGTTGATAAAATGTCATCAGTGTTTGCTTCCTCCTTATTTCTTATCTGGGAGGGTGTCATCTAAGAAGATTCTGAAGGGGAAAATAACATGTACACAGGAACAGTTGTCACTTAAAGTATATCGCAGGTCCTGCAGAAAAATATTGAACTGGACATCAAATAGCATGGTGTGAAACATTATGAATTAGCACCCTCTAAGTTCCTCAGATTTCAATCAGTTGGAATAAAGGATGCCCAGTTAGCACTAGTCACACCAAAACAGATTTTAAGATAAAGATGGTAGTTCCTTAAGGGAAAAAATAAACAGGATGCGTAAAAATTATTAGGTATAATTTCTTTTGGTTTCCTTTAGCTATATTTAATTGATAGTGCAACCTAATTAATTATGAAATATGGTTTGTCACTTATTTCCTCCTACAATTAGATATTTCTTCACTGTTTACAAGTAAAAAAGAAATAAACAAGAGATATAATTTTAGTGGTGAAGGAAGAGAGGGACAAACACACCTTGACATTAACGGGAATAATGATTTTTATATTTGAGACACATATTTGCCAAGACATGTGGATAAATAGCAACATATTTGTTAAATAAAACCTTCACAATGTTAAAATGTGAGTTTTCCCTGTTATTCATGGAAAGGGATTATGTTAGTCAAAATAATCCTTGAGAAAGAAATCTATTTTCTCATAGTTCTAGAAGCTGGAAGTCCAAGATCAATGAGTTGATAGGTTTGGTTTCTCCTGAGGCCTCTGTCCTTAATTGGTAGATGGAAGCCTTCTTATCATGTCCTTACAGTGTCTTTTCTCTCTGCCTGCCCATGGTTTCTCTTTCTCTTCTTATAAGGACCACAATTATATTGAACTAAAGGTCCAGTGCATGAAATTTGTGCATGGGGGAGTGGCTGTCCCTCAGCCCAGCCTGCACTCTCTCCAATGTGGGACCCCCTGAGGGATGTCCAACTGCCTGTTGGATCGGGCCTAAACTGGTGGTCAGACATCCCTCTCACAATCCAGGAAGCTGGCTCCCAACTGCTTTCCTGTCTGCCTTCCTGATTGCTCCTAACTGCTTCTG
The DNA here is from genome assembly GCA_027563665.1 of Antrozous pallidus. Classification (NCBI taxonomy): domain Eukaryota; kingdom Metazoa; phylum Chordata; class Mammalia; order Chiroptera; family Vespertilionidae; genus Antrozous; species Antrozous pallidus. The sequence goes on from CM050515.1 coordinate 40,602,742, forward strand.
CCTGCCAGCCTCACCACCCCCTAACCACTCCCCTGCAAGCCTGGTTGCCCCTAACTACCCTCCCCTGCAGGCATGGGTCTCCCCCAAATGCCCTTCTCTGCAGGCCTGATCACCCCCAACTTCTCTCCTCTGCCAGCCTGGTCAACCCTAACTGCCCTCCCCTGCAGCCTGATCACCATCAATTGCCTTCCTTTGCAGGCATGGTCCCTCCCAACAATCCTCCCCTGCTGGCCATCTGTGGTGGCCATCTTGTGTCCACATGGGGCAGGATCTTTGACTACATGGGGGCAGCCATTTTGTGTGTTGGAGTTATGGTCAATCTACATATTACTCTTTTATTACATAGGATAGAGGGGGCCAGATGGGGGCCAGCTGGTTTGCCCTGAAGGGTGCCTGGATCAGGGTGAGGGTTCCCTTGGGGCATGGGGCAGCCTGGGCGAAGGGCCTGTGGTTGTTTGCAGGCTGGCCATGCCCCCAGCCACACACCCCAGTGACCCAAGCAGAGGCCCTAGTATCTGGGATTTATTTATCTTCTATAATTGAAACTTTGTAACCTTAAGCAGAGGCCTGGGCTGGCAGGGCAGGTGGAAAGCTTGGCTTCCTCTATCTCCGGGTACAACTCAAGCCTCCTGTTCTCTCCAGCTCTGTGGCTGCCATCATTTTTATTTATCTTCCGTCATTGAAACTTTGTAGCATTGAGTGAAACTCTGAGCCGGCAAGGGCAGCAGGAAAGCTTGGCTCCTTTTATTGCCTGGGAAACCCAAGCCTCCCTCCTGCTTTCTGTGGTTGGGTTTATTTGCATATTTGCTCCTGATTGGCTGGTGGATGTGGCTGGTGGGCATGGCTTGTGGATATGGCAGAGGTGTGGTCAATTTGCATATTACTCTTTTATTAGATAGGATTAGGGCCATACTCTGAAGGCCTCATTTTAACTTAATCAGATAGTTGAAGACCTTATCTTCAAATAGGGTTACATTCTGAGGGACTATAGTTGGGATTTCAACATGAATTTGGAAGACATGCAGTTCAGTCCACAACAGAAATGTTTAGAACAGAGTACAAATTTTAGCTTGAAACTAAGAATGTCTTCCATAGTTATTGAGGACATGAAATAAATCAGTTTTTAACATTCATTCAGCAAATATTTAAGAATTTACTATTCAAAATGCATGCTAACAAGGTTCTATGCTAGATATAAAATGAGTAAAAATTTGTTCCTTGTCATTTAGATGTGTATAACCTATGGTGGCTTAGGAGACATTTATCCCAATTGGTTATGTGAACTCTGCAATGAGCCTGTGTATCACATTTACCAAAGGCTTTCTCCAGGTCATAAATGCTGCTCAAATAGTAAGAATGAAGAGCTGACTTTTTGGAAACACCCTTTTGGGAAACTGCCCTATTACACTATTTTGTCTATTGTTGGACATTTAGCCATTTTTTTGTCCAACATTTATTGCACAACTACTATGTTCTAGGCACTGGAGTCTTTAATTATGCCAATGTCAAAAGTAACAATTAGATGAAATAGAAATACAGTATAGTGTCCTACCCTAAGAATCCTCTGCGCTCTGCCTAATAATTCTTCCTGCCTCTTTTTACTGATCCTTGCCCCTTTCACTGCCCCCATAGTTTGTCTTTCTAGAATGTCACATAATTTGAATTATATAGCATGTAGCCTTTACAGATTACATTCTTCTTAGTAGTCTGCATTTATATTTCCTCCATGTTTTTTTATGACTTAATACCTTATTTCTTTTAATCACTGAATGATACTCCATTATCTGAATGCACCTTCATGTCTTTATCCATTCACCTACTAAAGAACATCTTGTTTGCTTCTGAGCTTTGGCAATTATGAATAAAGTTGCTATACATATTAGTGTTCAAGTTTTTGTGTGAACATGTGTTCAGCTCCTTTGGGTAAATATCAAGGTGCACAATTGATGGATCATAGAAAAAGAGTGTATTTTATTTTATAAGAAATTGCCAAATTGTCTTCCAAATTGTTTGTCATTTTGCATTCTCTCCAGCAATGGGTAAGAGCCCCTGTTGCTCTACATCCTCACTAGCATTTGGTGTGGTCAGTGTTCTGCATTTTGGCCATTATGATTGGTCTGTAAAGGCATCTCATAGTTTTAATTTGCAATTTCCTAATGACATATGATGTCGAGCATCTTTTCATATGTTTATTTTCCATGTCCATATATTCAATAGAAAGGTGTCTTTTCAATTTTTTTCTCACTTTTAAATCAGGGTGTTCATTTTCTTACTGTTGAGCTATAAGCCTTCTTTGTTATATTTTAGATAATAGTTCATTACCAGTTATGTCTTTTTTAAAAATATATTTTATTGATTTTTCACAGAGAGGAAGGGAGAGAAATAGAAAGTCAGAAATATCGATGGGAGAGAAACATCGATCAGCTGCCTCTTGCACATCTCCAACTGGGGATGTGCCCGCAGCCAAGGTACATGCCCTTGACCGGAATCGAACCTGGGACCTTTCAGTCCGCAGGCCGATGCTCTATCCACTGAGCCAAAGTGGTTCAGCTCAGGTATGTCTTTTGTAAATATATTCTCACAGTTTGTGGCCTTTCTTCTCATTACCTTGACATCATCTTTTGCAGAATAGAAGTTTTTTGGGGTTTTTTTTTGCTTTTTAATCCTTACCAAGAATATGATATTATTGATTTTAGAGATAGAGGATGGGAGAGGAGGAGAGAGAAAGAGAGTAACATTGATGTGAGAAACATCAATTGGTTGCCTCCTGTATGCACCCTGACTAGGGATCAAACCACATAGTGGATATGAACCCTGACCAGGAATTGAACCCATGATCTTTTGGTGTATAGGACAATGCTCCGACTAACAGAGACACACCAGTCCGAGCAGACAGAAGTTTTTAATTTTAATAAATCCCAGTTTATCAATTATTTATTTCATGAATTGTATCTTTGGATTTATATCTAAAATTCACATTGTATTTAAGGTCATCTAAATTTTCTTCAATTTTTATGTTTTAGGAGTTTTATAGTTTTGCATTTTACTTTTAGGTCTATGAACCATTTTGACTTAATTTTTCTGAAGGGTGTAAGATCTATGTTTATATTCTATTTTTTTCCATATGAATATCTAGTTGTTTGAGTGCCATTCATTGAAAAGACTATCTTTGCTCCATTGTATTGTATTTACTCTTTTGTCAAAAATCAGTTAATTGTATTTATGAGTCTATTTCTGAGCTTTCTATTCTGTTCCATTATTCTATCTATTTTTTTCACTAATGCCACATTGCCTTGATTGATATAGATTTATAGCAAGTTTGGGAGTTGAGTAATGTCAATCCTCTGACTTTGCTTATATTCAATACTTTGTTGGTTATTCTGGATCTTTTGACTCTCCATATAAACTTTAGAGTCAGTTTGTTGATATCCACAAAATAATTTGCTGCAATCTTGGGTGAGTCTGCATTTAATCTATACATCAACTTTCTAAAGAACTGAATTTTTAAAAACCCTCACCCGTGGATATGTTTTTATTATTTATTTTAGAAATAGAGAAAGGGGAAGAGAGAGAGAAACACTGATGTGAGAGAAAAACGTTGATTGGATACCACCTACATGTGCCCCAACTCAGGATTTAACCAGCAACTTAAGTATGTGCCCTGACTGGCTATGAAAGTCATGAGGAAGTGGCACAAAATCTATAGTCAACAGGTATCCCTTGGTTTATTATACTTCACTTTTTTGTGCTTTGAAAATGTTGCATTTTTTACAAATTCAATGTTTGTGGCAACCCTGCAATGAGCAAGTATATCAGAGCTATTTTTCCAATAGGCTCAGATAATTGTTACCATTTATTAAGAGATGGTGAATTATTTTTAATTTTTCAATTATAATTTAAATTCAATGTTATTTTGTACGAGATTCAGGTCCACAGCATAGTGAGTAAATAATCATATATTTTATAAAATGTTTCCCTCAAGATTTCCAGTACACACCTAGCACCATACATAGTTATTACAATATCATCTTATCTAATAAAAGAATAATATGCAAATTTGACCATACCTTCACTACACCCACAAGCCATGCCCACCAGCCAATCAGGAGCAGATTATGCAAATAAACCCCAAACAAGATGGCTGCTGCCACTGAGAGCAGGAGGAAGGTTTAGGTTTCCCCGGCAACAAAGGAAGCCAAATTCCCGCCTGCCATTGCTGGCCTACGCCTCCACTCAATGTTACAAAGTTTCAATTATAAAAGGTACAGAAATGGTGGCAGCCACTGAGCTGGAGAGAACAGAAGCTTGAGCTTCCCTGGCAAAAGAGGAAGCCAAACTTTCTGCCTGTCATTGTGCTACAAAGTTTCAAACAGAAATGGCTGCCACCACAAAGGGAGCAGAGGCTTGGCTCTGCTCCAGGCTATAGAGTTTCAACTGTAGACATAAATTAATCCCAGATCCCAGGGCCTCCACTTGGGTCACTGGGGTGCGTGGCCAGCCTGCAAACCTCCACAGGCCCCTCGCCCCGGCTGCCCCACACCCCAAGGGAACACCCACCCTGATCTGGGACACTCTTCAGGGCAAACAAGCTGGCCCCCACCCATGCACCAGGCCTCTGTCCTATCTAATAAAAGAGTTATTTGCAGATTGACCATCACTCCAATATACAAGAGGTCTGCCCCCATGTGGTCAAAGATCCTGCCCCCTTGTGGACACAAGATGGCCACCACAAGATGGCCAGCAGGGGAGGACTATTGGAAGGTTCCAGGCCCTGCAAGGGAGGGCAGTTGTGAGCAATCAGGCCATCAGGGGAAGGCAGTTGGGAGGAACCAGACCTGCAAGAGAGGGCAGTTGGGGGCTATCAAGCCTGCAGGGGAGGGTAGTTAGGAGTGACCAGGCTGGCAGAGGAGGGAAGTTGGGGGCAAACAGGCTGGCAGGTGAGCAGTTAGATAAGACATCAATTAGGCTGGCAGGATAGTGGTTAGGGGTGATCAGGCTGGCAGGCAGAAGTGGTTAGGGGCAATCAGAGAGGCAGGTGAGCAGTTTGTAGCCAACAGTCCTGGATTATGAGAAGGATGTCTGACTGCCCTACCGGGATCGGGCCTTAACGGACAGTCGGACATCCCTCGAGGGGTCCCATATTGGAGAGGGTACATGCTGGACTAAGGGACATCCCCCAACCCCTGTGCACAAATTTTGTGCATCGGGCCTCTAGTTAACTATATTCCCTTTGCTGTACTTTGCATCTCCATGACTATTTAGAAACTACCAATTTGTACTTTTTAATGCTCTTACCTTTTCACCCAGACTCTTTCCAGCTTCCTTCCCGTCTGGCAACCATTAATCTTTTCTCTAAGATTGTTTAAATTAAGGTATGTACATACATTTTTTTTTCTTTTAGACCCAATACTATTGCACACTGTTAAATAGACTACAGTATAGTGTAAACATAACTTTTATATGCATTGGGAAGCCAACACATTTATGTGAATAAACCAAGTTATATTTGCTTTCTTGTGGCAGTCTGGAACTGAACCCGCGATATTTCTCAGTTATCACTGTATGAATGAAGACATTATTTTTCAGGGGTAAATGGGAATGAAGATATTCTCAGCCAGCATAAAACTAAAATATTTTCTAAAGAAATTCTGTAAATAGGAAGGAAGTAGGAAAGAAGAATCATGTAACATCAAAAAAGGAACAATGAAAAGAGTAAATATAGGTAAATAAAAATACATTTACATTTTCTTTCTCTTGAAGAAAGTCCTAAATTCTTTTTTTTTAATTTCTTTATTGATTAAGGTGTTACATATGTGTCCTTCTTCCCCCATTACCTTCCCATCCTCCCCACTCATGTCCTCATCCCCTGTTGTCTATGTCCATTGGTTAGGCTTATATGCATGCATGCAAATCCTTTGGTTGATCTCTTACCCCCACCCTCTCCTACCTTCCCTCTGAGGTTTGACAGTCTGATCGATGCTTCTCTGTCTTGGGATCTGTTTTTATTCATCTGTTTATGTTGTTCATTATATTCCACAAATGAGTGAGATCATGTGATAGTTATTTTTCTCTGACTGGCTTATATCATTTAGTATAATGTTCTCCAGTTCCAACCATGTTGTTGCAAATGGTAAGAGTTTCTTCTTTTTTAATGCAGTGAAAGCACTAAATTCTTGATGATTGGAGCAAAAAATTATAATAATATCTGATAGTGTTCTAAATATATACAATAATATTTAGGGCAATTATATCATCAATAAAGGAAGGAGACATAAAGTGAAGTAAATTTCTACATGCAATTCAAGCTAGTAAAATATTCACCCAAGTAGACTCTGATGAATTATGTATTTACAATATACACACAGCAACTGCTATATATATATATGTCAAAAAGGAATTCCTAAAAATGTTTATGTAACCCAAAAAGAGGCAAGAAAAAGAAAACAAAGAAACAAACAAAAAAAACCCAGAACAACAAAAAATCTGCCTGAAGCTCTAATTTATTAAAAATTAAATATAAATGGTCCACGTATGACAATTAAATAGAAATGGTTCAACTATGAAACTGGTATAATGTATTTAAAAAGTTACCCAACCATACACTCGCTACAAGAGATTCATTTCAACTATAAGGATACATCCAAATTAAAAGTTAAGGAGTAGAAAAAAGATATTTCATACTAATATTAAAAGAAAGCAAGAATGATCACATCAATATCAGATACAATAGACTTCAGAGAAAAGAAAATTAGCATAGACATAGAAGGACATTACATAAAATAAAGGATTACTACATCAAAAGGATATGGCAGTCCTAAAATACAAGCACTAAACAATAAAGTTACAAAATATATGAAGCAAAAGTTATACAACTAAAAGTTATAGAACCATAAATCTATAATTATAGTTAGAAATTCCCCTCTTCTCTCAATAGTCGATAGAACAACCCCTTAACACACACACACACACACACACACACACACACACACACACACACACACACACACAGACAGCCAGGCACAAGTATGCCAAGCCAGGTAAAGTCTAAGGATAGGATAGAAGAAATGAAAGAAACCCTCCTGGCACTATGAGTGTTAATGTGTTCAAGCAGTGGCCTCTGATGGCTAGAAGAAAGGTAAGAGAGCTGAAAGTGTCCTCATCTAGTATGTGGGACCTGTTAAAGATGTAGGCAATGCAGGAGTCCTGAGGAAAATCCTCCAGGCACTTATATCCAAAGCCCAGATTTTTTTTTAAAGGATGTATTTAACCTGCCCAAAAATCATTTGAAGACTGAGCTGAACTAAATGTTACTGAAGCAACAATATGGCCCAAACTCAGGTCAACTAAAAATACATTGAATCAATGCTCACACTAGCAGCATGACAGAAGGGTAAACCTTTCACTTGGTACAAGCATTATTTACTTCAGCATCTATATTTAACTTATACTGAACAACAAACAAAAAGAAAAGAAACAAGAAAATGTGATTTACCATTATGGAAAAAAAGAAAAGTCAAAAGAACCACACCCAGATATTAAAATAATCAGAGAGGGCTTTAAAAATAAAGAAATATGATAAAAATATTGAATCTATGATGAAAAGATACAAGTGAGTAAAGAGAAAATTTTATCAGTGAAATGAAAACTGTATAAAAATTCAATTGAAAATACTAACACAACAACAAAATTGATAGCATAATTTTTTTTCATTTATTCTTATCAGATTAGGCATAGAGAAGGAAAAAATTATGAGTTACATGATCATAGAAGTCATCCAAATTGCAATGCTTAAAAAAGTTACAAATAATACAGCATCTGATATCTGTAGGATTATATCAAATAGTTTGATATATGCATAATAGAAATATTATAGAAAGAAAAGAGAGAAAATAGGCAGAAAAATATTTGAATAGATAATAATGGCAAATTTTGAAAAATTGATAAACTTATTTATCCACAGTGACATGAAGCAGTTCCAGTGTGTTTACCCTGAACAGGATAAATAAAACTGAAAACTTAGCTATATACATCATAGTCAATGTGCTGAGATCCAAATCTAATCTTGAAAGCAGCCTGAGAAAAAAAATCACACCTTATGCACCAGTGAACAACAAGCAGAATGAAGTATGACTATTCATCACAGATAATGGAGAACAGAAGAAAATGGAATGACATTTTTAAGTTCTGAAAGAAAAAACTGTCAACCTAGATTCCGTATCCAGTGAAAATGTCCTTTATGAAGGAAGAAAAAATAATTTTCAGACAGACAAAAGCTGAAAGAATTTATCCATAACTGACCTGCATCACAACAAATGGTAAAGAAAATTCTTTTGTCTGAAGATAAATTCCAGAGAAAAACTAGTCCTGCATGAAAGAACAAAGAACATTAAAAAAGATATATATGGATAAATATAAAGGATTTTTCAAAATTACTATATACATATATAAAGAAATATAAAATGTAAAAAAATTTAAATACTATAAAATTATTACTGCTACACATTTTTAATTTCTATACTTATGCCTTTATCAAATAAATAGATACATATATTACTTTTTAAAAAGTCTACTAGGCTATTTAAAGTCAAAATTATATTAATGGATTATGGGTTTTATAACCTGTGTCAAAATAAAACATATGACAAGAGTACAATGGGCAGACTTGGCCGGTTTTGGGAAGTATACGGGTATAGAGTATTTACCCTAATTGTAAAGATGAATATTTTAATATATAGAGCAACCACTAGAAAATAATACTAAGAGGCATAACCTAAAAGTAGAGAGCAGCTAACAGAATATTAAAATGTACTCATTTCACTCAAAGGCAGGCAGGAATGGAGAAATGGATAAAAAAAATGCAGAAAGGGAGAAATGGATGAACAAAATGCAGATGGGACAAAACAAAAAGAAACATCAAGATAGTAAGCCTAAATACAAACATATTATTAATTAAATTGACTGTAAATGGACTAATCGCTTACATTTAGAGGGTGAAAATTGTCAGGCTTGAAAACAAGAAACTACAACAACAGTGCCTAACTACATGCTGCTTTCCAGAACAAGCTTAAAAGGTTAGGATACAGATTGAAAGTAAAAGTATGAAAAACATATACCATAGAAACACTAAATATAATAAGAGTTAACATGGTATATGAGTGTCAGCCAATGTAGACTTTGAGAAGAAAAATACTAACAGATAGAGGTTTCATAATGATAAAAACATTAACTCATCAACAAGTCATAGCAATCTTAAATGTGTATGAACCTAATAACTAAGTCCAAAAATATATGCATCAATAATTTACAGAAGTGAACAAAAAATAGATAGATAAAGTAAGTAGATTAATTATAAAGGATATAAAAGATTTGAACAAAATATCAATCCTTGGCCTGATATGCTCTTATAGAACACTAGAGGCCCGATGCACAGAATTCCTGAAAGGGGTTTGGCCCCTGCCGCTATGGCTGCCTTGGCCTCCACCTGTCACAGCAGCCACCTGCCTCTGCCTCGGCCCCTGACAAGGCTTCGTCCGGAAGGTTGTCCGGAAGGATGTCTGGTCTAATTGGCATATTATGCTTTTATTATTATAGATTATACCCAATAATAGTAAAATGCACATTCTTCCCTAGCTCACAGGAGTCATTCGCCAAGACAGACCCTACTGATTAAGCAAGTTTTAGTGAATTGCTAAGGATCAAAATGATAGCATATATTCTGTGGTCAGGACAGTATTCAATTATAATTCATTAACAATAAGAAATCTAGACAATCTCTAAATATTCTAAATCAAACAGTAGGCTTCTAAATAACTCAAGGGTCAAAGAAGTCTCAAAGGAAATTAGAAGCCTAGTAAGCCTTGGCTACCTGTACATCATGAGAATTAGATTATCAGGACATTTCAGAGAGCAGGTTTTAATTAGTGGAGCTACCTAAGAAGAGAAAAACCACTGAACATAAGAGTTAGAGGACTGGTACTGTTACTTTCTAGCTGTGTGACTTTTTAAAAACCACTTAGAGAATGCATTTGTTCATCTAAAATGCTTGCATGGTCACATCTTTATAAAGTTTAAATGAAATGCTTGCAAAAGCACCTACCAAGCAAAGAGCTTGGTCTATCCTAATAGATGTTCAACAAACACCGGTTATATGTAAAGGTAGCATGAAACTGTCAAAAACAAGCTTTATAGATTTGCCTCTGGCTTAACCTAGCAAGAGAGAAAACAAAAGATAGTTACATGTGAGGAATTCAATTCATACCTAACTAGCCCATAAGAGAATTCTTTAAGGATAACTGAAAAAAACAAAAACTTTTAAAAGATATCCCTTTGGAGGGAACTGGTAGTTGAGGAAAGCATGTGTGTCCATATTCTTCCCCTCTCTCTCTTAACTGAACCAACGCATTCCAGCTTCTTAAACAAATAGTATTTCCACTTCATTGCTATTTACAGCCATAGCCTAAAGCACAAAGATCAGACTCAGCGTCTGATTGAACCAAGTTTCATAAAGAATGACAAAATAATTGGTAAAAACATTTCAGCTTGGGTATGTAAAACAGAAAAAAAACAAAGTAGCAAACGTTCAAAGCACAATGGGTTTTGGGGAACAACACTGTCTTTTCTCTTTGGCATTTCTCTAGGATTCCTATCTTGGCTGGGTGACAAAAACCTGTCCATCAGATGCAAGCCTGAGCCTATCAGCCTTACAAATCAGACTTAATAAAAGTCAATCAGTGATGGTTTCACTTGCTTGCTACTGCCTGAAGCAGGATTCAGCCCCAGTGTCTGTCATCCTCTTAGAAAACCCTTTCTATGGCCACCTATACAATCTAAAAATTTACTCATCTACATTTCTATAGATGGGAAAAGTGATTTCTATAAATACGCACCAGGCCAACAAAGGTGCATATGAATTCCTCATAGGTAAATGCACAGATATAAACATATTGCTTCATAGCTGAGGATACATAGAAAGATAGTTCTTTTAAACCAAAAAAGAAAAAGAAAAATAATCACCCTCTTTACTTCAGAGTTTTATCCTGAACATAACATGTCTTTCAGTATAAAAGCACGTATGCCATAATTGCCTTTGTATGTATATTGGTTTGTGACTTTTTTAATAAATTAAATATGTGTTGATGTACTCATCAACTGAAATCTTACAACATCCATCAAGACTGGATATTGGATCTAAAATTCACAAACTCCTAGAGCTATTGTTTAATACTATGAGATCCAAGTATTTATCTATTGACAAGGACAATAGCAGAATTTTCTGCCTCAACCAGGAGATAGCTAGAGCCAAATACATGTTTCCCAACTCTCAGAAAGGTCCATTAACACAGAACAAGGAGAAACAAAATTCTAAGAGAGGCTGTTAGGATAAATATTAATCAAGTTCTCTTCTAGCCATAGATACTTCAGTTTTTGAATCAAATTTAAAATCCAGAGGTCATGTCAAACAGAATCAAGAGAGACTATAACATGTGCTCATCTATTCATTCAACAAATACTTCCTGAATAACAACTGTGTGCCTTCATACTTGTGCTTTTTTAAAGTATTTTTTATTGACTTCAGAGAGGAAGAGGAGGGAGAGAGCTAGAAACATCAATGATGAGAGAGAATCATTCATTGATCAGCTGCCTCCTGCACACCCCACAATGGGAATCAAGCCCTCAATCTGGGCATGTCCCCTGCCCAGGAATCGAACAATGACCTTCTGGTTCTTAGGTCAGTGGCTGGGCATTCCTGTGCTTTTAACATAGATATGATATGAATCAGACATGTCATTTTAAATTTTCTAATAGCTTATTTTAAAAAGTAAAAAAAGAAATGAGTAAAATTAATTTTAGTACACTTGATTTAACCCAATATACTTATGCACTATCCTTTCAACATGCAATGAATATAAACATTTATTTAAAGATATTTGTCATGACAGTTCAGACTAGTTATATTTCAAGTGCTTATAGACACATGTGGCTAGTGGCTACCATACTGAACAGTGCAGTCCTAGATGCTAGGGGTACTGCAGTGACAACACAAAATGCAGGATGGGACAAAAATAGGTTGATAGCTGTGATTATGTGAAACACAGAATTTATTTTTGTGCTATTATTTATTAAATATTGTATTACACCTACTTTTGCCCAACCCTGTACTTGCCCTTCTGGAGATTAAGCATTGTGGGAAGACAGACAGTAAACAAATAAATATAAAATACCAGGTTATTAACATGGCTTACAAGGCCATATATAATCTGGTCCCAGCCACCTCTCCAAATTCTTCATCATCATCATCATCATCATCATTATCATCATCATCATCATCTTCTACAGCTCCCCTGCACTCACTGGGCCACAGTCACACTGCCCACTTGCCAGTCCATGAGCAAGCCTGCCAAGCACATACCACCACAGGCTATTTCCATTTACCCAGACCAGTGGTCGGCAAACTGCGGCTCACAAGCCACATGAGGCTCTTTGGCCCCTTGAGTGTGGTTCTTCCACAAAAAACTACGGCCTGGGCAAGTCTATTTTGAAGAAGTGGCATTAGAAGAAGTTTAAGTTTTAAAAAATTGGCTCTCAAAAGAAATTTCAATCATTGTACTGTTGATATTTGGCTCTGTTGACTAATGAGTTTGCCGACCACTGACCCTGACCAATCTTCCCCAAAACACAAAAGAACTTTAAAGGCAATGTACATAGTAATGATAATAATAAGTACAGCTATGGAGTATTTTCTATACACTTTATGTACATTTAAGATTGAGACTATTATTGTAAATATTTTATAGATAAACTGCTTTATACACATTATGCACATATAATTTATTTAACCAATCTCTCTCATTTGACTTTTTAATTTTTTGCATTGTTAAATAGTTATGCTCAATGATTATTGCTTTAGTATTCATTCTTAGAGGTAGAATTGCTAGGTCAAAAACTAGGGGCCCTTTTAGACTTTAGGGATACATTGTAAATTACTCTTCCAAAAAGTTATACCAATTCAAGTCCCACCAGCCTAAGCCATAACTTATTTACCATATCTTTCATGGTTTTTCAATTTAGTGTGTTTTTATTCTTTTTAATAATGAAAAGTAGTGTGGTATAAAAAAGATTGCATCTCAATGATGGTTTTACGTTTTTTCATTTATTTGATTCCTTGTGAGAATAAACATTTTCTATGTGCTGAAAAGTTCTTATTTCTCCCCATTTAACTTTCTTCTGTCTACTCTTATTTAAAAAAAAATATTTTTGGCCGAAGCCGGTTTGGCTCAATGGATAGAGCGTCGGCCTGCGGACTGAAAGGTCCCAGGTTCGATTCCGGTCAAGGGCATGTACTGTGGCTGCGGGCACATCCCCAGCAGGGGATGTGCAAGAGGCAGCTGATCGATGTTTCTCTCTCATCGATGTTTCTGACTTTCTATCCCTCTCTCTTCCTCTCTGTGAAAAATCAATAAAATATATTTTTAAAAAATTAAAAAATAAAATAATATTTTTGTTAATGCTTGCCCAAGGCTATTTTTAGAGAGAATGGAAAAGAGGGAGGGGGAGGAAGAGACAGAGAGAAACATTGATATGAGACAGGCACGGCAATTAATTGCCTTCCCCAGGCTCCCTCACCTGGACTGGGGATCAAACCTGCAACCAGGTACATGACCTTGACCTTGACCTAGAATAGGACCAAGATCTTTAGTTCATGAGCCGAAGCTCCTACCACTTAGCCACACTGTTCAGGGCAAGAACAAATTCTCACACAGAGAGGAGCCTACAACCCAGGACCTGTCTTTGACGGGAATCAAACCTGGGACCCTTGGGTCCTCAGGCAGACGCTCTATCTACTGAGCAAAACCGGCTAGGGCTCTACTGTTTCCCCTTGTTTTCCTTTTCTTTTCTTTTCTTTTCTTTTCTTTTCTTTTCTTTTCTTTTCTTTTCTTTTCTTTTCTTTTCTTTTCTTTCTTTTCTTTTCTTTTCTTTCCTTTTTTTATTTTATTTTATATTTTTAGAGTAGACTGATGCAGTGATTTTTAAAACAAAGAAAGCAGAACTAGAACATCTTAAGTTTTTAATCCTTTCTTTACAGGTTACCTAAGACCACTTTTGATTAAGAAAACTGTAGAAAGTTAGTAACTGCCACAAGCAAACGCCAGGTGGTGGCCCGTGTCAGTTTTCCACGGAGTCCTGCTTTGCAGGGTATCTGAATGCACTGCTCGGGGTCTCTGCTCACACTCGCTGGAATCAATCGTGGCAGATTTTAGTCCACAGGTCGCTTTTCCCCATATTTCTTTGTAAACTCTTCAGCATTCTTACAGAATTTTTGACGGTCCTTAGAGTTTTCTTCAACTATGTCAGGCCAGAGTGGGTGCTCAGGCTGGGGGTCATCCACCAGCGCTATGAGAGACTGGATTGCGTTGCTGGCTTCCAGTTTTCAGCACTAATTACTGGCAGACAGACCTGTCCCTTTTCACTGATGTTGGGGTGATAGATCTTTGTTTTAAATGTAATCTTGGGTGGTCTGAATGGGTATTCTGCTGGAAAGTTGGTTTCGATTCTGAAGGCCCCCTTATCATAGGGAGGGTTGTCAGGAACAACAAGCCCTCCCCAAGTCAACAAATTAGCTTCATCAACCTGGATGTTACGGAAGTTTTTCATCCCACATTTGCGGATTTCGTCAAGCTCCTTCATCAGCCTCCTGCTGGCCGCCATCTTGGGCCTGGTGCTGCTGCTTTCCCCTGCCCTTGTTTTTCATGTTTATCTTTTTTCACTGTTAATAAGCACTACACTAGAATAGGGTCGTTAACTTTGTGCTTCTTTCTTATGTCGTAAATGTCTTTCCTAGTTTCCCTTTTGTCTTTTCATTCTGTTTTGATCCTGTTTACCTTTTCTTCTTCATGATTTCTACTTTTGTTGGTTTGCCTTAAAAATCCTTCTCCCCTGAATTTTGGAAATCCTATTCTCACCAGTTGCCCAGACTGAGCCACCTTTGGAGCCACTGTCCACCCTCAGGACATCACAGAAGGCCTTGTGTTCTCTCCTTCCTCAGTCCTCCCTTCTCAACTGCCTGCAGAGCTCCTGAAGCCTTTGTGCCTGAGTAACCCAGTCCCCTGTCACTTTAGGATCCAGCTTCCCCATCTTCCAGCAAAGTATCGGCTTCATGCACTCACCTTAGGTCACTACATTTCTGACCAATATCTGACAGATTTTTAGAGAACTAGTATAAATAGAAACAGACTTTAAGTGTGGGAGAGAGAGCACTAAATTAGACGTTAGATCTATACATGCTAATTCTGATTCTGCTATTAACTGCATGGTCCTTACACTCAAGTTTTCTGGACCCTCCATTTCTTATAAGATAAAAGGATTGGAACAGTGACCCTCAAGCAGCATTCAAAGACTAACATTTTTCATTAACTGTTAGGTTATGAGTCTTCCTTTT
The DNA here is from genome assembly GCA_027563665.1 of Antrozous pallidus. NCBI lineage: Eukaryota > Metazoa > Chordata > Mammalia > Chiroptera > Vespertilionidae > Antrozous > Antrozous pallidus. Next base: position 40,618,178 of record CM050515.1, read on the forward strand.
CATCTGGCCTTGGAAGAAAAATATTCTAAAGTACAGAAGGGGTAATCTAATTATATGACCCATATAATGAGAGTTCCTGGCATACATAATTATGAATGAGACTCAATGGTCTAACTTTCTGCTTCTTAAGGCCATTTATTGTATGATAATACTGGGAAATCAACTTCTCAACAGGCCAAGATGTTATTTATCGGTGAAGAGAGATGATCAAGGCTTGACATTTCTATATATGGTCATAAATTCAAAGAGGAATTACTTCTAATTCAGAAATATCACAAGTAATAGAGAGTTGATTTTTACCTGAATTAGAAATAACAAATTTTATTGGGCTTGGAATCATCAGTAAAATATTAAGCTTCTCTTTCATATCCTACCCAATGAATAATGAACTGCTTCACTGGACTTGAACTTATTTTTGGACATGAATTTATTGGACCATTTTCTGAGGTTAGACTTCCAGGCCAGAATTATATGTTAGTAACTGAATACAGAAGTTGGCCTTTGTCTAGTATAGAAACTGCCACCTTTTCTAAAATACAGAACAGATTTTCCAGTTCGTTTTGCAGAAATGGCTTTCATGGGACTTGACAACACAAGAGTCATTCATTAATCTAATTGTCTTCTGCATGAAATTATGCTTAATGTTAGTAATGTGCAGACAGTAATATGATAAAATATGAACTGCTAAAGTAACCTGAAATACCTTGGCAATTTCCAACCACTTGATGGATTAATGTTTGATTCTGGTAAATTTTAGATACTGATTGATGGGGCTATTTAAAAGAAAATGTAATTAGTTTTAAACTTTATTTACCATTAAATTTCACATCTTTAACCCCTATTTATAATAACAGGTAGGGATGAAAAATTCTCATCAGAAATGACCATCTTTAAAATAAAGAGAATCACTCCTATTCAAATGATTGAAATATTAATCAGAATCTAATCCTAGCTCACATTTTCTCCTCTATACTGTTTTGTAGTTAATATTTTCTTGGCAGTATAAATTATAAGGGAATTCATCCACACACATCCACATGCCTAAATACATTTTCAGTGACTCTTTTTGCCTTTTTTGGGAACTGCTATAACTAGAGATAGTCTAAAGTCATTTTTTTAACATATATTTCCCCTGTGGGAAATATATATATATATTTTTTTTCCTAATTTAACTAAATAAGTTTGATAAAACTTACATGTTTGAACCTAAAACATTTAAAAATTTTGAGCTGTTTAAACATTATTCACCTAAACCTATGACATATAAAAGTCTGTGTGTTTGAGGTGTTCAGCATTTCTGACCAATGTCTCAATCTAACCTGATACTTGTGTGGTTTTCTCTGTTAATATTTAGCTTTTTCAGAAGTGAGCTCACAGAATGTCTTAATTAAAAAGAGAGAAATTAGTGAGTGTTTCTGTGGTGAACAATAGGGAGGAAGTATTTGTCCTATTGTCCGGTGTGCACTGCTCTCACAGGTGCCCTCCAAAGACAAATGTTCCATGCATTTCACAGATGAGTCCACCTGCAGCACCATCGCAGGTCCTTCCAGCCCCTTCACATCCCCCCAGTCAGAAACAAGCAACAAAGTCAAAGAGCATTAGCCGAAAGCTTTACTGTGTTCTCCCCTTTCCTGAAAGGAAAGAACACACCTAGTTGCTACATGTTGTGTGCCTCGGTGAATCTGAAATTATTGTGCCTCAGTTTATCTTTTAAATCCTGTCACCAGCTCATCTTATGCTACAAAATGATATGTCTCAGAAAGGTCCTTCAAATCAAGCAAAGCCTGGATAGGACAAAGCCAATCAATCTGGTGGAGTGCTGATCCTCAGAGTGAACAAACACAGAGGCAGTAATGAAGGCTTTGTAGATGCACAATGTTCTGGAAGGACCAGGCTTGCTCCCCGGAACCCCACAGTTTGTTTTGTTGTCTTCAGTCTCCTTGCCATCTGAAGAGCAACTAAACATGGTAACAATGATCATAATATATGATTAGAGCTCACGTTCATGTAGAGCTGAGCTTAGTTATTTAAATCAGTTCTCTGATGATTCCTCACTACAATTCTAGGCAGCTATAGATGAGAAAATTAGGGTTTAGTCTAAGGTCATGCTATGAGTAAAAAAAAAAAAAAATGGAACCAAAATCCAAGCAAAGATTATCTGGCTCCAGGGGCTCAACTGGGAAAAGCAGGAGGAAAAATAATTAATCTTTCAAAACTATTTTCCTGCCCACAGGTGCTTATTAAAAAAAATGGCAAAGGTAACGTCTTAAATTTACCCTGGAAAAAATGCCCCTATTAATTTTAAACTATAATCGTTTGATAATCTCTGAGAGGATATGGAAATAGAAGGAGACAGCCAAAAAAGAAAATGGTAAAACTAATAATCTCAACTTTATTGCATATCTATTAGTTATCAGATATTCTGTTAAATGCCTTCCATTCACTAGTGTAAGCAATTTTCAACCTTCTTCATCTCATAGCACACATAAACTAACTACTAAAATTCTGCAGCACACCAAAAAAGGTTTTTTGCTACTCTGATAAAAAAAAAAGTATGATAGAGAGAGAGAGACAGAAACATCAATAATGAGAGAGAATAAATCACTGATCAGTTGCCTCCTACACACCCCCTATTGGGGTTCAAGCCTACTCAGGCATGTTCCTGACTAGGAATCCAACTGTGACTTCCTATTTCATAGAGGGGTGCTCAACCACTGAGCTATACTGGCCAGGCAAAAAAAATCATATGTATAATTTTGATTCATTCACACAGTACAGCTATTGTTGTGTTGGCTGTTGTGATTTTTTAATTTGACAATCCAATGGAAAAGAGATTAGTGCCCCTGACTAAATAGTCAGGTATTGCATGTTTAAAAAATTCTTGCAGCACACCTGTTGAAAATTGCTGCACTAATTTATTAAATCTTCTCAGCAGTCTTTATGACAGGTATTCATATTATCCACATTTTACAGATGATAAAATTTAGGCTTGGATATGTTTCAGATAAACTCATATGTGTTAAAATATTAATAATTTTATACCTAAGGATAGACATTTTGCTTTTATGAAAATTTAAAATCACCATTATTTAAACTCTAATTTCTTCTAGTTATCTTTTGTTTTACCAGTTTGATGTTTCTACCATGAAGTCTGAAAATATTTTAAACAACTGTTTTTATTTTGAATGGTCTAAGAAAAGGGAAAGGAATAAACATGCTTCCCTTTTCCTACCCTCTATTCTCTTACCAATGCTCATCATCACTAACAAAACCCAACCAGAAGCAAGGGGACATAGAAGCCCCAGAGCAGCAAAGATAGGTGGAGAATGAATTAAAAAGAGAAGACTGGGCATCATTGCTCTCCTAAATGGAAATAGGATCCAATAAAACACATTTGATTTGGTGCCTAATATACACTTAGAAGTAGCAGAAGTGATATGTGAAATTAGCTATTGCCTGATTTGCAAATAAGTAAAGTAGTAATCACGCCAATATATATATATTTTTTAGAATTCTCTGTACAGTATGTATACATACATCTAACTAAATACTAGATAGCGGGCTCAATTCCCCCTTAGTCAATGTGGCTGAGAGAATAGTTCTTAACCCTTTTCTGTGTCGTCCTCGTGGATAGGTGCCACCTTATTTGGGAAGATGAACATTTTAAACTTGGGATTAACCACAGTTGGTGATGTGGTATCTCAAGCACTTTAAAATTTTTTCTACTTCTCATTAATATTGACTTTATTTTTCCTATAATAAATTCTTAGCTGCCGAGCCCCATGTTCACCTAAATGCAAACATATAGCTGTCACTATGTTCCACATACTCTTAAGTGCCGAATAAATGCTATTTGATTTTAACACATAAAGAAACATTTTTTTAAAGTTGACATGGTTTGGTCATTTCTATGAAAATTTGAGATTGAATGGATTAAAATTGCAGCTCTATGTTTGCTGTAATCATCTTGTCAAAGTGTCATTTTGTGTCTGAAGAATGTGGAAAATTGTCATATATCTCCATTTCAGCTGATTCTAAAGAGCTAGCCCCAAGGAAAAAAAATGATTTGCCATAAGGTAGCCCTCTATGTTATCTTGATTAGATATATTTCATGAGCCAGATCTCCAAAGTCAAGGTTGAAACACAGATAGAAATTGGGCAATTGGAATTATGTCTACTACACTACTCTATTTCCAGTGTGGAGTCTGAGCTCACAGAAACCAGAGAACACTGGCTTCAGTCTGATGTTTTAATTAGAAAATTGTTTTTAATCATTCTAGCACAGAAAGTTTGGAAAAATAAAGATTCTGATCTAGTAGTGGTGAAAATACAAATTGGTAATTTGACAATGTCTAGCAAAGCTAAATATGTGCATGCCTGATGATCCAGAAATTGCATCTTTTTGTATGTGCCCCAGAGAAAATATACTTGTGAACAAAGACACATGGCTAATATTTAATTGTATTCATACAAGAAAATGTTATGTCACAGTTAAAATGAGTAACAGCCCTGGCTGGTTTTGCTCAGTGGGTAGAATTTTGTCGGCCTGTGTACTGAACGGTCCCAGGTTTGGTTCCAGTCAAAGGCACATGCCTGGGTTGAGGGCTCAATCCCCAGTAGAAAGTACGCAGGAGATAGCCAATCAATGATTCTCTCTCATCACTGATATTTCTATCTCTCTTTCTCCCTCTCCTTTCCTATCTGAAATCAATAAAAATATATTTTAAAATAAATAAATAAATAAATAAATTTTAAAAATAAGTAACTTAGGTATACGTGTATTAACATTGGTAACTCCCAAACATGTAGTGTAGATTAAATAAGCAAAATGCAAAAGGATGCAAATGACATAATACCATTTTCAAAAAACTAAAAAAAAACTATAAAATAACATATCTGTTGCTTGTAATTGCGAAAAAAATATGTAGCAAAAGTAAAATAACTAAATAAAACATTTATATTCATATATTTATGACAGCAATTTTTTTTGAAGAGAGAGAAAATGGTAGAGGATTTTTAGGAGTCCTCAACTGTATCTATAACATTTATTTATTTGAAACACACACACATCTGAAGGGCAATGTTAAGATTTGATAAAGTTGTATTGTTGGTCCATGGATTTTTATTATATTATTCTCTATACTTGTCTGCATATTTGAAATATTTCATTATGAAAATATATTTTTAAATCATCCAAGCACAAAAATATTTCTCATAGGAATCACCAAAGCAAGGAAAAATAAAACATCTCACTCAATGTCTTTTCCCTATAAGAAGACATGAATTATGGAACAAAGAAGGCCTCGTATTTATGAGAGGGATTCCTCTAAAGGATGCCTCACATTTACGAGTGAGTATCCTTGTAAAGATTGCTGTTTTTTTGTCCTGAATTCCAGACAAGCATATCCCACATTGGATTTGGTTCAAGCTTATGATCCCCAAAGTATTAAGGCTAATTCTGCTTAACATTTTAGTTCTTAACAGAACCCTTCAGGAATTCAGAGAGAGGATCACCCAGTTAAATCAGGGTGTTACCTTGCCCTTGGAGCAGTGGAGAGATAAGATAACTGCGGAAATGAATGATCGAATGAACTGAGCCCTCAGTTTGCTATGTTGTTTGTAATACTTGTAAGACCATGGCCATCAGAACATGTGTGTGCTTTTCCCTCATAACATTTTTTTGAGTGGTAGTTGTGTGAAACAATGATCTGTTGAATTTAATTCACAGATCAAAGAGGGAGGAAATTAACCAACACAGTAAATTGATTATTTCATGGGTGACATAACCAAGGCAATGATTTATCTTAATAAAGAGCAACTTCCCTCTAGTCCTTAACTGAATTCCAGCCAGTGCAATAATACTCGGCTGTTAATGACTTTGATGTTGATGTGGAAAAGTGAATGACTGCATAATCACTGAAATGGGACCTCATCACAGTTGGAAACGTTTAAGCCAAATCATTTTGGACTGTGAAAAGAGCCCTGAGTGGTGGAGATTGGCTGGGTCCCAGCTCTTCAGTCTTAACTAAACAGGGCCTGAAAACTTTATCATGTTGCACTGCTCTGGGCTGGACCATAACTCTGACAGCTCACAGGGACTTGAGCTTAATGTATATGTCTGTGGCCTCACAGAGGAAAAAAGAATTCCAGGGCTTATAGCACCGATAATAAATACATGTCTATCAGCATTCAGCTGAAAGTGTAATTAGTTAAATCCGTCTTTGGGAGAGGGAATAGAAGAAAGGAAACAGAAGTCAACTTAAAAAAAAAATTGAACTAAAAGCTTATTTTTATACCCCATGTTACTAAATATGGCTTAAGAGCTTGCAAGATAGCATTAGTCATAGATGGCAGCCTCCTCCTCCACCCCTCCTCCTTTCTCCATCTCTAAATAATAAAAATGAACTAAAATTAGAGCTGTTTTCAAATATGTTCACTTTATTATTATTTGAGTTATAGCTGAGAAGCCTATGAAGAGAGGGAGCCCCTTGGGAATATAAGTGACTCCCCAGTACCCATGTTTTTGACTTCTAAATGGGGAAAAGGAAAACAAAGCTTCGATCTCAGTCCAATCACTATCAACCAACCCAGCAGATTTCCTCTTGTGCTAATCAGATCCTGGATCACATCAGCTTCCTAGAGTTAAATTATTACATCCATGTATTATAATTCCAGTCTTTATCAAGTCTCTCTAATACACCCCTAGTCTGTCCCTATGCCTTGTCTCCACCCCATCCACCCCCTTCGCCATCTCCCACTGTCCCCAGATGCTCCTGAGCAGAAGATCCAGGGAATTGTCCAAGAGAACTAAGACCAAGCTCTGCAGTCAAAGTTGGTGACCGTCTTACAAGAAATACAGCTGCAGGTAAAGCTGGAGGAGTGCCAAGCGCTTGCCTGTTTAAATACCACAGAGCTCCAGGCTCGAGATGCCTCATTTGAGGGGGAACAAATCTATGTTTACAGGCAAAGATTGTTAAGCTGCTCATCCAGGCCTGCAGCTGGGGTTGACTCAGAGCAAAGCTAGAAATGCCCATGTGGCAAGATTAGAAAGTCATTGGTGTGGTTTGTGTGGCCTTGCTGCAAGCCTCCTCCTCCCCTCTCCTCTCTCCGCTAATCCAAGCCTTGACCAGTATATTACTTTAAAGACACCCTTTTCCTGTTGGGAACCTGGCCTGGCTGTGTCCAAGCAGCTTTTCCCCAGGGCACGCATGACCCTCAGAGGTTTCATTCCTGTTCAGCAATCTACTTACGTGGGAAACTTTCAAATAGTCTGTGTATTTTTCTTTTCGTTTTTTATATTACCCTCCCTAAACTGTCCTCCCTCATGCACACTCAATTCTTTTTGTTTTATTCCCTTTCCTCAAGTTCGATCCGAAGCCAAGTGCTTTTAATTCTTAGCTGCATTTGCAAGCCTGGACTTTCAGGAATATATGTTATGAAAGCAGGGAAAGAAAAGACTTTCTTGTCATCAAAACCATAATAATTATGTGTCAAAGATAATTACTGCTTGGTGTGTAATACATCTAATACCAAGTGACAGAGAAAGTAGTCTACCGGCAGACAAGAGTAACTGCCGGCTGGCTGAAATCTGATATAAAATTAACCACCAGCTCAAACTCGCTGCCCACTGGATTTAACAGATAAGGCCAACTCCAACAACCTCCAAAGAGAAAGTCATAGCAGTGACTAGTTTATTTTTGTTTTGTTATAACAAGTATATATATTTGCATATATATAAACATTAATTGAGCCTCTCATAAAGATAGGACTATATTCCAAGCGCCTGAGTTGCTGTTTGAGTATTATTATTATTACTATTAGTATTTGTTGTTGTTGTTAATATTCATCTGAAGATATTTTTCCATTGTTTTTTAGAGAGAATGGAAGGGAGGGGGAGAGACAGAAGGAGAGAAACATCAATGCGAGAAATACACACCCCAACTGGGGCAGGGGTCAGAGCCTGCAGCTGAGATACATGCTACTTGACTAGAATCAAACCTGGGACCCTTTAGCCCGTAGGCAGATGTTCTATCCACTGAGCCAAACCATCTAAGACAAGAGTAATATTACTAATAACAATAGCTAAGGAGTGCAGCCAAACTCTGGGCAATAGCATGAGTGCTTTCAGAGATATGTTGATAGTTTTGCTCCATAATGCCTAGGCTTTAGTCTCATCTGGGAAACCCAGGCTTGGAAAGCAAAGCACTTAAGATATTTAGAAGATAGACTACAGTAGTATTGGAACAAAGGGAGGCAAAGAGAAATCTAAAGATGCTACCACAGTAAGACACTGTGTTTGATAAATTTCCCTACACTAGGCTGGGAATCATGCAGAGTAAGGATAACTATTGAGACTGGCAAGCATGAGAATTCTGCTTAATGGTCCCTCTGGGCAACTTTATAGCTGAGGATGAAGTCCAGCTTCTTTTGGCTCCATGGTCTCTCTGCCCCATTTCAGCGTGAGCAAACTCAGTCGTGCCAGAGAAAAGCTGGCTAGAGCCCAGGAAAGGCAAATGTTGGTTGCCAGTAGGCAGGGCTGCACGGTTTATGTATTATTTGGTGTAAATCTGAATCTTACCTACCTCATCAGTAGCAAAAACTGTATCTGTAACAGCAGGAGAGACCAGAAAGTTAGAAAAAGGACTGAATTGCTGCCAACTGTTTCCCGGTTAGTTGAAATCACTAATCATCTTGCAGCCAGCTCACTCTCATGAAACGAACAGGCTTGGGTTCAATTTGTATACAGAGGCACGAGTGTGGAAGTTTTTGGAGGACTTGAGCACCCCTCTGAGGTTCCCAGGTGACTGGTGACCACCTATCTGCTCAGTCAGGACTGAGCCTGAATCCAGCACAGCATCATCCCTGCAGCCTCAAACACGAATCCTCAGTGTGCTTCTGAGTTCATACTCATCCCCATCAAACCCTGCTATTGCTTTAGTGAAAGAAATCATTTTGATTTAGTGCTTAACTGCTGCCATACCATTAGGCTGTTCTGCATCAACTGTACAGGAATCTCTCATTAACTTCGAGGTTACATTCTTGAAAAGTCCTGGGCTTGTCAAAACTACATTTGGCAAGCCCAAGAATCAGAAAATAATTAAAATGGTATTAAGGACATACGCCTAATAATAAATAAAATTTCTAGAAGGCATCTGATTTCAGAAAACTTGATTAATTGGCATTGGAAATCTCCAGTTGGTAACCATTTATTTGTTTAGGAAATATTGCTTCCTCATCATGACTAGCTGAGGCAGAGTCACTTGCAAATTTTACATAACACAAACTGTACCAGCTCAAAAAAAAAATTAAACCATTCCTCAGTGGATTGAAATTCACTGTCCTTTGCACTGGGGTCTTTGTTTCTGTTTGTGCTATGTCTGTGAAATTCTTGTGTAACCATCTCTTCTTTTTCTAAGCATCAGCCTGCTCAACTGCACACGTTACTGGGAGTCGTCTTCAATTTGAGGAGATAGAGCATAAATAATTCCCTCTGTACCATTCCATAGACCTTAACACATGGTCTGCTGCGGGGGTGGAGGGAGAAAGATGAACTGATTTGAATTGCACATAAAGAAAAAGAGCATTCTTAAAAATATTTAGTATGTAAATACAAAACTGTGCTGATCTCAAACCTGATGCTAGTGAAAGATTAAAAATGTACCTTCCCACCTCCCCTCGAAGGTTTTGATATAAAAACTAAAACTGTCTTCTAATTTGGCTGCTCACAAGAGAAATTGAAGATGGTAAAAAATGAAATGCTGAGACATGAAAAAAATGATACAAAGTCTCAGGGAGCAAGAAGATTCATATTCTGGCTTCTGTGTTAATGTGTTTTGGAATTTTTTCACAACATATGAAAAGTCTATTTCCACTGTGGTTTTCTCAACACAAACTACTATTTTAAGCCCATGTTGCTTCTAGGGAGAATACATATTTTTTGAAGTGGTTTAGAGTTTTTAAAATGCCTGACCAAAAGATATTATTTCCAGCAAAAGAAAAAGTAAAATAGGCTTTGAATATATGACATATATGTATATACAAAATATATTCATATTTCATGGATATTAAAATGTCAGATTGTCTCAATATTCTTATTAAGTCTATTCTAATATTCTTAGAATTTGTGGTAAAGCTTAAGACAAAAGGTAATGGCCAATATAGACTCCACAACCCAGAATACGTACAAATAAAAACAAATTTTTAAAAAGTATAATGAGATTAACCAAAATAGGTTCTTGACTTTTAAGCAAATGGATTACTCAAAATATTAACAAATAAAAATTAGCCATCAGAATACAATATTGTGTTATATAAGGAATCCACATAGAGTCAGCAAAATAAAGCTTCCCTATACTGTATCACTATGAACCACTAAGAGTAGATTCCTATCTTGTACTCAAAATAATAGTTTAAAAAAATTTGTCTCAGGCATACATTTATTTATAGTCTGGTTTTTGATATACCAAGTTATTAGATGTCAGTTCTCAATTTGCCAAGCATAAGGTATTACCTATATTGAAAGGCCGTGGCATACTGACTTAATGTTCCGGCACACTCCACCTACACTGAATGTCAGTCCCCGGGACAGGCTTCAGTGATGCATGAGTCCTGGCACCCATTTTCTTGAGACATCTGATTGGATTGAAATGATGTAAAGAGAAAGAGAAAATATACAAACCAGGGAAATGCGTGCACAGACACACACACACACACACACACACACACACACACACACACACAATACCACTGGGTTTCTCATTCTCATTGTTACTAAAGAAAAGTTTTCAAATAAAATATATTTCTCTTCAGGCTCACACGAAAAAAAATAACCTCAGAAAATTGTTAAGGAAAAGCTGGCAAGCAGGGTACAAGTAACAAATGGCTAAGATGCTTGTTTTTGCAAATCATTGTCACAACACAGTGCAATATCATGGCTAGCATGTTTTGAGAATCTATGTCTGTCTATTGCATGGTATGATATATCATTCAATAAAGAACAGTAGATTTTTGTACTTTTTTGTTTTATTTCCAACAAGAAAGCAATAGAAATGGCCCCTCAAGGAAAAGTGAGAAACTGACTAAGCCTGGTTTAAAATGCTTTTTTCAGTGGGATGAATGTGTGGGAAATATTTCTGGGTGGCCCACTTGTTATTCAGGTGAGCTAATAATACTTTTCCTCTCTGATATGAACCTTGACTATGTAGTTTACCTGCATTTAACTATCTCATGAGTCGTAGGTAAGCCTACCATCTCATCTTCCTAGATTTCTTTCATTATTTTCTAGAAATAAGGGCTATAAGGATTCCAATCTACGATAATAGGTACTGCTGCTAGTTATGTAAAACATAAAAATTCTCTAAGGGTCAAAAGGAGCTTTAAATGTTAAAATCCTCAGGGTTTTTTTATAAGGAAAGCTCATACAGAGTATCCACTCAAATGCTCTATTTTTGCTAGCACTTTTCCTCTTGGCTTGGAAATGCTTTTGTTTAGAGTGATGTTAAATATCATCTAACCAGACAGTGACAGGAGCATTGATCTGCTTAGCCTTGCAATGAACTGAACATGGTCCATTCATTCCCACAGCCAAAACCTGGGCCAAATGGGTGAATGGCTCTGACAGGGAAAAGTGGGAGCTTCCCTGATTAATAGCTAAGATGCAGAGTATTTGAAAAAGAAATTAGAAGAATGCATTATCTGGAGACATTTCCTGCCACCAAATCACCCCCACTTAGGCCGATGACTGAGAAATCCCAGAAGGCACTCTCCTCTGAACGTGGCCTACGTCAATGGCACATTTCTGAATTGCCAGGCTGAAAGCCCATCAATAGTCATAAAGAGAAGGATGTGTCCTCATCGGGGGTGTGTTGATGGATCCGATCCAGAACATGAGAGGTGATTCCTGGGTTAGTTGGATGCTGGACATATTTGGGTCTGGTGACGCTGCTTCTGATTCCAAATCAAAACCATTCTCCCTGCTTCATTCAATGCATTACATAATATGAGTAGGGCTGTCTATATGCATAATTATCACCGCTCATGAGAAACAGGCCCAAAAGAATTCTCTGACCTTGTGCTGATAAATTGTGCCGAAGGAACAAGGGGCTCAGAACTGCCAGTCTCAGTTACAGGCTCTGAAAAATTAAGTTGGGCTGAAGGGAAATCAAGCTTCTGCATGGCACATTTCTCAGTAGACTGATGCTCTAATCTATTGAAGTCTGTTGCTCAGGACCCGGGTTCAAGCCCTACCTCTGCTCATCAGTCAGCACATCATTCCCGGCACTAAACAACATGCTTGTAATTTCCAACCTGACTGGAATTAGCTCCTGAGAGGAGCAGGGAGGGGGAGTGAAGGGGGAAGGAAGTTAGAAAGAAATGGTTCAAAAAGTGCTCTTTCTAAATCAGAAACATCTGCTAGAGTCATAAATGGTTTTAAGTAGAAATCAGGGACAAGGGCATCCACGTAGGAGACGTAGAAAGGCACGAAGCCACCCCTCCCTGAAAGTTCCCAGGTACCTGAAGCAAACCACATCACCATATATTAGCGCAAACTTTTGAACCTGCTTGGTGGCTGACACTTTGGCGGTTTGCATTTGGCTCCTATTACAGAGAACCATGTAATGCTAAGGACCTCTGTGTGCAGCTCAGAATGCCTGAAATGCCGGGCTGACTTGGCTACTTTACCCGTTATTTGTCGTCATCCATTAATCTCATTGAAGACCCTTCTTATTAATATTCCTCAGGGAGCTTTTCAAGAAGGAGCAAAGAACTAGAGGAAGACAGCTCTCCCTCAGCTCTGATAAAAAGCCCCACTCGGATCTGTGGGATCTTCCTAAAGATGGGGAAACTGTGGAATGCAAAGCGGAGAGTCAGCTTCTGCCTCGCTATGTCTCTATGTGTCAAAGTATATAGCTTTAAAAGATTTTAATGTGAATATTCTAGAAGGAAATTGTAAGCTCCCAAACTTGCCTTGAGAAAACAAATAAAATAAAAAAACACATTTTTTTAAATTAAAGTATAGGCAGTGTGAGTTCTAAACAAACGTCTCCAAAACAGAAATTCTTTAGTCATGCTTTTTACAATTTCAGCCTTACCAAACACAAAGTAAAACCCTTCCTAATGCAGGTTTTGATTAAATTTCTGACATTGTCAGAGTTCAACTAACACTCAACCACTGTGTCGTGGGTGTTTGCCTGAAAGGGAGGATGTCCAAAGAAATAGCCAAGTACCTCAAAAGCAATGAATGGGAAGGTTAGAAGTGAAAAATAAACACTACTTTGTCATAATTTGCATTACTGCAAAAGTGTGGGATTACTAGGGGGTGAAGAAGAGAAGGAGAAGGAAACATAAACCAACATTGTTTTCATCCAGCCCTGGAAGTCTGAATAAGATGAGTATTGCTTTGCTATAAAATAGGTGGAAGCAGGGGTGGGGGGAGCAGTGAAATGAAGGACTTCTTTAAAAGCAGACATCAAATTGCAACCACATCAATCATTCCCTGATTTAAAAAAAAAATAAATGAGTGCTTTTCTCCACAGTTGGAAATTTCATTACTTCTGTGTGCTCCCCTTCTTTGTTTATAGGCTGACTAAGAACTCCTGGAAGTTTTGCTTTCGTTTGGGAAGAGGGGTCAGATTTTTGATGGCCCCAAATGTACCCCAGGGATTCTGCCTCAAGACTACAGTTTAACTTATTTTTCCTTTTTTTCTTGGCTTTTTCTTGTGGGGGAACAATAAATATATCTTTCAAATATACCATTATAAAACAGGCTCCCTGCCATGCTCTAGTATCCAAAGAGTCACTCACATTATGGGGCCCTAATGAAATGCAGATCCTTCAAACTCACTTCTAAATGTCATTTTGCACATGGCTAGTTTATTGCATAAAATGCAGTGGTCAAGGAAGCAAATAAGTTATTATATTGAACTTAAAAACAGGAAAAAAAGATGATGATCTTTTATATACTTTGCCAACAATTATAAATTAGTAACATGCTGGGTTTTTTTGTTTGTTTTTTTTAATATGCAGGGTTTCAGAAGACACAGAGAAGGTCCATAGAAGGGCAAGAACAAAAATGATTAATGAAAATGGTGCTAGGTTTTTATAAAAGAATAGATGAAAACTCTGGAATTAATTATCTCCAAAAATAATGCAGTAAGGAAAGTGCAACATGGAAATGACTTTATCACAGAAGTTCCTTCTGCAGAGCCCAGGGTGGAGGCAGAAAAAGAAAAGTAAATGTATAATAAACCACTAATAAACCAATAAGCCTATGGTATAGACAGCCACGTGTCTTTCCAATAATGACCAAAACACTTTGGCAAAATTTGTAGGCTTCTAAAAATCTTATTTTAAGCCCAAACTGGCTTGGCTCAATGGATAGAGCTTCAGCCTGCGGACTGAAGGGTCCCAGGTTCAATTCCGGTCAAAGGCATGTACCTTGGTTGTGGGCAACTCCCAGTGGGGGGTTTGCAAGAGGCAGCTGATCAATGTTTCTTTCTCACTGATGTTTCTAACTCTCTATCCCTCTACCTTCCTCTCTGTAAAATATATATATATATATCTTTAAAAAATCTTATTTTAAGTACAGGTGGAATATCAGGAGACTTAAAAGTAATTTCTCTTTATATCAGATGACTTGCAGGTAATGTATTTTTCTAAGATGACTTATGGTTAATGCTGACCTTTAAAATACTGTTCTAGGACCCTTTTATAACACTTCATTCAGGAAGACATTGAGATAAAGCAAATAGGCCCTTTTAAGGTAAAGTAAAAGATGTGGATATCCTAATCTGAATTCTGCTCTTAAGAAAACTTATGTACTGCCTCAGCCAGTTTGACTCAGTGAATAAAGCATTGGCCTGTGGACTGAAGGGTCACAGGTTCAATTCTGTTCAAGGGCACATGCCCAGGTTTCAGGCTTGATCCCCAATAGGGGGTGTGCCGGAGGCAGCCAATCAATGATTCTCTCTCATCATTCCATCTCTCTCTCCCTATCCCTCCCTCTCATCAATAAAAACATATTTTTAAAAAGAAAACTTACATACAGACCTACCTCATTTTATTTCACTCTGTTTTATTGAGCGTCAAAGATGTTGCATTTTGTTATTGTTGTTTTTGACAAATTGAAGGCAAGCCTGCCACCAGAAAAAAATTACAACTCACTTTATTGTGATACTTGCTTTGTTGTGATAGTCTGGAACCCTGTAATTAAACGTGCTTTAATTGTTTCTCACCATATTGTGTGTTTTGATTATAGAGGTAACTTGGAGAAAAACCTGTAATTTTACCACTAAGGGATTTCTTGTTTACTTTTTCATTTCGGGGAATTTCATATGAGATGATAGTGGGAGGAGAAACCCAAACAGCTTTTATTCTGCTGAATAATCAGTCACTCTGAACTCTTGTCCTCAGTTTCATTCTCTAGAATTTTGCTTGTCATTTGACTCCTGGAGTAGCTCTCCTTTCTCACCTTAGTCTATGCAACAAATGGAACTATGCTTCATCACAACTATTGCATGTGATAATTATAGTACAAACGTGCACAGAATGGAGAACAGCACAAAGCAATTCACATGTTTTTCTGTCACCCCTCTCAGTGCAATAGCTAACCAGCCAATTTCTTTCGTAAACTAACTGCTGGCTGCTTCCAAAGCCCTCTCTATCTCACTCTTCCAGGATCCACAACCTCCAATTTGTTGGCTGCTTTTCTTGCACTGGGTCAGATATTCTGGAAATACCTCCGACATTTAGTTTCCCCTACATTTAGGCCATTCTTTCTCCTTTTTCAACTCCATTCATACTTAGCAACAAGGCTGAAGTTCGGAAATGGGAGACTATGAAGAGAAGTCTCAGCTATAAAGAGAAAAATACATTTTTTAAATATTACCTCCTTCAGCTCTGAAAAGGTTGGATGTGGCATGGAAGCTGGGGATGAGAAGAGTGCATTTCCTTCTCTGAATTCAACCTGGAGAGAGGATGGCATCTTATCTAATAAAAGAGTAACATGCAAATGTGACCGTATCTTGGCTCCTGATTGGCTATGATACCAGCCAATCAGGAGCAGGAGCGGGGTGCACAGTGCGCGATCCTGCCTCTCCTGCCGCCTCCACATAGCCTGGGAAACAAGCCATGGGGAACGGACATTGCACTGGTGGTCCTGGCAAGCCCACGGTGCCAGTTCCCCAGTCCACGCGGAGGCATGGCAGGAAGGCCAGCCACCGCTGTGCTTTGCCGTGGGCACCTGAGGTCCGAGATTGTGAAGAGCGCAAGCGTGGGTGTCCCAGATCGTGAAGGGCATGTGTGCATGGGGGTCCCAGATCACCATGGTGGAGGGGCAAGGCAGAGGCCATTAGGGGTGATTAGGCCAGGAGGGGAAGGCAGTAGGGGATGATCAGGCCAGGAAGGGTGGGCAGTTGAGGGTGATCAGGTTGATGGTTGGGAGCAGTTGGGGCTGGGCAGGCCGGCAGAGGGGACTAGTTGCAGAGTGGTTAGCAAGCAGAATGGTTAGGGGTGATCAAGCAGTCAGGCAGGTGAGCGGTTAGGAGCGGATTGCGAGGGGGTTGTCCAAGTGCCAGTTTAGGCCCGATCTCACAGGGATCTCAGATTGGAGAGTTTGCAGGCCAGACGGAGAGACAACCCCCACCCCCACCCACCACGTGCATGAATTTCATGCACCGGACCACTAGTATTAGATAAACTGATGTGAATATCCAGCCTGAAGGACTTTGGGAGGAAATTGGTTCACAGGTGGCCCTGTTCAAGCAAGCATTCCAATGGAGTAGCCATAGAAACGTCTATTTGGTAGTGATTGGACAGTGATTAGTCCTAGGGGTTGCTAGTTTAGCTTTCCTGAACTATTTGTTTCTTATATACAATGGGTGAGACCTAGAAGTCTCTAGTGTACAGGAAACTCAGAAAGCAGTTGAGTGAAAGCCAGCAAGATTCTCAATGAGGTTTATCGCGGGACTAGGCTAAGCAGAGTTAGGCAGGCAAAGACTCAGAGGAGAACTGAGTGAGGCTGCAATGAGGGCCACACCTGCAGACCTGCTGGCCACCACTTTAGCCACCATAGCCACCTGGGGAAGCAATCACCAGGCCCAAAAGGACATTTTTACAGAGACCAGAGAAGCTGGAGGATGGCAAAGGTCCACTTTCCCTTGAGAACATACATTCGGATGACATCTTAACATTTAAAAAAAAGGAAAGAGAAGTAAATGATTGGGCATGAGACAGAATTTACTAAATTGGACTAAATTTAGCTGCCTCACCCTCTCATCATTCCCTTATTGACCTAACCATGTGGAGGACAAAATAGTTCAGCTAGTAAGAAAATAAAGAACCTATATTTCTCTCCATATCTGCACATAGCATCAATATGTTGTTCTTATTTTACTTTTTTCCACAAAGTTTTGCTCTCCCTGCTTCCATTTATTAACAATTCTCACTTTAAAACTTTTACAAATTATATATATAATCTTTCAGGTAAATGCTATTCCTTCCCCTCCTAAGAATGATGAAGCAGGCAGATTTTTGTTTTTGTCTTCCTCTTCCCCACCCCTTTCTTCCTTCCTACTTCCTGCTCCTCCTCCTCCTTCTCTTCTTCCTCCTCCTTCCTCTTCTACTTCCTCCCTCCTTTTCCTTCTTTTTCTTCCCTCTCTCTCTCTGCTTTTTTCTTAAGCTGTTTATTTTTATACAGCCTTATTTTATTGAAGCAGCATTTTAGTATTTTTCAGTATGGATCAATCTTATAGAGGTTCTGGGGCAAAGCTAGCAAATATCTTGAACTTCCTCACTTCCCATGAAGCTTATTTCCTTACTAGGGGCCCAGTGCACGAAATTCATGCACTGGGAGTGGGTGGTCCCTCAATCCAACCTGCCCCCTCTCACATACTGGGAGCCCTCAGGGGATGTCCAACTGATGGCTCACCCTCCAGCCATCGCCTTGCTCAGCTCAGCCCCAGCTGCCTGCGACCCAGGGGCAAGCAACACTTCCACTCACAGTACCCGGGGGGCCGGGTGCTCTCTGCAACTGCCACCACTGCTGCTGCTGCTGCTGCTTCCCCACACAGCACCCAGGGGCTGGGTACTCACCACCACCACCATTTCATCTCCACCCCCGGGACCTGGCGCTCACGCCACTTGGCCCCGCCCCTGCTCCTGATTGGCTGATAGCATAGCCAATAAGGAGCCAAGGTACAGTCAAATTTGCATGTTTCTCTTTCATTATATAGGAGGATTTGTCATTTAGCAGATAAGAGCATCTTCTTTTTAAAAGGTTTCATTCCTTGTTACTCTTAAATCTAATAGGCATTTCAAAGACATAAACCAAATTTGTAACCAAGGAGGCCCTTGACTTCTGTTTGCTTTCTTAAAGCTAATCTCTAAGATTTCTCTACTCTATAACATTAATATACAAACAACCTATTGAATCCTAAAAGGATAAAAGAATATGATCCATTCCTAAGAACTCTCTGATTTTACAGAGCCAATGGAAAAATCTAAAATCCACAAATTGATTTTCTTATATTTACAATTTTAAAATATCACAATAGGATAATCAAACTTAAATATCATCAGAGTAATCCTGGCTGTCTTTGCCTTCTCTCTCCACATTTTGCTCCTGTACCTTTCAGACTGTAAAGGTTAAATGCTTCCTTTTCACTCTACTTCATCAGTCAAGAGCTCACCTGCTCTTTTTGCATCTGGCACAATAAAACTTTGTTTCCAAAATATCGGCAACTCAGCTTGACAAAGCTAGCATTATGTTCCTTAAATATCAATGTTTTTTGAAAGAAATTAGCTTTTGGTGTGTTTTTTTCCCCCTCACAACTACCTTGTATTTACATCACACATTTCCCCCAATGACACAGTAATTTACAAGTGTTAACTGATTCCAACTTAGAAAAGAGTTGGTGGGAGACACACCAGTTTAGTCCCAATGCGAAAAATGAAAGTACAGAGTGATCATCATTTGCATGAAGTTAGAAAAGCGAGAAATAAAAATCTGTCAATTGAATCCCAATTTGACCTTTCATCCACCAAGGAGGGGCACAGTACAAGAACATGTGAAGAATGAAGGTGTCAGGTAAGCTAGTTTTACTGGATCTCAATTTCCTATCTTTAAAAATTATAGTGCTTAATTGTTAAATTTGAGAGCCCATTAAACTCAAACCTGATCATTGTGTTTATTCAGCTAATCACACACACACACACACACACACACACACACACACACACACACACGTTTCTTTATTCAGTTAACATCTACCCTCAATTTTTTTTATGTGAAAAGCCATTTTTCACATTAAGTATGGGCAAAAAGATATTTTGTTATTTTGTTTATTTCCAGAGCAATCTGACAAGAAGGCAAATTACACTTCTTGCAGGCCATTTTATTTCCCATAACTGTCAGTCTCAATCCTGCTCCTCAAACATTAATTAGTAATATTGATTTCCTGATAAAGTATTAATGTAATAAGTACAGTATTTCACAGTTTGGATAATTATATTTTTATAATTTATTTTCTATAATTAAATTTTTGAGCACTTTTAAAAAAATATATTTTATTGATTTTTTATAGAGCAGAAGGGAGAGGGATAGAAAGTCAGAAACATCGATGAGAGAGAGACATCGATCAGCTGCCTCTTGCACGCCCCCTACTGGGGATGTGCCCGCAGCCAAGGTACATGCCCTTGCCGGAATCGAACCCAGGACCCTTCAGTCGCAGTCCAAGGCTCTATCCACTGAGCCAAACCGGTCTCAGCTGAGCACTTATTTTTAATATGCTCTCTCACATGCCCATTCTTTATCCAAAAAAATATGTGAAATTTATAAATTTCAATGGCAGAATTTGTTGGTTTTAACTTTTACTGCTTTTGGTCCTTCATTTGGATCCCATGTCTGTCTGTGAGTGTGCATGGTTACACAACCTGCATTATTTCGCTTCCTTTCCAGTCTTTCTCAACTGGTTCTAGAATGACCTACTACCTACCTTGGACATCAAGACAACACGATGTTCTGCTCTAGAGTTAACTTTGACCACTTCCCCTTCCACCCAGCAAAATGGCACTCTATTGAGAGAAAAGAAATAATTACTGATGGAAAATAAAAACAGTTTTCTCATCGCAAGACTGAGAAACCTGCAGGACTATTTTCCTTCCTGGGACCATATTGAAAATGATGACATACTGTGTTTGGTGCAGATGTCAATTTTTTCCAAAGGTATACAATCAATTCAATTCTGTATTTCCCGCACACTTACACCAACTGTTTTTGTTAGTGTGTACTGTTTTGTTATATGCCCAAGAATGTTTGGGGTAAATTTATAATCAAGGGGGGAAGTAATCAGAGTGATAGATCACATGGAGTTGCTTTTAGCCACAATATGGGAGCTAGGACCAGAAACAGGGACACTTTTTTTGTCTTTTTTTTTATTTGGTTTTGTTTTGCTTTTGAATCTTTTCCCTCCCAGCAAACTTACATTATACCAAAATGAGATCACAATCTTGATCAACTTTGTGACTAAAGAAGAATACTGTGATAATCTAAATATAGTAAAAAACAAATGACTGTCACTGATAACCAGGATAAAATATTTCCACCTTGTTTTCTAAAGGATGGGATTATTTTAAATGTCCCAAATTAACCTCAACAGGAAAACTGCCTTATTTTGGGTAAATCAGGAAAACAGAATACAATTTATGGTTAGCAAGAATACATAGTCATTCAAAACAATGGACTTTCTTTACTGAGGAGATTTTTTTCTTTTATCTGCTTGAATCGATTAATGGGAAACAGAGGTAGAACAACGCCTATGTTTGGGGATTCCTCTATCAGGCATATATATTCTTCGTGTTACTAAGTCAAAGTGGAGAGAATAAACAGCAGTGAAAAATAATTATTTTTAAAAGGATCATATACATTATATTTTAATACTAAATTATGATTTGTCAAATAGATATCCATTAGTAATTTTTCTTTCCAGAATAATATAGCTTTGAAAAATGAAGATTATTGAATACAGGAAGTAACCTAACTCACAATGGATTCATCCTCAACATTACTCATCATGATAATCACTCACAAAATATATCCTGATATCCTTTGCATATTCATTCAATAACTAAAATGGCAAGTTATTACTTATACACATGGATTATCCAAGAATATCAGGCATATGACTGTAAGTTATCTAGCTATGGACCCATATTTTATGTAAAGGGTAGAACATGAGATTTTTATATACTGGTAACTTGGGGGGCAAAGCTTAAATCATCATTTTAACATCTAGTCACTTAATTCTAAATGACCCAGACTGATTTTTTCATAATGTCTATTAGGCTAAAAAGAAAAAGTATTTTAGATATTAAAGAATTTTAAAATTCTGAAATTTGTCGAATACCATTCTTATAGCAATGATTCATTTTCTAACAAATAATATAAATAAGATATCTATTACTTTAAGAGTCAACACATTCCTACTGATATGTATTTCTTCTTAAATAGCCTAATGTTCTTTTCCATTATGTTAAACAACCATTTCTCTCCAGATCTGAACTAGGAAAAAAAAAAATCAAGGTCCAAATCACTGAAAGTCTTGCCTTGAGTCATTTGGCAATTGCCTGAGAATAATTATCCTTGGAATTCTGAGTCACCAGTAATTTAGTCATTCAACCCACCTTCTTTGTGCAAAAGCTTAGTTGGAAACGGGAACCAAAAAAATAAAATAAATGTCTGTCTCCAATATTCAGAACATCTGCATGAGTAAAAATTATTCAAAAAGATACCATGAATTTTTAAAATGAAATGCAGCACGTAAAAATTAAGCACCTGGTCCTTTCATTTTAAAATTCTAAATAGACTATCACAGCTGTACATTTTACTGCATTTTATATTATGGCAGACAGTCAAAGCAATACTGCATCCTTTCTCATCTGAAATCCACATACAAATTAATAAAAAGAAAGGGAGAAAAGCAGAGCATGTCTTTTCTCATATGCAGCAAAGAATTAAGGATGCCACACAAACCAATAACAGACCACAAAAATGATCCCAAAACAAACTTGATTCCAAATAAATGTCTGAGATAGAGCAAAGGTGATATTATTTGATTTTTTGTTAATTCAGACTTCCTAAAAGACACATAGGAATCTGGGTAAGAAATTCATTTAGCCTTGAAGATACTATGTACTTATTATAACTTATAAATAAAAACTGGAGAAATTAATGAATTCATCTTACTGTTTATTTTTTGTCATATAACCTGATGATTCATAAGCCAATCATAAAAAATATACGTGTTATAAGATAGGAAGCAACACTCTCTAAACCTGATAATTGGTTGCCACATAAGGTAGTGTCAATACCAATCAAGTTTAAATGTTTTTGAGAGAAACAGGGCATAAATGCGGAAAATAATCCTAAGATAAGCAAGAATCATTAAGTTTCAAATAGGCAGATAAGCCTATATTACAAATGGCATTTCTAATTGTTTTATGTAAACTGATTAGTCAAAGGATTTGAAGTTTGCCTCTTTAATTTAAAAATATTCATTCTCCAGAGACATAGAAGCATGGAACAGACTGTCAAATCTCAAAGGGAAGGCGAGGAAGGGTGGGTGGGTGGGTGGGAAGAAATCAAACAAAGAACTTGTATGCATATCTGCATAAGCCATGGACTCAGATAGCAGTGGAGTGAAGGCCTGGGGCAGGGGGCAGGGACAGAGGAGGACTAGAAGGGGTCTATGGGGAAACAGGGGGACATGATGTAATAGATGAAAGAAAACTAAATAAAAAAATAAAATTGAAAATATTCACTCTGAAACATTTTAAATATTAATGCTGATAAAATACTTTGTAAATAATGTAGAAACAACTTAATGATGTTTTATTTTTTTAATTCCTATTTTATCAGGTTTTCACATCTTATGAATATCAGTCTCTTCCCTATGACTCTTTATGATGACTTATTTTTATTTAAAAATAAAGGGGAAAGTTCCTAGCCTGGAGTCAATAACTTTAGTTTAAATCTAAATTTACCAACCATGCCTCAGAAAATTTATTTATTCACCAAATATGTACTGAGCACCTAGTGCTTAGGTCATGAGAATACAAAGTAAGCAAAACGGTCATGGCCTATACCCAGTTTCATCTGTAAAAATGAGAAATAGTATTAAGATAGCATCTCAATTTAATGTTAGTCCCTTTCTCACTCTAAGTCACCAGACTGTACAGATTGAACTCCAGACAGATAAGATTCTTTAGGTAAGTGGCAACATTTGCCTAATGTTGGCTTTTGAAAATGCTTATTACCTCTAACAAGAATGGCTATAGTCCTAGTCATATAAAATATGAAAATAAGATACTATGGTATTTTTGCCTTTTAAAAATGTCATTGAATTTTTAAGATAGATGTATCATATTCTTGGATAACAGTTGATTTATTGTGGTGATTTTAACCACACACAAAAAAAGAGAGATATAAAATTTTTAATCAGAAGTACTTTCACATCATTTCAACTCATATACTCTTAAGAAAAAGTCAGGATCTTTTTCTATTAAACAATTCAACTGTTGGCTAAAATTTTTGTGACTTGCAGTAAATTAGAAGTTAAAGAGACCCTATATAATTTTAGAAATGCCATAGAAACACTAAACATCACTATGGTATATTATAGAGCTCAAACATGCTGTGTATATTAATTTTAAGATATATGTATGCTATAGTTCTTGCAAATAAACTAAATTTTCAATAATATTTGCCTTTAAATCAAAACCCAGGGAGCTCAGAGATGGAAAATAAAGGTGTGGGTTCACTTCTTTGATATTAGCTACCATTGTTCTATTTTTCTTTTTTTTCATCCTCACCTAAGGATATTTTCCCATTGATTTTTAGAGAGTGAATGCAAGAGGGAAAGACAGAGAGGAATATCACTGTGAGAGAAACAGTTTGATTGATTGCCTCCTGTACAAGCCCTGATGAGGGTCCAGGCTCAGGAGGAGCCTGCAACCAAGGTACATGTCCTTGAGCCAATGACTGGAATAGAACCCTGGACCCTTTGGTCCCCAGGACAACTTTCTATCAACTGAGCCAAACCTGCAAGGACATGTTCTCCTATTTTTAAAGGCAAGTGAAATCATCTTATCTAATAAAAAAGTAATATGCAAATTTTACTGTACATTTGCCACACCCACAAGCCACACCCACCAGCCAATCAGGAGCAAATTGTTTTATGTAAACTGATTATTTTATGTAACCAAGATGGCTGCCATCACTGAGAGCAAGTGGAAGGCTTGGATTTCCCTGACAACAGAGGAAGCCAAGCTTTCTGCCTCCCTAGGCCTCCACTCTATGTTACAAAGTTTAAATTATAAAAGATACAGAAATAATGGCAGCCACTGAGTTGGAGAGAACAGAAGCTTGGGTTTCCCTGGCAATGGAGGAAGCCAAGCTTTCAGTCTGCATTGCTGGCCTAGGCCTACTCTAGGCTACAATGTTTCGAACAGAAATATCTGCTGCCCCAGAGCAATCAGAAGGCTTGGCTCTGCTCCAGGCCACAAAGTTTCAATTGTAGACATAGATTAATCCCAGATCCCAGGGCCTCCAATAAGGTGGCTGGGGTGTGTGTCCGGCCTGCATACCTCCACAGGCCCCTCACCCAGGCTGCTCCTCACCCCAAGGGAACCCCCACCCTGATCTGGGACACTCTTCAGGGCAAACCAGCTGGCCCCCACCCATGCACCAGGCCTCTATCCTATCTAATAAAAGAGTAATATGCAGATTGACCATCATTCCAGTACACAAGAGAGCTGCCTCCATGTGGTCAAAGATCCTGCCACCATGTGGACACAAGATGGCCACCACAAGATGGCCAGCAGGGGAGGGCCGTTGGAGGTTCCAAGCCCTGCAAGGGAGGGCAGTTGTGGGTGATCAGGCCAGCAGGAGAGGGCAGTTGAAGGCGATCAAGCCTGCATGGGAGGGCAGTTAGGGGTGATCAGGCCGGCAGAGGAGGGAAGTTAGGGGAAAATAGGCTGGCAGGGGAGCAATTAGGCATCAATTAGGCTGTCAGGGTAGTGGTTAGGGGGTGTTCAGGATGGCAGGCAGAAGCAGTTAGTGGCAATCAGGGAGGCAGGCAGGTGGGCAGTTTCGAGCCAGCAGTCCTGGATTGTGAGAAAAATGTCTAATTGCCCATTTAGGCCTGATCCTACCATGATTGGGCCTAGACGGGCAGTCGGACATACCTCGAGGGATTCCAACTTGGAGAGGGTGCAGACTGGGCTAAGGGACATCCCCCGCCCCCATGCACAAATTTCATGCACTGGGTCTTTAGTGATGTTAATATTGTAGAAGTGGAGAGATTTAAAAGACTATAACTCTACATTGTTTCCTATTGCCTGTGAAGTTCTAAGAAAACTGATTATAATCAACAGAACTATTGCTAAGAAATTATAATAATAACTGACAGTATTTTCAAGATTTATTCTGCTTACTAGGAGAAAAAGTGGAAAGAAAGATTGTGCATGTAATGCCTTTATTCTAATAACATACTACCTCACTTTAGAATATGATTACATTAGGATTGATAAAATTGTGGACTTTGTTTTAAATCTCATTTATTTATTTATTTATTTATTTATTTATTTATTTATTTATTTATTATTGTTTAAAGTATTACATATAGTAGTACATATATCTCCTTTTTCCCTCCATTGACCTTCCCCAGGCCTCCTCTATTCCCTGTCACATGCCCTCATTCAACCCCACCCCTCAGTGTCTTGTGTCCATTTGTTGTATTTATATGCATGCATACGAGTCCTTTGATTGATCTCTTTCTCCCATCCCCAATACTCCCCAGCCTTCCTACTGTAATTTGACAGTCTGTTCAGTGCTTTTCTACCTCTGTATCTCTATCTTTTTTCATCAGGTTATAATCTTTTTTTATTTTTCATAAATGAATGAGATCATGTGATATTTTTCTTTCATTGCCAGGCTTATTTCACTTAAAATAATGCTCTCCAGGTCATCCATGCTGCTGCAAATTGTAAGAATTCCTTCTTTTTTATAGCAGTGAAGGCAGGCAGGCAGGTGGGCAGTTTGGAGCCAGCAGTCCTGGATTGTGAGAAAAATGTCTGATTGCCCATTTAGCAGTGAAGTATTCCATTGTGTAGATGTACCATAGTTTTTTAATCCACTCATCTCCTGATGGACATTTAGGCTGTTTCCAAATCTAGCTATAATGAACTGTGCTGCTATGAACATAGGGTATATATATCCTTTCTGATTTGTGTTTCTAGTTTCTTGGGATGTATTCCTAGAAGTGGGATTACTGGGTCAAATGGGAGCTCCATTTTTAGTTTTTTTGAGGAAACTCCATACTGTTCTCCACAGTGGCTACACCAGTTTGCATTCCCACCAACAGTGCACAAGGGTTCGTTTATCTCCACATCCTCTCCAGCACTTGTCATTTGTTGATTTGTTGATGATAGCCATTCTGAAAGGTGTCAGATGGTACTGCATTGTCATTTTGATTTGCATCTCTCAAATAATTAGTGACTTTGAGCATGTTTTCTTTTTAAAAAATTTTCTTTATTGATTAAGGTATTACATAAGTGTCCTTGTTCCCCCATTATCCCCACTCTCCATTCATGCCCCTACCCCCCCCCCAGTTGTCTGTGTCCATTGATTAGGCTTATATGCATGCATATAAGTCCTTTGGTTGATCTGTCCCCTTTACCCCCACCATCTTCTACCTTCCCTGAGGTTTGACGTTCTGATTGATGTTTCTTTGTCTCTGGATCTGTTTTTGTTAATCAGTTTATGTTATTCATTATATTCTACTAATGAGTGAGATCATGTAATATTTTATCTTTCTCTGCCTGGCTTATTTCACTTAGCATAATGTTCTCCATCTCCATCCATGTTGTTGCAAATGGTAAGAACTCCTTCTTCTTTATCGCAGCATAACATTCCATTGTGTAGATGTACTTCAGTTTTTTAATACACTCATCTGTTGATGGCCACTTAGGTTGTTTCCAAATGTTAGCTATGATAAATTGTGCTGCTATGAACATAGTGGTGTATATATCCTTTCTGATTCATGTTTCTAGTTTCTTGGTGTTTTAATATGTCTCTATTTAGGTCTATTGCCCATTTTTATCTTCCTTTTATTAAGTTGTATAAGTTCCCTGTAGATGTTGGAGATTAAGCCTTTATCAGTGATAACATTTGCAAATATATTCTCCCATACAGTGGGCTTTCTAGTTGTTTTGTTGATGGCTTATTTTGCTGTACAAAAGCTTTTTATTTTGATGTAGTCCCATTTGTTTATTAAATTAGAACTTTCTCATGTGTTCATACTTGTGAATTGATAGCATTTGATCTTTGTGTGAGTGACTAATCTTCTGTTTTTCTTTTTTGTTCTTGTTATGACTTTTTATCAAATTTTGCTACAATCTTCCTGAAAAAAAAAAGTTTCTTAATATTTGGGTCTTTAAGAATAAGCATTTTTAATGAAAAAAAGAATCTTAATGGCCCTATTTATTTTAAACTATAATTTCTCAGTACCCCCTAAAGAAGGGCAAAAACGTTTTCAAGGAAAAAAAAGCTATTTTAGTGACCTTTTGTCCCTCCCTAAGAGGAAGAAGTCTGACAGGTAGATATATGGAGAGTTTGTTATTGTAAATTCCAGATCTTGTGATTATCTCTGACTCAACTTCTGGGGTTTTATCTGGAATTCCTGTGAAGGGTCAACAAATGTATTACTGCCTGTCTTCACCTTCTTGTGACCCTAATTTTAAAACGACACTTTATAGGATTCAGAAAGTACACCACAGTGCAGCATTTCAGCAGACAAACTTTGGAATGGGATGTACCTGAAAATATATAATTAGTTCAAGCAACAAAATATTTATGATTTTTTATTATTTTTATGTATGTCCAATTATGTTTGCAGTTTAAGGGGGAATATCTATATAACTTTTTTACTTCAATAATTTTTAAAGTCAAATGTTCCATTGCACTATTTCTTCTTGAATAAAATTTTCTTATGATATTGCTATAAATAAATGACTTCCTGGATGGATAGATATTTATACTTATACAAATACATCTTAATAGATAAAACCATGCTGAATATTTGTATTAAAACTTTGAAGATAGACAAATGCAGATAATGCAACACATTTTGACAATAAAACGGTCTCTGTATATGTTGGAAAAGTGAAATGGGCTATTTCCAATAAATGTTAAGTATAAACATAAGTTCAATGGCCCCAAGCTTCCAATTATTGCTTCACTGACCTTCAGCACCAGTTAAGAAGGGCACAGCTAGTACTGTAACAGAATGATGGAGATTGGTTTGCTAAAAGGAACTCTTGTAAAATGGGTAACAAATGGTGGAAACAGATGTACAAGAAGAAAGAAAATTAAAGATGAACATTTAGAAAACGTCCTGGGAAGGAAGCATTGCAGTGCAATGCTTAAACAGTGTGGTTTTTATGTTGTAAAGTAGGTCCCAGATCACTTGCTTGATGTGTGGTTTTAGGTAGGTAATTTAACTTCTCTAAACTTATTTTTCCATCAATGAAAAGCATATAAAATTGTACTTATCTGATAGGCCTAACACTAGACTAAAACGTTATACCTTTGACACGATATCTGGTATATAAGCTTTTGTTTTTTAAAGATGTCCGTTGTAAATTTAATGAATAAAGTAATTGAATGATAAACCTTGCAAATATTATAGATAATGCAAAGTGTTACTATAGTCTAGAACAGTGGTAGGCAAACTGTGGCTCTTTGGCCCCTTGAGTTTTTAGCAAAGGCCAGCTTAGGAGTACCCTAATTAAGTTAATGACAAGGTACCTACCTATATAGTTTAAGTTTTTAAAAAAATTGGCTCTCAAAAGAAATTTCAATTGTTGTACTGTTGATATTTGGCTCTGTTGACTAATGAGTTTGCCGACCACTGGTCTAGAACATAAGATTCTAATTAATCTTGAATGCAGTTGTGGGATAAAATTAAGTTCTTATTATTAGAAAAGGAAAATAATTTCTATTAAAAACCAAGCAGTGAATTTGGTTATTGTCTGAAACAGAATAATACATGGAAATCATGAGCTATGGGTGCAACCGTCTTTTGCATCATACTTTTTTATTCCTTTGACCTTGTCAAAGACGTATGACAACCCAAAAGTTGAGAACATTTGAAAATGAAAAGCACAAAGAATGCCAGGAATAATGATTATGTGAGATGAGGAAATTTAACATTTGCATATTTTATCAGCAATTTTTTAGTTTCTTTTAATTTGAGAAAAATTTATGCTGTTAAACATATTTTTCAAACAAATCATTTAAAGACAAAAAAGACTCAGAAGTGAAAAACCTATGAGATCATTTCCACTTATGATCACATGTGAAATGTGAGGAGCTTTCTTTTTCCTCATTTTGATGGCAATTTTTGTCAAGCTACATCTAAATATAACATCCTGATTCTAATCCTTTCTCCACACGTACCTTCTCAGTCGTTTTGTTTCAAATGATTGTTACTACCCTCATAGACTTAAAGAAAAAAAAAGTCAGCCAATATACTCAAAGTAGACATGCATATAGAAACATTCACGGAGAGCTCCCGAGCTTTACACACAGAGAGCTGGTCACTTGACTGGTTCAGCCTGGTCTGGAATTAAATATTCGTGAGCTATTTTTGTGATCTCTTATTGTTTTAAACTATTTATTATCTAAACATTGTAGTCTTATATCTTAATTCCACCTTTCAAATATTTAGAGCCAAATCTTTTGTAGGTATCTTGTTAAAAATGTATCTTTGTTATTGAAAGTATCACAAATGTCCCCTTTTCTTGCTGTAGACCCCATCTAGCCCACGTGCTCCCGCCCTAAGCCTTCACCACACTATTGACTGTGTCCATGGGTTTTATATATATATATATGCTTATAAGTTCTTTGGGTGATAGTATCTTGAAGTAAACTCATTACCTATCTATATATTTACCAGACAAAATAACAGGTTGTCAATACTTGTTTGTTTGTTTTTTGAGATCTCTGATGGTGATTTCTAGTGTACCACTGATAATTCAGCCTATTGTCTTTTTAACAGAAAATAGAATACTGATTTTCATTTAATTAAGCTATATTTTCTATGACAACTGGAACCCAACTAAGCTCAGTATCTTTTGCCATTTCACTTCTCATTCCATTGATTAGTTCAGTTAATGTACCCAGTGTTCCAAACAGACATTATACATTGACCTCAAAATATCTAACAGATTGTGATATATACATTAATTTTAACCAAATTTTATATATTAAATATTCTTAAAGAAGAATGTACTAGCATGTAACATACAAGAAGGCTAGTTTTAAGCAGTAACAATAAAATGAGTACCAGTATTCCCATTAACCAATTTATGTAGTTGGGACCTTAAAGGTACCTCTAAAGCTTCTTTTGTCACTCTTGCTGGCAATTCCTACTCTCTTTTTGGTGGTAACCATATGTATTCTCTCTTTTCTTTCTTTATTTTGCCACATAGCTGTATATATTCATACAACCTGTTTTTGCTTACACTTGATCTTAACATAAGTGAAAGCATACTGAAGAAATTGTACTGTGGCGTGATTTGACACTTGATATGAAGATGTGAGATAGGCTCATGTCTATAGTTGTAGATCATTCAAACTTACTAGTAATATGATTCGATTGTCTGTACAGATCAAGATGGATTTATGCACTGCTGATGAACTTGAGGGTTATGTTCTTGTCTAGTCTCCTGTTTCCCCGTGAGAGTGACTCCAGGAGGTCTATTGCTGGGCCATATGTTAAAATGTATATACATTTTAAACTTTACTTGGAAAAGGCAAATTGTTTTCTAAAAGATACCAATTTATAATTCTCGCAGCAGTGTGCTAGAGTTTCAACAGTTCCTTGTGTCTGAACATATATGGTCTTATCAGACCTTTACATTTATTTATACCTATATCATTGGTCTTTGATATTTTTCTGATAACTAATGAGCTTAAGCATTTTTCATATGCTTATTAAAATTCATGTTTTCCTTCTAAGAAATAAGTGTTAATAACTTTTTTATATCTTTTCACTGGATTATTGAGTTATCTATTTCTTTTTTGTTCATAGAAATATGTATGATACTGAAATATTTGATTGCATAAATGAGACTAATCTTATTTTAGTCGTCTTTTATTTTTTTAAATGAACATAAGTTTTTTATTTTAATGTAGAAAAAATATTTCCACTTTATATTTTGTTTTTTTTAATATTAAGAAGTCACCCTCTACTTCAAGTGCATAACATAGTTTATGATTAATGTTAAAAGTTTGAACTGTTAAGTTTTTCATTCAACTAGAATTGACTTTTTTGCATGTTGTGAGCTATGAATAAAATGTTCCTTTATTTAATAAGCCATTCTTTTCCCAATGCAAATTCTGCTCTCTGTCAAATCTTAATATATACACAGGTTCTGGGCTCTCTAATCCGATTCATTAGTTGTTCATCTCTACACAAATACCAAACTATCATA
Organism: Antrozous pallidus; assembly: GCA_027563665.1. Classification (NCBI taxonomy): domain Eukaryota; kingdom Metazoa; phylum Chordata; class Mammalia; order Chiroptera; family Vespertilionidae; genus Antrozous; species Antrozous pallidus. Next base: position 40,649,729 of record CM050515.1, read on the forward strand.
CTATAGGTTTGTTTTAAATCTTATTATGTCCTAGAGCTTAGTTTTAATAAGCCAGATACATTGCTCAGAGGAAGAAGTCAAAATGTTGTCACCCTCTTTATTTCTAGGATGTTTCTGCCATATAATCTATTTCAATCTCTTTCAATACAGCTATACATACTTCAATTCATTTTGAATGTGCCTGATATAGCTTTCTTTTTAACCTTTTACTTTGAACATTTCTTTGTTTTTACATTTCAGTTGTGTCTCTTACAAAGAACATATAACCAGATTTTTTAAATTTCCATTGTGATGATTAAGTATTTTGTTGAGGAAGTTAGTCTATTTACATATGTTGTGTTATCCATATGAAGCCTTTGGAATTATTTATATCAACTTTTTTTTTGTCTATGTTTCTTATTACATTCCTTCTACTCATTTCACACCTCAATTTTTAATTTCTGTTTCTATAGTGGTTACCTAGATATTTAATTTGGCACTTAAAAAGTTCTAAGTTTGAGAGTATAATTAACTTAAACAATAATAGCTGAAAAGAAACTAATTAGAATAAGCAAGTTTAGGTCCTTGCATTGTTTGAAGAGTAGGTAAGGTCTGGAAAATTTCACACCAGAAATACTTTATTCTGACTTTTTAACTTTTTTATGGGACCACATAGGTAATATGACTTGGAGCCTCAACTAGCATGAGAAAATAATTGCTATACAAATAAAAACTTTAAGTTCCTTATGGTTTAAATTGCCAAAAATTGAAGTCCCATGTTTATTTCTCTATTCTTAAAAAATTATTTTACATAACTATACTTTATGCTGAAATTACCTTAGAATTTTTTTTCCTAAAAATATTGTACTACTAACTCTGAATTTAATTAAACTCATCTCTATGTTATTTTCATGATAAAGTAATTGGTGACATTAAATTGCACTCTTTATAAAGATTAATATTTTTTTGGCAAAGCACATACTGGAGGTGAAGTCTTTTCTTTCAGGGCAATAATTTCCAACATTATAACAATATCAAAGTACTTTATATTCACTCATAAACACAGAAATAGGTTTATAATTTTAATCGTGTTGAAAAATTATAGTTAATTGTCCACAATTTACCTTACATTTAAGATAATATGTTCTTATGTACTACTTATATTAAGATCATTTTCTACTTAATAATTAAATGGAAGGGGGAAATATGATGATATAGATATATAAAATTTATGATAAAGGAAAACTAGGCAGTATGAACCCTGTATTCTAGAATTATATACATTCAATAACTGTTATACACAAAGTATGATCCTAGTATAATATATAAAATTTTACTGTGTTGGTCATGTTATAATACACAAATCCAGACAAGAAATAACTTCCTTCTCTCCTTGTGCTTCATTGAAGAAATTAAAGAGTTATAATGTTATGACTGTTGACAAAAGTGCAAAAATCCAGTAGAAAAATTAACCTGTGAAACATGTTATCTGGCAGATTGTTTTGAACCTATACTATGAAAGGTTAAAGATTCTTAAGGTTATTGCTGATAATGGAAGAAAACAAAACAAGCAGAGTCCCTGAGTTATAGCTTTTAAATATATGATGTAAAAATAAATCTCTGATTTCAAGAATGACTTGCTAACCCATTTCCATTCTGTGAAGAATGTACAATCTTCTCAAAATTTTCCAGCATATTTGTTTTTCTGTTATGTAAGTTTGTTCTGGCTATTTTGAAATTATGCAATTGTCATCTAACATAGCAAAGAAAAACAAATGCTAAGACCTTATCCAAAGGAACTCACATGGCTAATGTGGGTGGATCTAGTGCATTTTTTTCCTGACAAATTTTGTATTTCACCTAATTTTTTTCCACTCATTTGTAAAAATAACTGAAAAGAATTACCTGCTAATGGTGTGTTTCCATCACCACCCCTTCATAAATGTTATTAATTAAAATTTTTTCATTAAACTAGAGCAATAAATATATTTCTACCGAACACTTATTGTGCTCATTTTTATTATTCCCAAGACCATTATAGCCTAATTTTAATGTATTTTAACAAATAAAGCAGAATGAAAATTCATTACTGCCTAAAGGCTCAGATTTTATTTAATTACAAAATGAATGTGATATTTTAAATAAACAAGTCTATATTGTTAATACCAATTAAGATTGACATGAGGTTATGTCACAAAGCACCTCTACTTTTGTCTAACAGGAGGTGAAATACAACATAACAGTTCCAAAACTGCTGGTACTCTGTGGAACTCTTGGAATCATTAATGAAGACACCTCAGCTCCTCTTGCCCAAACATTTTGATAACTATAAGATATTCCATTAAAAATGTTGATCTATTAATTCACATGAGTTTCTAACAAGATATATTCATTAAAATAAGCCTTATGTGGATATTCAAATTGTCTCATAAAATTTTATTTAACATTAATTATACAACTACCATCTTTTCTTTCTAAGTATATTTGCCAAAGAAACATTCCTCAGTGATATATTATAAACTATGTGAGAACTATACTGGCTAAAATTTGATAAGCCTGGCCAGGGTGGCTCAGCAGTTAAGGGTCAGTCTAGGAATCAAGAGGTGGCTGGTTCGATTCCTGGTCAGGGCACATGTCCCATTTGCAGGCTCGATCCCTAGTGGGTGGTGTGCAGGAGGCAGCAAATTGAAGATACTCTTCTCTCTATCCCTCTCTCTTCCTCTCTCTCTCTAAGAAAAAAAAACATATTTAAAATTTGACAATACTTAAAAGACAATATGTTAAAGTAATAACTGAAAATGTTATATTAAAAATTATTAGATACAATATTATTTTATACTAAAAATTTTTTGTTTTAATTCAGTGTAAAATATGTATAAAGTATTTGATATTAGTTGTCATTTGTAATCATTATATACAAATGTATTAAAATGATTCAAAATATTATCTCTGACACTGAGTCGTATCTAAACTTTAAAGGGGAAGTTTTAGAAAAGTTGCGGGAGGCATTTAATAAAAATAGAGACATCATTAAAGTTGACTTGATCACCTTCAAAAATTTTGGAACATGTATTTAAATAAAGACATTCTTTATTGGACACTTTTGATGTGTTCTATAATTTAAGTTCTATACTTGTCTTAACTTATCTTATATCATTGCTTCTACCACTCCAACCACAATTATGCCTTCTCACTGGAAAATTATTATGAGTACTGTTCCCCAAAAAAAGAATTATAGAAAATGGTGAAACAGTCTTTTTCAAATAAAAATTAAGTACTTGATATAACTAATAATACATTGCATTTAGTTTATACATTCATAATTGCTCGATAATTTCTCCCCTCACCAAATCCTTTATTTTTTTTAAAAAAAAAGATAAATAATGATAAACACCTGGTGAAGAGGAAAAAAATAATTGCATAAAAATTAGTCATATCTTCACAGATATTTTGGCTTTATAGTAGGTAGAAAAATCTCTTTCAATTTACTGAAATCTCTTGTTATTTTCTTACTATCTTCCAGTGTCACCACATATTATGAGATCCAAGTGGTGACATCGGAAAAATTAAACTCAGGCCATTTGGGCATACTGCATCCAAGCATACACTGGCAACGGAGGCACCTGACCTTTGAAAGAGAACAATTTTTGTGAGCACATCTCATGCCTGTCTGCCTTCCGTATACTTAGCAAGCTGATGGCTGCTCCCAGCTATGTGGATATTCTTCTATCCACCTGACTGGCTATGGATAGGAGGCAAATGATCTGTTAAAAAGTATCTACTGTGTAGATGTCTCAGTCCATCAGATTAGGGTATTGGTAAACATAAGCAGGCGTGCTACTTTAACTAGTCCCACTACTACCTGCACCGCGTTCACTTGCCTTATGTAAAAGGTCACTGCAAATACTGCTGTGAAATGGCTCAGGGAACGAGTCCCTTCAGCAAGGTCCCCGTGGCAATGGACAATAGGAAGCCCTTTCTGAGAAATGTAATGCACATTTCATAGATAATCCAACTATCCTGTTGGTTTAACTCCCTCAGGAAAAGGAATGCTTTTCACTACATACTAGGTCAGGCTACATGAAATTGCCAATATACAAACACTTTTGATCCATAAGAATGCTAATTTCTTATGGTCCAGCCTAATATATCCGATAACCTAATATAAATTTTAGAAAACATTGTCATTTCCATTTTTCTCTTTCAGATTTCTGTTATTGAAAACAGAAATTTTCCTCTGGTGACCTATATCTCTTCCTGAATTCAAAAACATTTGGAAAATGACCAGTGTAGCAAAACTCCCATAGCATTTTCTATTAACACCAGTGGTTTTCTAAGGAGTGATGTGAGTCCCACTGGTAGGTAAGGTGAATTTGGCAGGACACTGATAAACATGGGAGCTATTAGAAAACATGCAGCCAGCATTTCAAGGTAGTATGTTTTAATGCAGTGACTTCCAACCCTTTTCATCTCATAACACACATAAACTATTTACTACAGTTCTGTGGCACATCAAAAGTATGTTTTTTGCCAATCTGACAAATAGGTATAATTTTGATTTATTTTCACTGGACAGCTATTGTTATGTTGTCTTTTTTTTTTATTTGACAACCTAAGGGAAAAAAAGTTAGTACCCCTGACTAAATAGTCAAGTATTACATATTTTAAAAATTATTGCAGTACTCTGGTTGAAAAGTGATGTTGTAATGGATAGTATTGCTTAAAATAGTTAAATCTACTTAAGTTTTTAAAAAGTGACTCATTGGAAAAATATTAGTAGATAAAAATACAAGTGATACCCATAGAGATGAAGAAAATTATGCAAAGCACTGGTCCACATGACTACAACTCTTCATGTACTACTACCATGTACTATATTGCTTATATTTCCAAGTTTCTCAAGAGATGACCAGTTTATATTTGATTGAACCATTTAAAATTGTCATTTTTGTTTATGAAAAACAGACAAATACTGGCAACTTCATATGGTTCGACTTAGATATCCTTCTGTGACCACACAACATTCAATGTCTAAAAGGTATTAAGTAAAAACTGAAGTTTTGATTGAATGAAAGTATTCAACACAAAGACTGAGTTTTCCATAAGTCTCTGTATGAATACAAAATTTATCATCAAGATTAAGAAAACGTGCCTATAAAGAAATGCCAACTGAAACATAAGATAGAAGTCAACACGTTTAACTCAATTCATGTGTAAATATTAAAGACACATGAATTATTTTTACACAGCACTCTTTCTTGATAGCAACATAAAAATAAGTGATTATACCTCTTAGGAACTCACACCTTTGTTGATCTGATTCCAAATTGGATCAAGATCAAGAATAAATGTATTTATTTTCCTCTAAAAATATGGAATCTAACTAATTAAGAAAAAGCACTCAGAAAGCCTATATACAGTAGGTACTCGGGTTATATCAGAGATCTGTTCCTATGGTGTGATGTAACGTGATTTTCACCCTAAGTCGAAACCCACCTACATAAGCACCTATGTCACTCACATGGAGCACATACACAGTAGTAATGAAGTGAAACAGTAAACAAAATTAAAAAAATTAAAAGAAAGATAACAATTCTTGACCTTTACTTATGGTAAATAAATAATAAAAAAAAACATAAAGCACTTATGTACATACATCGAAATGGTGGGACTTTTTTTGTATAAACAAATGGGAGGTGGCTATTAAACCACAAAATGACATACATCGACTCCGATGTAACCGGAGGACTGTCTTATGTTCTTTTGTCTAAAACAATATATAACTAGGAGCAAATTATCAAAAACCAAAAAAACTTCAGAAGACTGAATTAAATATATTTCCCCTTGAAAAATTTCCCCCTCACTTTAGGCACAAAATAATGTCATTAAATTAAAAATATTATTTAAAAAACTTTCAAAAACAGCTTTGTAAACTTTATTAGAATCCAAATATTGCAACCTTTCTTAGCAATCTTATTCATCTCATAAAAAGAATAGAAAGACTATATATAACTTTTTATATAGAGAGTTATTGTTATCATAGAGTCTTGCCATTTTGTGACAATACAGAGTAGAGGGAATGTTGAAGAATGGTCAAAGTCAGAAACAGCCTTTAACTGTCATATAGTTTCTATCCTGTTTACTCCACTTAACTCTCATACCCTTTTATCATACAATTTCTAATTATTATACCAGGGATATGAAGAACTTAGGAAAAGGCACTCTTATTTAGAAATTTTGTAGGCCAACAGTTTAGAGACATACCCTATAAGTACTAGTGAATGTTCTTGTGAATTCTATATAAACAAATGATAGTATAGTTTGGAGAAAATAAAAGTTTGAATTTAATTTTAAAGAAGGAATACTTGTATTTTATGTCTTTGAGGCTCTTCTATTTCAAATGTAATGTCTGAATTTATTAGCCAGTACTATTTCAATAAAATTTAGAAAGCTTAAAATACTGAAGGTTGCCAGATAAGACACAAGATTCCCAGATAAATTTGAATATCAGGTAAACAACAAATAATTTATTAGACAAGTAGGTCCCAAATATTACAGGGAAGCATTATAATAAAATGCTACTCATAGTTTATCTGAAATTTAAATGTAACTGTGCATCCACTATTTTAAGTTCTTATTATTCTTGCAAACCAAAAATAATGCAAATAGAAAAGAAAACCAGAAATCTTCTTGATAAACAATCCAAAGAACAAAAGAGTATTCCTGGTTTGGTGGAACTTGCCAGAATGAAAGGTTTTGATTGCTCCAACGCTATAAAAGGTCTCCAAAACTTCTTCCAATAGGTCTCCACTGATTTCACCATGCCGAGAAGTTGTTGGTTATCTGTTCCTGTGTGTTTTCTTTGGTATTGGCTATAGATTTTACTGGTTCTTTCTCAGATGCAGAAAAGCATCAAGAGTTTGCTTTTATAACTTAGATTGAAAATTATGTGTATAGTTTTATAATTACATGTAGCCAATGCAGTCCAACATTAAAAAGTACTACAGCCAAAAAACTTAACCTATATAATAAAAGGCTAATATGTAAATTATCCCCTCTAGAGTTCAACTGGAAGACCAGTTCAATTGCTCTCAATGACATGCACTGACCACCAGGGGGTGGCACAGGGTGCTGAGGGAGGGAAGGAGGAGGCAGAGAGGCCAGGAGGTGGGGAACCTGATTGATTGCTGGCCAGGCCCAGGGACACTACCCGTGCATGAGTTCATGCACCGGGCCTCTAGTTAATGATAAGGTTGGAAGATGGTATACTTTTGCTAATTACTCACAGCTTGGTGCCCATTTTTTTCATGGCAGCCAACAACTGCATGATTTTAATCTCCATAATAACAATAATGTCATACATCATTAACCCTATTTTATTCTTTTTAAATTTTTTATAACAGCAATAACAGAGATCATTAACCGCTGTTCTGTTTAACATCTAATCAGCCATTTTAGTTAAATAAATATCGTAGAAAACATTAAATATCACTTTGCTAAGCTACACTGGCTCTCAGGAGGTGAATTCCTCCTAATGCATTATATTAATATCAGTTTACTCCACAAGTGTCAAGCCATGAATGACAACCAGAAAATAGATAAATAATAATTTATGGTTTTAATCAAATTAGTTCAGAACTCTTTTTTAAAAGTTTTAAATCTGATTTGTATAACTGCATTGTGTTTATGAAGTTATTTTCTGAAGTGAGTTATAGAATAAAGCTGCCACATTACTGAGATATTGCCAAAAGATTGCACAGAAGGATGCCAAGATAGTGAAACCCAATGTGATTTTGAAGGGAATTTCTGAGAATAACTGCTCTCCAAAGCATATAAGCCTGTGTGATACTATTTCCAGTCTTGGTCATAGTTCCTTTAGATAGTTATATCTATATTCTTAGTAAAGGCAATATGCTTGCTTGCTACAGCATTTCTGTGTTACCTGAATCAGCATCCCATGCAATCAGTGACATGGGAAGAATTAAAGTAGTAAACAAGACTTCTCCTAAAAACATTTAGCAAAGCTCTGTCCCAGATTTCAAATAAATGCTCATTCCTCTACACACAGATCCTTATTCGTTTTGTTGTTGTTGTTGTTTGTTTGTTTGTTTGTTTGTTTATAGAACAATCAGGTAACTGAGGCAGTCTCTATTGTCCAATCTACCTGCTCTCCTAGGCTTGGTTTAGAAGACTGGTGGAAGGAAGATGGATCCGAATCACAGATAAGGAGAAGATGGTTAGGATAACTGTTAAAATGTTATACATAATGTTATATATATATATTTTTAATAGAAAACACAGGAGTCAGAAAACAGAGGTTTGAAAAAGTTTTAGAAAAATCATGTCCTACAAGAAGAAGCTAAGGAATTGGGGTTAGTTGTTCCCCAAACGAATAAGCTAAAAGAAAATTAGCAATTATTTGATTTATACTCTTTTGGCTAGCACATTCAAGGCCTCTACTGTTTTCCAAAGGAAAAGGAAGATGAGTGAATAATTAGAGGAGAGATTTGAGACTCTTGGATGTATTTATGATTCTTTGACAAATTTCCAGAGCCCATTCCACAGCCAGTATCAATATCTGTTCTCCACCCAGAGGTATTGGAGGAGGCCTGATTAGGGGAATGGTCACTGGGGAGGATGTTGAGTGGGACAGGGGATTCGGGAGCACCAGGCTGTGACAGACACTGCTCAACTTCTGCGCTCTCCCTTTTGGACTCCATTTATTGCTTCCTTCATGCCAGTAACTTAATAGCTATTGTTCTTTCTGAACCTAAACCTGAAAATTATATTCTGTATTATATTACTTCCATTTTTACTATCTTGTATTTATTTGGGAGTTCCTCTGCTTTATGGACATTATTTAAGACTGGTGGTAGAGAGCTTTGAGCAGTCTTTGATAAGAAACTCAACAAATGCAGGTATCTTATCTTAACTAGCCTTGGACCTGGGTATAGAACTGAGTGATAATGGCAAAAACAAACAAAGAAACAAACAACAACAAAAAACCACTTGGATTTTCTGTCCAATGATGTCAGGAAAAGAGAAATCCTTTCTGTGTTTTGCTATGCTGTGTTTTGGCTAAATTTCCTGGTTCCCTAGTTCCCAATGTAAAACACTATTAAGACACAAACTGAACTATACTGTCATATTAGATTTGTTGAAATTTCACACTGTCTTTCAAATAATTTACACCACTACAAAGTTCGAGGGAAAAAACTAATTAAAATTTAGATTTACCATAAATTAAAAAGTGATTGCTTTGGTTGTGGGTCAATATTGTGCCAGAACACAGTAATTATTTGTATTTTAGAATATGCAGTATCATTGCAAAGCAATATCATTACATATCTATTGAGTTTGATAGGATGGGCTTTGGTCTAAGAAGGAATACATTGTAAGTTAAAACATGAATATATTTATATGATTAAATAGTAGATATATACCTCACAATAAGTGTTTTGATTAGGCAAACTTATAAATATACTCTTGCTCTTAATCAAATAATAAGACTGTTTAGCAGTAATAAAAATGCACAATTTTAAGATTTGCATTACCAACTCTGCCATGATTACTTGTACTTTAATATCAAATACATTAAAATCAGTTTTTTAATAAAACAAAATGTTATGTAGTTAGTAAAAAATACAAGATAAGAAACAAAAAATTTATCATAAATTTCAAACCACCATTAGTCAAGACCCAGATCATAAACTATGTCTTCAAATTTTCTCAGTAACCTTCTCCAAGACTACTACTATTCTTGTGGAAGTATAACCTAAATTCTTCCTTAGGGAAGGTAAACATTCTCAAGGAAGAGTTTTTTTAAAGAACACAAATAGGCTGTACTCTCCTATCTATATTAGAAAAACCCATATAAAAATGCTATATTTATAGGTCAAAATGGGAAAATATTAGGAACCTCACATAATTGAACCTAGTATTATTCTAAACAGGTATAATGTTCCTTATAAAAATCATTTCTAAGACAAATATGTTGAAATTAAATTTTCTTGGATTCCTTCTTTAAGTTTAAAACAAAAAATGCTACCCCTTCAATAGCAGATGAAAGACAAAGTTTTGAATTTAGGCTACTCCCACTGTGGAAGTAATATATTCCTTGCTTTAAAATTTTAGAAGACAATATTTGATGTCTAAATTCAACATTTTATTGAACATATTCTGGAAACATTTTTAAGAAGTTTACAACATTATTTTTAAAAATACCACTATTCTATCTTTTTTTTTTTTTGCTTTTGGGAAACATTATTTATTTTGAGATATATAGTTACTTGCTTTAGAAAATATGTTTTTATGTTAGCTACAACGGGTTTGTTATTATTTTTAAATGAATGAATGAATATTTTATCTTCTCTGTGCTAATATCTAATACAGTAAATATCGAAAGATATAATCCCCAAAAGTCATAGCTTTGTGGAGTTTTCAATAAATTTTGAGAGTGTAAAGTGTCTCTGGAACCAAAAACTTGAGATCCATTGGGTTAATTAAAGAGATAAATCAGTACTAGAGAAGGGAAACAGTGGACATTAGACCTTTTATAAATCATACTCTTTATTTGGTTCTAAGGAAGCCTAGCCTACTAGTAGACCAGCTTCCAATAAGAGATTATCTGACTGGCAGAGTATCTGAGCACCTCATCTCCTTACTCACTTGGGTAGGGTTAGGAGGGGAGTCCGAGGTGAGACAGAGACTTCCACAGGCATATTTCTAAACCTGATCTCATGTACTTCTTTCCTGCATAAAGGTGCACAGAGAAACCTCTGGGCAAGAACAGTTCTATACATCAATACAGCACAGCAACGGGTATTCTCCTGCAGGACTCACTGATTTTAGATAGAACTTCAGATTCTTTTTCTTATCACAACAATCTTGAGAAATTAAGAAAACAGCGTTGTTTTATTCTCAGTTTACAGAAGGGGAAACCGATGGGAGATTTCAGGGTTTTGCCCTGAGGCACAGATTCTGTTGGTGTAGGTTATGAATTTAAGGAACCTGCTTCTAAACATGGTACTTTATCCACTAGGTCCATGTCTTTAAAACTGTGTATTAGATTAGAATTAGATGTTTGGAGGGAAATCTTATGCAGAAGCCTCATGATGGAGCCCAGGAAAGAGAACAGCTGAGCATTAGATTTCAACCCATTGTGCTGCCCTTTAGCCAATCTTCTCCCTTTGCTTTTCTTTCCCTCTTCCTCTGCCCTCAGACACCAGTCTGCCCAAGACCTTCCCTTGTTTATTTTCCCACTTTATGCCAAGATCCTGCTTCCACTACTCTGCCTTCCTAAACATCTACGTAAGTACTTTTACTGTATTTCTTCAAATATGCACATATTCTTGTTTTTTTGTGTGTGTATGTGTTTAAACTTCACCAATAGTATGATGCTATAAATTGCATTGTGCTTCTTATTTTTCCCTTATTAATACTATTCTTAAAAATATGCCCAGATTTTTATTTCTACATATATCTGGTTCCTTTTTATGCCCATATGGTTCTATGATATATATTAATACACTATATTTTACTTATCCATTCTTCTATTAATGAATCCAACTCTCCACCAAAATGTGTGTGTGTGTGCATGCGTGCGTGAGTGTGTGTGTGAGTGTGCGTGTGTGTGTGTATGTGTGTGTGTATGTGTGTGTGTGTGTGTGTGTGTGTGTGTGCGTGCGTGCGTGCGTGTGTGTAAAGAGGGAGGGAGGGAGGGAGAGAGAGAGTGCGTGAGAAAGACTTTTGACATATCACTTTGGGGTCAAGGAGGAGAAGTTCTCTAGGATAGTCATTGGGCTGTTGGGTGTACACAGACATATTCTTGCGAAATGCTACCAAACTGCCCTGCTTAATGGCCCTCCCCTGACAGATCATGAGGGTTCCTCACTAAAACCTGCTGTTTCTTTCTCTAATATTCCATATTCTATGAGTGTTATGTGCCATCTCATTATTGTTCTAATTAGCATTTCGCTGATAACTATTGATAGTGAGCATTTTATCCAAACGGATGTTAGATTTTGAATTTTTTATCTGTGAAATTATGTATTATTTCTGTTCATTTTCCTACTGAATTTTATGTCTTTTTCTTGGTGCTTTCCAGTTTTCTATTGCAGATATAAATTTCTTATAAGTTCTAGAGGTTTCAAATATCTTTGCCCAATATGTAAACTTTGTTTATTGTATACGTCATTCAGTAAGAACCCTTCATTTTAATACTGTCAATTTCTCTCTCCCTCCATTTAATTTTTTTCATACAAAATATACATACACATATTGTTGTATGTATATTTTTTCATACACAGATTAAGGAAATTTTCTCCATGGGTTCATGATTTAGTGAACAAATATAAAGTTTGATGCTCTGTTGTATAACATATTAATGTTGACTCCAGATTTTCACTAAAGACAATACCTTTATCACTATAAGATGCTTTGCATTTTATTCAATGTTGTCTAATATTATATAGTTGTCACTCAATATGCATGGAGGATTGGTTTCAGGACCTCCTAGGAATACCAACATTTGCAGATGCTCAAGACTCATATAAAATGGTGTAGTATTTGCATGTAAGTCTGCACATTCTTCTGCATACTTAAAATTATCTCTAGATTATTTATAGTACCAAATAAAATGTGAATAGCTATTACACTGTATTGTTTAGGGATTGATGTAAAAAAATCTGTACAAGTTCAATACAGACACAATTATTAGCAGGCCTAACTACATAGTAGGCCTAACTCAGCAGCTATGTAACACTTTTTTTCTAAAAACGCTTAATCTGTGGATGGCTGAATTTTCTCATATGAAACCTGCAATACAGAGGATGGACTGTGCCACTTTGTGGTTTGTTTTTGTTTGCATTTGTTTTTATTGATCCTTTTTCTTTATACTTTTCTCAGTCACTTTTATATAGATGTGTCAAGAAAACTGTTGGTATCTGGGAGCAGTGATGAACACACTAGACACATGCCTTCTTCATGGAGCTGACATTCTCCAGGGACAATAGATGTGAAGGCAGGCACTACTTTACCAGCACACTGCCTGACTCATAAGAAGGTAAAAATAACTATACAGTGTGTCCCAAAGAATGTAATACACTTTAAGAGCTGAAAGCTCAATTTTGAAAATGAGATATATTTTAATAAACACTGCCTTTATCATTATTCAAAGTGTGTATATACATTATTGGGACACCCTATATATTGACTGAATTAACTTGTTTTAAACAATGAATTACTAGAATTGAAAACTATGTCTACACACACACAAAAAAAAAACCTGCACATGGATGGGTATGGTAACTTTATGCATAATTCCCCAAACTTGGAAGCAGTCATGATGTCCCTGGGAAGGTGAATAAATAAACAGTGGTAAGTATAGACAATGGAATATTACTCAGTTCTAAAAAGAAATAAGCGATTGAACCATTAAAAGACATGGGAAAACTTAAATGCCTCTTGCTAAGTGAAAGAATTCAATCCCAAAAATCTATATAGTTTATGAGTCCAAATATATAACCTTCTGGAAAATACAAAACTATGGAGACAATAAAAAGATCAGTGGTTGCCAGGGATTAATGAGAAAGGAGGAAGGAATAAGCAGAACACAGAAAATGTTTAAAACAGTGAAGGTATTTTGTATATTACAATGGTGTATACATGTCATTATGTAATTGGTTCCCCAATCCCACAATTCGTGAAAGCAGCTCTGGGTGTCACACATAGGACACTTTACAATGGAAAAAGAATGCAAAATGTCCATAACTTCTAAGGTTAGCTATTAGTATCAATTTAAAAGAGGGGTTTTAGAGCTCAAAAATTATGACTGAAGTTTTACCGTTAAAGTATATGAGATATCAAAGAGGACAAAACTGAAGAAATAATGAAGCTGCTGGCCTGAATTTCTTCTTAGTATTTCTTACAAGGATAAAGAACAGAGAAAAACCAGGAAGATATTCTGCAATTTGAGTCCCTTGAAGATTTACTGAATGGTTGGGGAAAAGGTGAACCTGAAAAAAGGAAGAAAAGGCATGTCTCAATAGAAGACTGGGTGAACAAATGTTAACCGTGATAACTTCTAAATGTTATCCATGATAACTAAATGTTAACGGTAATAACTTACTAGGAAGGTAAATCAGATAAGCTTACTGAAGTAAGCAACAAATACCCTCAAATGGAATCCTATCTAATAAAAGAATAACATGCAAATTGGCCGTAACTCTGCTATGCTACCAGCCAATCAGGAGCAGGAGGCACGGCCAGCAGACAGATGGCATCACCAGCAGACAGGGGGCATGGACAGGGAGCGTGGCCAGTGGACAGGGGGTGTGGCCAGTGGGCGTGGTCAACAGACAGGGCCAGGGCCAGCGGACAGGAGGCAAGGCTGGTGGGGGCTTGGCTGCATTCGGTGGAAGCAAGCACTACGCTATAAGCTCTGCCTGCACAGTACTTAAGGGCTGGAGAGATTCCTCCTTACAGCTCCTGTGACTGAGTCGCATCCTTTCACACTGACCTCGGGACTGTTAGGGAAATTTGATGCCAGGGGATCCCCTCACAAGGCTTGCATGTCGGTTGTTCTGATAGTTATGCTATGACTGAGCTGTGGGGTTGACCTGTCAGGTGGGACATGCAAATGAGTGCTGGGGGCAAGAGGTGGGGCTGTGAGTTGTCAGGGTCATGAGCTCTGAATCCAAGCGGCAGTTCGGGCCCACGCCTCCAGCCCAGCACCCAGGATGGGGATGGGGGACTGGCTGCCAGTCTCTGGGGTGTGCAGAGACCCCGGTGGCCACGAACGGGTGCAGGAAGTTCACAGTCCTCTTGGTTCATGCATAACTGAACCAGAAGCAGACATCGATTATGGGGAGCACCAAAAATGCTGGGAAATGTAGTTCTGATGGCAGACGCAGGGGGCATGGCTAGATGGACAGGAGGTATGGCCGGGAGGCCTGCGGGGGCGTGGCTGCAGTGCAGCGTGCACTCCCCAGGCCGTGGCCCCAAGGAGGAGTGGGACTGGGAAGGCACCATGGGCCAGGGGCGGCAGTGTTGGCAGCAATGCAGCGTGCATGCACTCCCCAAGTGGGGACCCCGCAAAGGGGCGGGACAGCTGCGGGAGGTTCTCCTGGGGCTGCAGGGCAAGCTGTCTGCAGGGTGTGCTGTCGGAGAGGTGCCCCCTGCTGGGTTGGCATGGAACACCCTCAGTTCTAGATGCATTTCTCTGCTCCTTCAGTCTCCATGACCTCACACCATTGTCAGTGGCAGTGTATGCAAGTCCAGTAAGGTCACCCTTTCTCCAAGGACCATGCACACTCTGAGGCTCCCCAACTTCTCCAGCTGGGATCAGAGCCAGGAGCCTTCCAACCACAGTGCCCACCAGCCAGGCACTCTGGCTTCTGGAGGTGCTGAGGAAGGCATGCCCTTAGCGGGGCTGCAGCATTTCCAGTTTCTCAGCTCACATCCTCTCCCCAGGAGGCTGGGGAGAACATATATGGCAAAGTTCTTTAAGCCACAGCAGTCAGAGTAGTGGGACTCGGCCAGGCAGGCACATAGAGGGGCAGGGGCCCTTTTTGGCCTTGGGGTGAGGCAGCATGCCCTGTGGTCCTGGATGCCTGCAGCTGTCTGTGGCTGTGACTGGCCTGAGTGAAGCTGGCCCAGGTCCTGGGTGCCTATTGCTGGCCAGAGGGAGGGAAGCCTGGGTGCCAGGTGTAGGGCAAGGCATAGGAAGTTAGGAGCAATCAGGCCAGGAGAGGAACACATAGAGGTGATCAGGCAGGCAGAGGTGGTTAGGGACAATCAGTCAGGCAGGCCATGAACATTTAGGAACCAGTGTTCCTAGATTGCGAGAGGGATGTCCTACTGCCAACAGTCAGACATCTCTGACTGCCAACAGTCAGACATCCCCGAAAGGGTCCCTGATTGGAGAGGGTGCAGGCTGGGCTGAGGGAATCCCCCTCTGTGCATAAATTTCATGCACCAGGCCACTAGTTATGAATAAAAATCTGCTTAGGTGTGTCTATGTTTATGGTGATGTATCTATGAGAGAATGCCAGAGATCAAGCAAAACTGATCAGAGCCATAGCCTCTTAAAATGATCATTTAGGGTTTGCTGCACACATACACTGTGGAAAGCAAATGCTTCTTGGATTTTATTGGTTCAATCCATCTAGGATCAATAAGTATGTAATCAAGTATGTTACAGGGTATTACATTTAAAAATTGCATTCTTATTTTGTTTGCCTAATCTACTATTGGCCTCCAAATTAGTTATTTGTACAGTATTCTTGGGCAATATACAACCTCATGTTTTCTTCTTGGATTCTATAAACAGTGTAACAAAGGAAACAATTTGGCATGATCAAATAAATATGAACTAAGCATTTCAGAGTAGAGTTTTATTCAATGCTGTACAGATTAGCTAACACAATCCTTCCCTGGAGGCAGCATGTATTCTAAGAGCAAGAGCATATCCAAATTGAAAATAAGGTCTACTAGAGTGCACTGCTAAGGCAATTATCATAATTCAGGGATAAATCCCACTTTTACCCAAGCCTTTAATAGCGTGCTCATCTACAAAGATAATCTTAACCCAAATCATGTGCATTATCATCCCAGTTCTCCATTTTACCTCACTAGAGTGAATAAAAGTATATGCAGATTTTAAAAAACATCTACACTAATAAAAGAGAAAGATGCAAATTGACCTTACCTTTGCTATACAAATTAACCCAACAAAGATGGCAGGTTAATTTGCATACACAGGCACCCAGCAGCTGGGGGCAGGATGCAGGTGTTTCTCACACTGCCCCAGGTGCTCTGGGCCTCTGGGCAGCATGGGAAAGTAGAAAGGTGGTTCCTGGCCAGAGCAAAGGCTATGCCAGAAGCCAGGGTAAGAAAGGCCCATTCTGCACAAATCTTTGTGCATTGGGCATCTAGTATCCTATCTAATAAAAGAGTAATATACAAATTGATCATGCCTCTGATCAAGCCATACCCACAAGCCACACCCACCAGCCAATAAGGAGCAAATAAACCCCAACCAAGATGGCTGTGGCCACTGATAGCAGCAGGGAGACTTGGCTTTCACCAGCAATAGAGGAAGCCAAGCTTTCCACCTGCCCTTGCCAGCTTAGGCCTCGACTCAATGCTACAAAGTTTCAATTATAGAAGATACATATATCCCAACAGAAATGGTGGCAACCACAGAGCTGGAGAGAGCAGAGGCTAGGGTTGCCCAGGTGATGAAGGATGCCAAGCTTCTGCAGCCCTAGAGGCTAGGCCTCCACTCTAGGCTACAAAGTTTCAAACTTTATTTAAATTACAGAATTTAAATAAACCCAAACAAATGGCTGTCACCACAGAGCGAGCAAAAGGCTTGCCTTCACTCCAGGCTACAAAATTCCAATTGTAGAACATAAATTAATCCCAGATTCCAGGGCCTCCTCTTGGGTCGCTGGGGGGCATGGCCAGCCTGCAAACTACCACAGGCCCCCTTACCCAGGCCACTCCACACCCCAAGGGCACCCTTCAGGGGACACCAGCTGCCCCCCATCCATGCACCAGGCCTCTATCCTATCTAATAAAAGAGTAATACGTAGATTGACCATCACTCCAACACACAAGAGGGCTGTCCCCATGTGATCAAAGATCCTGCCCCCATGTGGACACAATATGGCCACCACAAGATGGCCAGCGGGGTGGAGGGACATTGGGAGGTCCCAGGCCTGCAAGGGAGGGCAGTTGTGGGTGATCAGGCCAGCAGGAGAGCAGTTGGAAGGGAGCAGGTCTGCAAGGGAGGGCAGTTGGGGGTGATCAAGCCTATAGGGGAGGGCAGTTAAGGATGACCAGGCCAGCAGAGGAGGGAAGTTGGGGGCAAACAGGCTGGCAGGGGAGTAGTTAGACATCAATTATGCTGGTAGGGTAGTGATTAGGAGGTGATCAGGCTTGCAGACAGAAGTGGTTAGGGGCAATCAGGGAGGCAGGCAGGTGAGCAGTTTGGAGCCAGCAGTCCTGGATTGTGAGAAAGATGTCCGACATCCCTCGAGGGTTCCCAGATTGGAGAGGATGCAGGCTGGGCTGAGGGACATCCCCCCGCTCCCCGTGCACAAATTCCATGTACCAGGCTTCTAGTATATATAAAATATATTCCTTATTTTATGATATAATGAGGCTAACTTGAACTTGATTATAAGATATAGTAAAAGAGAAAAAAAGTCATAAACCCTGTGTCCACTTACATTGTATTTTATAATACTAGTGGTGTGATGCATGAAATTCTGCATGCAAGTGTGTCCCTCAGCCTGGCCTGCACCCTCTCCAATCTGAGACCCCTCAAGAGATGTCTCACTTCCGGCAGTCAGGACATCCCTCTCATAATCCAAGACCGCCGGCTCCTAACTGCTCACCTGCCTGTCTGCCTGATTGTTCCTAACCACTCTGCCTGCCAGCCTTCTCACTCCCAACTCCACCCCCTTGCCAGCCTTAGTGTGGCTGCACCCAACTGCTCCCCTTGTTGGCTTGCTCACCCCCAACTGCACCCCTCTTCGGCCTGATCGCCCCTAACCACCTCTGCCTCAGTCCTGTCACGTGGCTTTGTTTGTAAGAATATCAGGGAGGGTCTCCTGGAAGTTCTCCCAGTCTAATTAGCATATTGCCCTTTTATTAGTATAGACAGAGACCTGGTGCATGGGTGGGGGCCGACTGGTCTGCCCTGAAGGAGGTCTTGGATCAGGGTGGGGATTTCCTTGTGGGGCATGGCTGACCTGGGTGAGGTGCTCTGGGACAGTTACAGGCCAGCCACATGTCCATCAAATAGGGCTTCCCTGCTGGGCGGCATGGCTAGCCTGAGCAAAGAGCTGAGGACTGTTTGCAGTCTGGCCATGCTCCCATCAGAATGAGGGTCCCCACTGGGGGTGATGTGGGCCTGAGTGAGGGGCTGTTTGCAGGCCAGCCACACTCCCATTGAGGTGAGGGTCTTTACTGTGGGGCGTGGCCAGCCTGGGTAAAGGACTGAGGGCTGTTTGGGGCAGTTTGCAGGCAGGCCAAGCTCCTAGCTTTTCCCGGAAGAACATCCAGAAGGTCTCCCGATCTAATTAGCATATTACTTTTTTATTAGTATAAACTAGGGGCCCAGTGCATGAATTCATGCACACTGAAAGGAACTGTGGGCTGTGAGGCTGCAGTGGCATAGGGGCAGGTCTTGGCCCATCCTCTACACTCCAGCCTAGTCCCTTCTTCCATGGTCCTTGATCCCCTGTCTGTTGGCAGGATCACTCCGATAACAGCAACCAGAGCCCTGCCTTGGTCTGGCATCCCCACTCACATGCTCTACCATCCAGCCACAGCCATGTGCCCATGCTTTGCCACCTATTGCCAATGCCTGCCATGATCTGCTTGTGCCCCCTGGTGGTCTGTGCATGTCATAGCAACTGATTATTTGGTTGTTTCGTTGTTCCACCAGTCTATTTGCATATTAGGGTTTTATATATATATATATATATATATATATATATATATATATATATGGGTAACTTTCATTTTCCTAGTGAAAAAATTCCACATATTGAACAAGTATGTTGTAGGTGACTATACTAGGGACTGAGATTTAGACATTAGATATAAATATTTCAAAAAAGCAAAATTAGTTTTTAATCTTGACAAATGTATCAGTTAAGAATTGCATTCAGCTACTAATAACAAAGGGAGTGTTGTGACTGCTGATAACAAAGGGTGTGTGGTGATTTTTGGAGATACCAGGGATTCAGGCTTCTTTAATCTTTTCCCTTCACTATTCTCAGTCCTCAAGCTCACACTCTAGCAAGACCACCCTTGCCCCATTTAAGGAACTTTTCTCTCTACCCTATACAGCAACTACAACTTACACTTCATTGGAGATAACTTAGAAATATGGCCACACCTCACTCCAAGAGAACCTGAGAATCATTTTATTAAAAAGAGAATATCCATTGAATAGACAATGAAAAGTCTCGAAATAACTAACAAAAACATAATGAAGAAAATGTGATGAGTATGTTAGTGCTGGCTTTTCAAATTTCTTCTTGGTTTTTAAAAAATATCTCAGACATTCTGTCTGTGATTTTATCTTTACAAACAAGTTAAAGATTTATTTGAATTTCTGCATTTTCATAGCAGCAAAATGCTACATGAATTTAAAGTAAATGTAAACTTTACTTATTGATATTCAATTATTAAAATGTCTCTTTAAAAAAATAACTTTTCCTTTTTTAAGCCAGAGTTTCATGAACCTGACATATAACTTCTGGGATGTTCTCATTCCATTTTATTTTAAATATAGAACTTCAAGTAATATGGAATAATCAAGTAGGCAAGAAATAATCAAGTAAAAGAGGAAACTTCATTGCCCAGATGGTGTTTCTCAGTGGTTGATCATCAACCTATGAACCAAGAGATCATGGTTCAATTCCTGGTCAGGGCAAATGGCCAAGTAGCAGGCTTGATCCCCAGTATGGGGCATACAGGAGTCAGCTAATCAAGAATTGATGTTTCTCTCATCATTAATGTTTCTACCTCTCTCTCCTTTTCCCTCTCCCTTATCTCTAAAATCAATAAATATGTATACTTCTTTCTTAAAAAAAAAAAAAAGAGGAAACCTCTTTAATACTATTTTGTTTCTCTGTCCTCTTGGATTATATCCTGAACTCAGATATGGAAAGTCAATACCTCGGGTATCCCTTTTAGAATGTTGGTTTGCTCTTGCTGAGGAAATTTGCATGTGCAATTGTGGTGGGAAGTTATTTTCATACTATTGTTCTGGTGCACAGATTTGTGCACATGGGAAGGGAATTAATTAGAAGAAATATTTTACTATTGCTATTTGTGTCTTGCTAATGAAAATAAAATAGGATTCTATGGAGTCTCCTATCTACCTACTCCAGGACTTCTGTGAGGATCAAATGAGATGAAGCTAGGGAAAATGCTTCCCAAACATTTGGTTAAAGTATAAAATGTTTCCACTGGCTATAAAGCAAGTTGGGTTCCTGGGCTGAAGAAACTCCAAGGATACTAGTTTCTGGGGAGAGGAAGCCAGGTGTTGCTATGTAATGTCATTACTAGGCGCCCACAGCCACCATTTCCAGGTAGGGCTGGGCTATGGGCTACATTTTGCATCATGGGTCTTGGCAGCATTGGCTGTGATTTGGTGAGGTGTTGCTCTGGGGTTGTGGAGGGGCCTGTGTCCCACTTGGGGAAAGACAAGTGTTGGTTTGTCAGTGCCACGTCCATAGTGCCATTTATTTTTAAATGGCCTGTTCCTAGGGAGAGGAAGCCAGGCATTGCTACATGACATCATTACCCAGAGCCCACCGTGAATATTTTCGGACTAGGCTGGACTGTGGGCTGCATTTTGTGCCATGGAGTCTTGGCAGTGTTGGCTGTGATTTGGTGGGCTGTTGCTCCAGGGTGGTGGCAGGGCCTGTGTCCAACTTGGGGGAACCCAAGTGTTGGTTTGTTAACGCCAGGTTCATGGTGCCATTTCTTTTCAAATGGCCACTGCACATCATGGCAGCTCTTATGTTGAGCATCTTCCCCGTGGTGGTCAGGGCCCATTATAGTTACCAGTCAGACTGATACTTAGCCTTTTGTATATATAGACTAGAGGGTCAATGCACAAATTCATGCATAGGTGGCCTCCGGCCAGCCTGGCCCCAATTGGGACATATTGGGGCTAGGCCTGTTGGGAGGAGGAAATGGTGGGAGGTTGGCCAGCTGGCCCACCCAAATCGGGGCCCAATTAGGGCCTGGCCAGCTGGGGGAAGGGGCTGTGGGAAATTGGCCAGCTGGCCCAGACCCCAATTGGGTTTGGGGGCCTGATTGGGGATGGAGTTGGCCAAGGGGAGGGCTGGGGACAATGGGTCAGCCAGCCCTGCCCCTAAATGGGGTAGAGGATGCTGACAGGGGACCAGCAGCCTAGGGGAGGAGCCATGGGTGGTTAACCAGCCAGCCTCACCCCCTATTGAGGTGGGGGTTGCGATAAGGTGTTGGGCCAGCTGGGAGGAGGGATTGCAGGAGGTTAGCCAACAAGCTCTGCCCCTTTAGGCGCAAGGCCAGATAGGGGTAGTGGCTGTGGTCCAATCAGGGTGGTGGGGGCCCATCAGGAGTGGAACAGGCCAGGGGGAAGTGGTTGCAGCCCCCTATTGGAATGGGGGATGCAATCAGGTTCAGGGTGGCCAGAGGGAGGGGCTCTGGGACAGTCAAGGTGATGAGGTGGCTACAGGAGGTTGGCTGGCCAGCCCCACCCCCAATTGCAGTGAGGTGGGTGATCAGGATCGGGGCCAGCTCGAGGGGAAGTTGTGGGTCAATTAGGGTGGTAGGGACCCATTGGGGGTGGGGCTGCCCAGGGTGGAGGGGCAGAGGGTGCATGGGGGGGTGTTTGGCTTGCTGGCCCACCCTTGATCAGGGGCAGGCCTGCAGTGGGGAGGGGCTGTGGGAGGTTGGCAGGCTGGCCCCGTCCTGATTGGGCTGGTTCGCTGGCCACATTTTGTGTCATAGCAACCAGTCATTATGGTCATTATGGCGTTATGGTCAATGGCTTTTTATAGAGAGAGATATTGTCACTGCACTTAACTAAAAGAGAGAGTATTTAAGTTAAGTTTATGGAAAACAAGATCATGATTTAGAAATGAGCCTTGTGAGTGTTTAATTAAACAAGGAAGCCATTAGACTGAGATGGTTCTAAGACCATAGCAGCCCACTTCAGCAAACCAAAACCTAAATCTGCAAATGCCTAAAGGTAAAGAAACCAAAATCTAATGACACCTGATCACGAACAGCCTACTAGGTTTCCCAAATAAGTCAAATGCTTTGGCCAATCCAATGATTTCCTTGCTTTGCTCTCCTTCCTCTCTATAAAAGTCTTTCCTCTACCTCCTGTCTTTGAGTCACCCATACCAACTTCCAGTTTGGAGCTCATTTGAATCAATTTTTACTCAAATAAACTCTTAAAATGTTTAATATGCTTTAGTTTATTTTTAACACAGGTAAAAATCAACTTTAATCATTCATATTAACTACAGCATGAGTTAATGTGGCATTTTTTAGAAGAATGACTACAACCAGATATTTATTTTTAAAAAATATTTTATTGTTTTTTTAAGAGAGAGAGGAAGAGATAGGGAGAGAGAGAAAAAACATCAATGTGAGAGCAGAACATTAATGGGCTGCCTCCTGCAGGACCCCCAACTGGTGATGAAGGCTAAAACTCCAGTGTGTGCTCTGACCAGGAATCTAACCTGCAACCTTTTGGTGCATGGGACAACACCCAACCAACTGAGCCACACCAGCCAGAGCAAATCTTTATTTTTATAAATGTATAAATGTGACCCAGGTGTGACCACTGCTGGTTTTTCAAAAAAGAAAAGTTCTATGAATAAGCAAACTACACCTGTTCACTGATGTATGGACTTCTTAGCTATCTTATTGGGCTTAATTACAGACCACTCACAATAATACATTTTCAGTATTACTAAAGCATAGCATGATATTAAGCTACTTTAGCTTTTGCAAATACACGTTGCACTTATGGCTGAAAATGCAAACGCAAAATGTAAAATGTTTCAAGGATCTGCATGTCATTCTTGCACAAGGGTCCTGTTAATCTCTGGAAAGGCCCAATGTAGTACATGTACTGCCAAAGTGAGCATTATGTGGCACTCTTAATAAAAGCAAATTTTGAAATACTTTAATATAATGCTATATTATTATTTTGGGTGAGCACTGTGATAAAAGTTTTCTGTCTCTTGAGCACATTTTGAATATTTTCCTTTGTTCCCATTACATAAACATTCAATTATCTGGAAAATGTTGACTAACCAAATTGCTGGGGAGTATGTTTCTGCTTCTCCATCCTGATCTCTGATAAACATTGCATATCAAGGGCCTCTAGCTGGCATTTCTGAGACACAGATATGAAGTGACTACATTGAAACTTACTCCTTTAAGAAACAAAGATGCAGTATTCTATCCTTACTGGGCAAGATTTCTGTCCATATTTGGCTAACAGAGATTCATTTGCTCCAAATCCAAAAAATCCCTGAACTCATTTCAGATATAAAAGCAAATTATAATAGTTTTAAGGTAATGGAATTCTGAGTTGTGATAAGCTAATGTGCTTAGTTTTTACTTCATTTCAGAATTCATACATCCTGGTTTAAGATTCAAACTTCTGGACAAACATATTGTGGTTGACCAGTAGGCTTTTTAGCTGATGAATGACTGGCTGATTTGAAAATCAGTTCTTAAAGCTTCCAGAGAACAGCATGCTGATATTCCTGAGCTTTTAACTCCTAGATTTTTCACATAGTTTTTACAAAAGAAATACCTCTAGTATACCAAAGCTTTGTGTAGTGAAATCTTTCACAGCAGCCCAAAATATATAACTCTTTCCTACCTGAATTCAGTTGTGGGCTAGAGCACATTTAATTTCAAGCCAGTAGATTCGCTGCACATAGCACAAGGGATTAAAGACAAGTCTAGTTTTGTTGCCCTTAATGTACTGTTATTGTTATCAATTCATGCTACCTTGCAATAAGTTTTCAATAAATCTAAGATTAACTATTATTTTATCGCCTATAAATAAAATATAATCATCTTAAAAATCAATGAAGGAAAAGCTATCATATCCATTAACCTGGCTCAGTATCCCTCCAGGCCCTTTCTATGAAACACAGCTTGGTGGATCTTTCATTTTATTGAGCTATATCTCTTTGTATGGCAACCAGCAGGGAAAAGATCAAAAAAAATCAAATCTAAAAATCAGAGACTCCATTTTTTTTATCCTGAAAAACCACTGAGGCAGAGGCTGAGCATTCTTTTCTGCTGGGGTTAATATTTTTTCCACTTTAATTTGCAATCAGATATAATAAAAGAAAAAAAAAAGACATTGCCTCAACTAGCTAGTGGCGTTATTACCATCTCTACTGCCGTTCTCCACTTTCATCACTTCCAAATTCTTTGTTTTGAAAGTCACCTGCAAAACCCTGCAATGTTATAAGCAACTTTAGTTGTCTTCACTGACTGTCATTTCGCACCATCTGCTGTTACAATCTCAAAAGCAGTAACGCATGGGGGTCAAGGCCACTTTCTCACAGGAAACTAGAAAACAACAGCCAAATCATTCAGTGTTTTTTTGTGTGTTGTGTGTTTTTTCTTTTCCTGTCAGCTTTACTACACCCAAGAGTGGACATTTTCCTTGCCTTTCAATTGTGAATGTTCCTCAAAAGACATGAACTTCACAATAAGGTAATCACACAAAAACAAGGTTTTATAGACAACCCATTATCAACTTGCAGAAAGGGGTGATTAGTCATCTGCTTCACTTGAAATAGATCCAAAAAACTCAAGCCAATACTGCAAAGAGAGAAATACATTTAGCTCAGCATTCCAGCACTAGAGCAACCGTGCCTAAATGTGAGGGGCATGGGCAGCAGATTTTGGAAAGACTGTAAGTAATCTCAAAAGCCAAGCAGAAAGCCCTAGCCGGTTTTGCCCAGTGGGTAGAGCATTGGCCTGTGGACCAATGGGTCCTGTGTTCAATTGTGGTCAAGGACACCTACTTTGGTTGCAGGCCCTGGTCAGGGCTTGTGAAGGTCTTTCCCTCTCTCTTCTACTCTCCTAAAAAATCATAGACCTAGAAAGAACTCTCCAAAAGTTAAAATGGAATTAAAAAATGACCTCTATCTCAATACCATATTTCAAGCTGTATTACAAAGCCACTGTTCTCAAACAGCCTGGTACTGGCACAAGAACAGACAATAGACCAATGAAATAGAATAGAGAACCCAGAAATTGACCCAAATCACTATGCTCAATTAATATTTGACAAAGGAGGCATGAACATACAATGGAGTCAAGACAGTCTCTTCAATAAATGGTATTGGGAAAATTAGACAGATACATGCAAAAAAATGAAACTAGACCACCAACTTACACCATACACAAAAATAAACTCAAAATGGATAAAAGACTTAAACAGAAGATGGAAAACCATAAAAATACTAAATGAATCCACAGGCAGGAAAATCTCAGAAATATGCTGAGGCAATTTCTTCACTGATACTGCTCTTAGGGCAATGGAAACTAAAGAGAAAATAAACCAATGGAACTACATCAAAATAAAAAGCTTTTGTACAGCAAAAGAAACCATCAACAAAACAACAAGAAAGCCACTGTATAGGAGAACATATTTGCAAATGTTATCACTGATAAAGGTTTAATCTCCAACATCCAGAGGGAATTTATACAACGTAATAACAGGCAGATAAATGATCCAATAAAAAATATGGGCAATGGACCTAAATAGAATATTTTCAAAAGAAGACAGAAGGAAGGCCAAGAGACATATGAAAACATGCTCAAAGTCACTAATTATTTGAGAGATGCAAATCAAAATGACAATGCGGTACCATCTCACGCCTGTCAGAATGGCTGTCATCAACAAATCAACAAACAAGTGCTGGGGAGGATGCGGAGAAAAAGGAACCTTCTTGCATTGCTGGTGGGAATGCAGACTGGTGCAGCCACTGTGGAGAGCAGTATGGAGTTTCCTCAAAAAACTAAAAATGGAACTCCCATTTGACCCAGTAATCCCACTTTTAGGAATATATCCCAAGAAACTAGAAACACCAATCAGAAAGAATATATGCACCCCTGTGTTAATAGCAGCATAATTCACCATAGCTAAGATTTGGAAACAGCCTAAACGCCCATCAGCAGATGAGTGGGTTAGAAAACTATGGTACATCTACACAATGGGATACTTCGCTGCAATAAAAAAGAAAGAATTCTTACCATTTGCAGCAGCATAGATGGACCTGGAGAGCATTATGTTACGTGAACTAAGCAATGAAAGAAAAACACCACATGATCTCACTCATTTATGGAAAATAAAGAACATTATAACCTGATTAACCAAAAGATAGATACAGAGGCAGTAAATCACCGAACAGATTGTCAAATTACAGCGGGAAGGCTGGGGAGTGTTGGGGAGGAGAGGAAAGAGATCAACCGAAGGACTTGTATGCATGCATATAATCACAACCAATGGACACAAGACACGGTGGGGGTGGGGGGAGAGGGATGAGGGCATGCAACAGGAGGTAGGGGAGGCTGGGGGAAGGTCAGTGGGGGAAAAAAAAGGAGATAATATGTATTACTACATGTAATACTTTAAACAATAAAAAAAACTTTAAAAATCAATGGAAAAATCTCCGGTGAGGATTAACAAATAAAAAGTCAAGCAGGGAGGAGGTGACCAGTGCTCGCACCAAGACAGCATTTTCCCCACCCCCATGCCCCACTCCAATTTGGATGATCGACCCTTTTGACCTCTCTTTCAACTAGAGCCAGAAAGAACAACCTTTTGTTTCTGCTTTTGTTAGCTACTAAAAATAGTCAGTTCCATTAAGTAATGCAACCTTTTAGAACACATAGGTTCTTTAAAGTCATAACTTTTTGTTAAAAGGAAAGAGGTGTTTATCAGTATAGTCTTCTCTCTTCATTTTCTGTGAATCATTACAAATTCACATAAACTTTTTCAACTTGTAAGAGGCCTAGTCTACCCTCAAGGCAGTTCACATGAAAGTCCATGTTTTCTCTCATAAATAAAATATAATCATCTTAAAAATCAATATGAGAAAACAATCAGAACCATTAACCTATCTCAAAATCCCTTCAGCCACGTGTAGGAACCACACCATGCTGAGTCTTTCATTCTATTGAGCTGTGTAATTCTTTGTATGGCAACTGGCAAGGGAAAAAAATCAAAGACTTAGGTGTTGTGCTCTGAAAATCAGAGAGAAGTGGGAATGTGGGAATAGATTTTAACCTTTTATTATTATGTGTTGCTGTTTTTTTAAATAGACTTTGGAAACCCAGGAAACAATGGTTTTGAGCTGCTGGTAAGAGATTTGCTTAGTTTGGTTTCTCCCTCCCTCATGAGCAACTTATAAACCTGGGCATCAATTTTTAAAATGTCAGAAAACTTTTCTTTTGGATTAGAAGAAGAAGGAGAAGGAGAAGGAGAAGGAGAAGGAGAAGGAGAAGAAGAAGAAGAAGAAGAAGAAGAAGAAGAAGAAGAAGAAGAAGAAGAAGAAGAAGAAGAAGAAGAAGAAGAAGAAGAAGAAGAAGAAGAAGAAGAAGGAGAAGAGATTGATTTTAAAAGTGGAAGTTGGCATCAAATGTAATGAAAGATAAGACTAATTTGGGTTTAGACCTGTAATAGATGAACTGAATGCAAATACTCATATGCACCTGGTCATTGTCATTGCTTTATGGTCACCTATTAATTCTCTCCTGCCCTGTTCAAATTCCTTTGTAAAATTCAATAATAATGTAATAATCTGACTGTAATTGGACTTTAAGTCAGCACCTAACTTCATCAACATATAAGACAATGTACAATGTCTTATAATACAGTCTAATATACAGGATATCTTAAAAATAGATTCGTCAACAGTTGATAGCTCAATTTTGTAAATGAAATTCATTTTAATAAACACTGCCTTTATTATTTTCAAAGTGTGTGTATATATATTTTTGTGACACCCTATATCTCATTGATACACTCTAAGAAAATAATCATCTTTCCTACAATCCTCTATCTCTTTTTAAAAAAATGAAATACCTTTTCAATTATCACAAAGAAAAAGTGAATACTTTTCTAGTAGTTAATCTAATGAACCATGAACATGTTAAAATTATAAAGAAAGACATCATTTTTATATCATACTAGAGGTCCAGTGCATGAAATTCTAGCACTGGGTGGGGGAGAGGGGTCCCCTCAGCCTAGCCTGCACACTCTTCAATCCAGGACCTCACAGGAGATGTCCAACTGTTGGTTTAGGCTCGATCTTAAGGATTGGGCTTAAACCTTAAACCGGCAGTCAGAAATCCCTCTCACAATTCTGGACCCCTGGCTCTAATCCCTCACTTGTCTGCCTGCCTGGTCGCCGCTAACTGCCCCCACCCCTGCTGGCCTGCTCAGCCCTCACTGCCCCCACTGGCCTGGTTGGCACTTACTGCCCCACTATGCTGATCTGGTTGCCCCCAACTGCCTCCCTCTGCTGGCCTGGTTGCCCCCAACTTACCCCCTGCCAGCCTGGTCACACTTCATGGCCCCTCTGCTGGCCAGATTGCCCCACACATCCTGCTATTTAGTCATATGGTCATCCCTCACTAACCTCCTTGCCAGCCTGGTCATAGGCAGCCATCTGGTGAGGGCGTGAGGGTTAATTTGCATATTACAGCTCTATTATATAGCACTAGAGGCCCGGTGCACAAAATTCATGCATGGGGGACAGGAGATGCCCCTCAGCCCAGCCTGCACCCTTTCCAATCTGGTACCTCTCAAGGGATGTCCGAATGCCCATTAAGCTCAATCCCGGTAGGATCTGGCTTAAATGGGCAGTTGGATAATCTTCTTACAATCCAGGCCTGCTGGCTCCAACTGCTCACTTGCCTACCTCCCTGATTGCCACTAACTGCTTCTGCCTGCCAGCC
The DNA here is from genome assembly GCA_027563665.1 of Antrozous pallidus. NCBI lineage: Eukaryota > Metazoa > Chordata > Mammalia > Chiroptera > Vespertilionidae > Antrozous > Antrozous pallidus. The sequence continues at coordinate 40,679,240 of CM050515.1, forward strand.
TGATCACCCACTAACCACTACCCTACCAGCCTAATTGATGCCTAACTGTTCCCCTGCCAGCCTGTTTGCCCCCAACTTCCGTCCTCTGCTGGCCTGGTCACCCACACTTGCCCTCCCTTGCAGGCCTGGAACCACCCAATGGCCCTCCCCTGCTAGCCATCTTGTGGTGGCCATCTTGTGTCCACATGGTGGCAGCATCTTTGACCACATGGGGGCAGCCCTCTTGTGTGTTGGAGTGATGGTCAATATGCATATCACTCTTTTATTAGATTGGATAGAGGCCTGGTGCATGGGTGGGGGCCAGATGGTTTGCTCTGAAGAGTGTCCCAGATCAGGGTGGAGGTTCCCTTAGGGCATGGCGAGGAGCCTGTTGTGGTTTGCAGGCTGGCCACACCCCCCAGCAACCAAAGTGGAGACCCTGGGATCTGGGATTAATTTATGTTCTACAATTGAAACTTTGTAGCCTGGAGAGGAGCCAAGGCTTCTGCTTGCTCTGTGGTGGCAGCCATTTCTGTTTGGGTTTATTTAAATTCTATAATTGAAACTTTGTAGCCTAGAGTGGAGGCCTAGGCACTAGGGCTGCAGAAGCTTGGCTTCCTCCATCGCCTGGGCAACCCTAGTCTCTGCTCTCTCCAGCTCTGTGGCTGCTGCCATTTCTGTTGGGATATATCTTCTATAATTGAAACTTTGTAGCATTGAGTGGAGGCCTAGCCTGGCAAGGGCAGGCAGAAAGCTTGGCTCCCTCCATTGCCAGGGAAAACCAAGCCTCCCTCCTGCTCTCAGTAGCTGCAGCCATCTTAGTTGGTGTTTATTTGTATAATTTGCTCCTAATTGGCTTATGGGCATGGCTGTGGGTGGGGCTTGATAGGAGGTACAGTCAATTTGCATATTACTCTTATTAGATAGGATAAGAACAATCAACTGTTCATGGGATGAGAAAAAATAGCTTGGTATTTGATCATTATAAAAATTGAGTAAAGAGCAAATTTTTGGTAGAACTTTAAGAAAATAATCTCATATTTTTACTGTCCATGCAAAACAAAATTTAAACTATTATTTTGCTCAGAATCTCTAAAACCCAACTTGAAAGCTCAGCATTTGGAGAAAGAAAATTATGTGTGGATTTCTCATTAAGAATTCATTGAAGAAGTAACAGAATCTAAAATGTAAGTACTATTTTTCATAACTAAACACATAAATATCAACCTCCTTTTATAAATTCTAATTTTATAGTTTTAAATTGCCTTTCATGCCAGATAATTTAAAGTATTAAACAAAAGGAATTAGAAGAGACATTATTCTTTACCAGTACCTATTTAATTCACTTGCATTTATTAGGATGGTTGGTTTTATTTCTTTAATCTGATTTATCTTTAGTATTTATTATAGTTTATTATATCATTTCTTCTGTTCTCTTTGCTTAAGTTTTGCTAGCTTATCTAAGTTTCCCTTCATTCTCATCCTTTCCTTCCCTCCCTAGATAATTTGTAAATAAAATTGTGTTTATTAGTTTCACTAGTGATTATAGTTCTATCTCTAATAATGATAATTTAAAATATATATTCAGTTAAAATGTCAACATTAAATAATAATTGCGCCTTCCACCAATAGTTGTGCTTGATCACTGCTTCCTCTTTTCTTCTCTCTGCCATTCAAACAGTTAACATGCCAGTTAACAATTCTTGGGTTTATATAATGAAATCTATGTCCAGTTGTGGTTACAGTGTACTTCTAATAATGGTAGTTTTTGAATAATCCATACTAGACCAGAGAATTCCTAAATTTTGGCAGACTGTAAAATAAGCGTCACATTTTTATGGGCTTAAATCATCAATAGAGAAAAATTAAATAATCAGAGCCAGTTGGTTTTAATTATGTTTCTAATAAATGACTCTTCCAAAATCCATAGTAGTTCATAATAAGAAAATTAGAGATTGCATTAATTATTTAATAAATTTAGAAGAGTTATACAACACAGTTACCCATATGCTTTTAGTCACAGCACATTCTGGAAAATCCACAACCACTGGTTAAGCATATAGACTGGTTAAGCAGAGGTTATTTGTCATATTTCCCTCAGGTGCTTTTGATAATATCTTAAAGATAGATGATCACTTCCCTTCTAATTCTTCAAGGTTCTACTATAGTTTTACCTATTCTGAAAAGATGTCATCCCCTAAAACTTGCTGCTTTTCCTTTTTCTTCAAAACTTTAGCATCCTTATGTTCCCCAAAATCCACACCTATTTTCTAAGTTAATAGGTTCAGTAATGTCAAAATTCAAACATGACGCCGAGTCACTGAATGTGAAAATTAAAATATCTGTGACTTATGTGACACATTCTATTACAACATCTGTAGTTAGAGCAACTATATTATTTTATAGCATTGTCAAGACTTATTTTTTATTAACTAAAATTCTAAAGATCTTTCTTTAAACATCTTATATAATAAAAGAGAAACATGCAAATTTGACCATACCTTTGCTCCTGATTGGCTATGCTACCAGCCAATCAGGAGCAGGGGCAGGGCCAAGTGGTGAGAGCACTGGGCCCCAGGGATGGAGATGAAACGGTGGAGGTGGTGGTGAGCGCGCAGCCCCCAGGCGCTGTGAGCAGAAGTGGCAGTGAGTGTCCAGCCCCCAGGGCCCGGTGGTCACAGGCACCCAGGGCTGAGCTAAGCAGGGCGATAGCTGGGTGCCCAAGGCCTAAAGCCTCATCATAGGCTTTAGGCCTTGAGCAGGCTGGGGGTGAGCCATCAGTTGGACATCACCTGAGGGCTCCCAGTATGTGAGAGGTGGCAGGGTTGGGTTGAGGGATCACCCACCCCCAGTGCACAAATTTCGTGCACCGGGACCCTAGTATGTTAATAAGAACAGTGAAAAAAGAAAAATTATAAACTGTAAATAATTACTCAAAATTTGGTTTGGAGAAATTTTAAACAATAAGAACTTTGGATAAACTCTCACTTCTAAGCATGTTGGTAACCAATCTTTTATTTATTTAGATATTCAGTAGACTATAAATCCTAAACTGAAGATTTCCCAGAAATTTATCATTATTTAATATATGCTTATTATTTATCATTAATTTCAGAGATTTACTTTGTCTTATAACCGAGTTACAGAGTGAAGGCTTAAGCCTTGCCTCTTGGGCTGACAAGTTCATGGCACTCAGGAGCATCTATTTCTCTCTAGTCCCCAATCTCTATACTGACCTTGTAACTACTCTTTCTATACTAGAATCCAGGTTCTGGTGTTGCTATGATATTATCTCCCTATAGCCTTTAGCATTCCTAATCTATTTTACTGAATGCTGTCATTCTGAGTTCAAATCCTAGCTCTGCAGTTTACCAGCTGTATGGCATGAGGCAAGCCCCTTAATATCTTTGAGTTTCAGTTTTCTCATCTCCATTTGAAGATAATAATCATACTCATAGAATGCTGTGATAAATAAGTATGTGAATCATTTAGGACACTACCTGTCAACAAACTTCGTATACAATTTGTTAGCTAATGCAGTGTCTGGAGATCACTGGTTCCCAGTGTTGGATGCATATTCAAAGCACCCAGGGAGCTATTTCAAAACACTGAATTCTGCCTGAGCCCCTACATAGACCAATAAAACTAGAATATTTGGGAGTGGGGTCCAATCTTTGATATTTGGTAGAATTCTAAAGCCAGAGCATCCTTTAAAGTACTAAGAATAATGTAATTTATTGAGAGCCTACTGTGTGTCAATCTCTTCCATAATCATTTTATTCCCAGGAAATGGGATGATGCTCTCTAGACTAATCATAAACAGGACTTTCTTCCTGAAGAAGCCAATCAAGATTAAGCAGTGATATATTTTTACACAAAGTTTTTTTTGAACTGGTTCTTCTAAAGTTTGGAGTCAAGAGCTGCAGAGGGGAAAATAAAACCCACAAACCACCTTTTATATGTGGGTCTGGGAGTCCAGTCCCCCCTTGGTAAAGTTTTCCCAGTTAGGACTGTCCATGGCTGAACTGGAGGTGTGGAGGAGAGAGGAAGAAACTGTGCACTGAATGAAGATAACCAGTCTGTTCTTTAATTTTCTTTGCAAACTGCCCACACTTGTCCCTTTTTTATATTGGATGTATTTATAACGTAGTAATATACATTACATATTATTGGTACCACAAAACATATTTAAAAACCCAATATAATTACCTCATTAATAGTCTTTGCCTAGGTATCAGTGTCGATGCTTTAGGAAGGAATATTAATTTTAAAAATAATTTAAAACACAACTAAAAATAATTTTTTGCAAAAAATTAACATGTACTATGACATAGTAGAAAATTTATTTTAATGTCTATGATACATTATAAGTGAAAAATACAAGACATAAAACACTAGGTACATTATGATCCCATTTCTGCAAAATATATTCTTTTCTATTAATATTGTATATAGATATAGTCATGTATATTCATACCAAAATACTACCAGCCAGGCATAAATGTTAAACTATACCATTAACATCAATTTTAGTCTCTTGTGCATAAAGTAATAATTCAAGAATAATTTTAAGTTCTTAAATAAAGTGAGATACTGAAATGACGTCTTCATGACATAAAAAGTCTAAAAATAAGGCTATCATAATTTTCCCAAAGAATCCCAGATAAAAAAATGTTTATGTTATTTTGAAAGCTTCTTTATTTGCATAAAAACATGCTAGGTCACATTTCTATATTTTATTCAACTTCTACTAAAATATGTATATATTCCAGATGTTCCTTGCTTTTAGAAAGCAGCTTTTCTTAAATCTCAATTATTTACATTACAAGAGATTCTTCTTTTTAATAAAAGAATCAAAGCAGTGTTCCTTTAAAATTCCAATTCCCCTGAGAATATGTAATTTTATTAAGAATACTAGAGATTGATGCACAAAATTCGTACAAAATTTGTGCAAGCACCAGCTTCCCTCTGGCACTTGGAACCCTGGCTTCTTCTGGAAGGTCATCAGGAAAGATGTCTGGTCTAATTAGCATATTATGCTTTTATTATTATAGACTAAAGTCCCAATGCACAAAGATTCATGCCAGAATAGGCCTTCCTTTCCCTGACTGCCAGCACCTGGGACCCAGGCCTTTGCTCTGGCCACCACCTTCCATCTTCACATGATGCCCAGAGGCTCTGAGTGGCCATGGCAACGACACAAGTGGCCCAGCCCAGCACTGCCATCTTTGTTGCATCAGTTTGCATATTCCCTCCTTATTGGCTGTGGGTACTTCCATCTTTGTTGTGAAGTCATGGTCGATTTGCATATTCCATATTTATTAGGTAGGATATGTTTCAATTCCTTAGAGGTACCTATAATATGAAATATATTAGGTATCCACATTACTTGCTTGTAAAATATAGTGACTAGATATATTTCCAATAAGTTAGGAGGAGATCACTCCCTGATTGCCCAAAGAGTGACAAATTACCTAGGCTTTTTCTACTGACCCAGGAAGAAGAATGATATTCCAAGCACTGCTTCCTCTACACTCCTCAGGCTCAAAAGTTGTCACATCTTAGCCACAATTTTTAGATGAAAACTTTAATTGTGGCTCTAATAGCCGAAAGTCTCCTTCCTAATGAATTAATATGGTTTTAATCTATTCAAACTTTTTTGTTTTTATATATTTTATTGATTTTTTACAGAGCAGAAGGGAGAGGGATAGAAAGTCAGAAACATCTATGAGAGAGAGACATCGGTCAGTTGCCTCTTGCACGCCCCCTACTGGGGATGTGCCCGCAGCCAAGGTACATGCCCTTGCCAGAATTGAACCCGGGACCCTTCAGTCCCCAGTCCGACCCTCTATCCACTGAGCCAAACCGGTCTAGGCAATTCAAACTTTTTTAAACAAAATATGGAAAACGTTAAAATGAAAAATTTTGAGTTGATATGATTTTAAGCAGAGGAGTAAAGCACAAGCACAAATTGGCATCACTAACAGTCTATGATACCAAACTATATTGAATATTTGATCTAATTTCAGTTTCAGTCTCTCCCAGAAATGTAATTGTAATCAACCAGTCTGTAATTTTCTGCCCAAGCACAGGTAAGGTGATCTCTCACATTTACCTTCTCAATCTCCTCCCATAGAAAGAAGAGGCAATTTGCATGATTAAAAAAAAGTTGGCCATTCTCTTATTGCCCCCCTCCCCAAAAGATGTCCCACTCTAAAAATAATCCTCTTTTCTTTGTTAATACCTCCCTTGCCCCACCTTTCTTCCTATAAAAACCTTCCATTCTGTGCAACTCCTGGGTATGTCCTTGTAGTTACTAGACAGAATGCTGCCAAATTTATGAATTGCTTAATAAAGCCATTCAATCTTCACATTTACTCAGTTGAATTCTATTTAACAAAATGTATGGAAGTTATGGTAAATAAGTGTGAGATAAACAGATAAAAATGAGGTAATAAAAGTATATATTGATCTCTGACACCAGTTCATGGAACATGGCTTCTAAAACCCTGATAATTTCCTGGGTGATCAGAAGCTTTTATTTTAATGAGACAATTCTAGATGGACTTCTGGATGGTTCACAGACAAGGAATGGTCACTGAAAAGACCAAGCCATGATACAAAGTTTGGAAATTTCACCCCAATTCTCTTGAGAAGACAGAGGGCCTGAAAGTGGCATGAAAGATGGGTCATGCCTACATGGTGAAGCCTTCATAAAAAACCCATAGTATGGAGATCCGAGAGATTCTAGGTGGAGAACATCCACATAACAAAAGGGTGACATACCCCAACTCCACATGGACTGAAGTTTCTGTGCTTGGGAACCTCCCAGACCTTGCCCTGTGTATCTATCTCCTCATCTGACTCTTTGTTTCTATTCTTTAACTTATCCTTTAATAAACTGGCAAGTGTCAGTAAGGATATTCCTGAGTTCTGTGAGCCACTCTAGACAATGACTTAAACCTGAAGGGGGAGTAAGGGGAACCTCTGATTTAGAGAAAATTGGGCAGAAGCACAGGTGGCGACAGGGACATGTGATTGGCATCTGAAGGGTGGGGAGGGGGCAATCTTGTAGGACTGAGTCCTTAACCTGTGGGATCTGAGGCTATCTCTAGGCAGACAGTGTCAGAATTGAGTTGAACTGTAGGACACTCAGTTGGTGTTGCAGAGAATTGCTTGATGGTGCAGGTAAAACCCCCACATTTGGTGACTAAAAGTGTCAAAAGTGAAGTATTGTTTGTGAGTATGATAGAATGTGAAAGTTAAAAAAGACACACAGGAGCAAAAAGACTGCAATAAAATGCAAGATCTGATGTTTGGTTGTCTCTATAGAACCTCTGTATCTGAGTTTCTAGCATAGATTTCTTGCTTAATCCTGACTCATATATCTAAATGTCCATAGCACAGCCTCCTTTTTTTAAAAATTTCATAGCTACCTTAAACTCAACATGACCCCAATGAATATCTAATTTCCTTCTTTAACCACCCCCCCTCTCTTCCTGTCTGTAATATATAAGATCATGACAATAAAGCATATTCTCTGAAAAGGCCAACGGGTCGAGGACAAGCATACGTGGAAGACTGTGTTTAAGAGCAGACAGATACGTTCTCATGAGAAACCAAGCAAGGACAGCATGAACAATTGCCAGTGTCTCAGAAAAGTTTAGTAGAAGCCAAGAAAAAGGAGTTACGCAGAGGAGCCGGTCAGTAGTGTAAAATGCCACATAGAGGTTTGTACAGCAGAATCCAAAAAAGGTCAGCCACTTGCCCAAGAGAGAGACATTCAGTCATCAAAAGTCATTTTAGATTGAAATTACATTCTAACATAAAAATTACAAATATACCATATAATGACAGATTTAGCATTTTAATAATTACTTTAACTGAGAAAAGATTTGAGGGGATTTTTAAGTAAACTTCACAGAGTGAAATCAGGCTTCAGAATCTCTTTCTCCCAATACCCAACAAAATTACATTCCAGTTTAAAAGAGGCAGAGCCGAGACCGGTTTGGCTCAGTGGATAGAGCGGCAGACTGCGGACTGAAGGGTCCCAGGTTCAATTCCGGCAAGGGCATGTACCTTGGCTGCGGGCACATCCCAGTAGGGGGCGTGCAAGAGGCAGCTGACCGATGTCTCTCTCTCATCGATGTTTCTGACTTTCTATCCCTCTCCCTTCCGCTCTCTGTAAAAAAATAAATAAAATATATTTAAAAAAATAAAAATAAAAAAATAAAATAAAAGAGGCAGAGATCACCAGCAGCAACTGAACTTAAAAGGGTCTTAAAGCCGAGACCGGTTTGGCTCAGTGGATAGAGCATCGCACTGCGGACTGAAGGGTCCCGGGTTCGATTCCAGCAAGGGCATGTACCTTGGCTGCGGGCACATCCCCAGTAGGGGGTGTGTAAGAGGCAGCTAATCGATGTCTCTCTCTCATCGATGTTTCTGACTTTCTATCCCTCTCCCTTCCTCTCTGTAAAAAATCAATAAAATATATTTAAAAATAATAATAAATAAAAAAAATAAAAATAAAAGGGTCTTAAAAAGAGAGGACACAAGAACAACAAAATATTTCCAGTGGTGCTGGTACCATTTCCATTTCCACTTGAACATCCTAGCTGTAATAGATGGCTGTAAACAAGCACTTATTTTCCCCCAGCTAAACAAGAATTTAGCAGAACTAAAGCCAAAACATAAGATAAATATGAGGGTAGAAGAAGGTAGGGGACCAGGTACCCTGGTTAGTGGGAATCCTCCCCATCCATGAGGTATTAACAACAGGACCAAACCTATTGGTATTCATACATTTTCCTTCTTCTGACCTTTCAGAATGTTATAATGGCAGGATAAGAAGAGAAACTATAATTTAGGATGAAATTTAGGGTCAGAGCTCAATGTCCAGTCAGAGCAACATGAAGCCCTAGAGGGTCCTATCTTTCCTTCCTCACACCCCACAAGAATAGATATACTTCAAATAAACTGGAATGAATCCTAGTGTCATTTAACAGGAGAGGCCTCACCTAATTTCAGTGTTAACACACTCTACCCCGCAGCCAGATCTTCACCTCATCCTAATCCTAATTCTAGGTCAGCATTAATTTTCTCACTTGGAAACAAAAATTATTTTGGGAAACATTAATTCTACCAACTTTCTTCATGACATTGCCTAAGGAGTAAGTAAAATAATTTATATAAAAATGTGAAACTTGCAGTAAAGAGCTTTGATTAAAAAAATGTTGTTCCTTTATATTTGGCAAATCTGAGTGTATCTTTTTCTAGGCTAATTTTGTGTGTGTGTGGACAGTTGATGTTTGTTTTGAGTTGTGCAGTTGAAACCTGTATGACTTTTTGAACCAGTGTCACCCCAATAAATTCAATTTTAAAGAAAGGAAATAACACACAGAGACACTAATCCTATCTAATAAAGAGGGATTATGCTAATTGACCATCACACCCTCAAAAGATGGCTGCACCCACAGCCAATAAAGAGGGAATATGCTAATTGACTATCACACCCTTACAAGATGGCAGTGCCCACAACCACAAGATGGTGGCACCCAGTCTCCTCAGCCCCACCTCATCCAGCCTCAGTCCCCCAGTCCCCTCAGCCCTGCAGGGGAGAGTGGTTGGGGATGATCATGCTAGCAGGGGACTAGTTAGGTGTCAATTGGGTTGCAAGGGAGCAGTTAGGGTATGATCAGGCTGGCAGGCAGAAATGGTTAGGGGCAATCAGGTAGGCAGGCAGGTGAGTGGTTAGGAGCCAGGAGTCCCGGATTGTGAGAGGGATGTCCAACTGCCAGTTTAAGCCTGATCCCACAGGGACATCCCCCAGCAATCGGCCATCCCCTGAGGGGTCCCAGATTGGAGAGGGTGCAGGCTGTGCTAAGGGTCACTTCCCTCCAATCCCTGTGCACAAATTTCATGCACTGGGCCTCTAGTCTTATAAAGCAACAGGTCGCTGCTGAACTGCCCTCCCACACTAACTTTCCTTCACTTCCTAAAGGTCTTTAAAAATATTTCTAAAGGTCTGATAAAACAATGTTCAAAGTGTATTTATTTTCACTGAGATTCTCTGGCTTTAAACAACTTTGTCTTTTACAATATTGTATTTGCAAATTGTTTTATTGATAAAGTTTACTTTGATATTGTGGTCATCATAGGATTTTAATAAAACCTCGGTGCTGACTTTGCAATTGTTTCATTCCCTGTTAAATATAGTGAAATTATAATTTGTCCAGCTTACCTAGAAACACTATTGCCCTTGGTGGTTTGGTAATTGGGTAGATATTTATTGTAACATCCCATCCTCTCCATGTAAACACTTGATATTAGTAGCTATTCATAACTGCAGCTTGGCATGTTCATGAAATTAAACCAAGTAATTAATTTAGTTTCAGGCACAAAACAAGGAAATATGCAGGGCCATTGCAGCCACATGCACATGTGAGAACTCATAGAATTATTTCAATAACAAAACCTGTGTAGCCTGAAGTAATAAAGTGATTTTTAAATTATTTTGTCAAAGAAATACATTTAATTTATCATTGGTAGCCTTAAAGATACAAATTTTAATATTTTCCCCTTAAATTATCAAGCTACTTTCCATATATATTGACTATAATTATTCTGTTAACAAAACCCAAACAAAACTACTATATATAGAAGTATCATTTCTTATGTGTGAAAATCTCCTTATTACACCCACTAGGGCAAGGCATCTAACAGGATACTATCATTCAAAACAACCTGCTATGAAGAATGAACATCAGGGAAAGAGAACAATGCTGAATGTGACCAAAGCTTATGTGATAGAGAAGAGAAAAGGAAAATTAAAAGGTTTCATATCTCAGAATGTAACCTCGTTTAGGCATCTGACTTGGTATCCTGGTTAATCTGTCAGTAACAAGAGAATGTTACCTTTTGCAAAGCACTTCACAATATGCTTCACGATATGTATGTGAAAAATCCTGTCTGGTGTGAATGGGCAATGAAGCACTCTAACAGTCCTTATGCAATCACTTTATATGCCACCCCTGAATTTCTAATTTTCAGGTGATTGCAATATAATAAACAATCGTAACACTTAAACCACTCTGGATAGAAGTTAACCTTTCACAATTCCAAACTTTATTCAGAAACTTGCCATATCACTATTATCATGAATGATGCTGAAACTACATAAGAATTCCAGCTAAAGTGTGCATATGGGTAGCAGAGCATTTAATATACTTTAACATTAAAAAGTGATCTTCCACTGGTGGTTCTCTCTCCCTCTCTCTCTCTCTCTCTCTCTCTCTCTCTCTCTCTCTCTCTCTCTCTCTCCTTTTTCTCCCTCAAAGAAGATTAATATTTTCTCTTTGCTTTGCCAAACCTCAACTACCATTTTGTTTGCTCATATAAGAAAGAAATCCGTAAGGGTTGGCAATGCTGTTTCCATGCTAAAGGCCATAAAATTGTCTTGCCCTATTTGATGGAGACCTTGTGAACAGTGGCTAAGAGCTGCCCCAAGTCATTAACAGGATGCTGGTGCTTAGCCTTCTGTCTTCACAACTGTGTTTAGCTTTTCTCTCTCGTTTCTTCTGAACTAAAGCTGCCAGGCGGGGAAGAAAGATTCACCTTACATTTTCTTTTGATCTTGTCAATAATAAACATGAGATTTAGGAGAACCCACAGCTTAAAATTTTTTTACTTACCCCACCATCATTTATTTACACACACACACACACACACACACACACACACACACACACACACACGATTAAACAAATAAATGAATCCACATCGATGACAAACTTAGTAGTTTTTCTAACTTCATAAACTATCCTAGAGGTATAAAGTTTTACATTTTAGGTTGTTTCCAATGATAGTCAAAAACTTTTTGGGGGGGAGTGTATTGTGGCTGTTGCTTCATTTGTATGCTTTGTTTGGTTTGGTTTATTCAGTTAAAGACTCTCCATTGATAATTGAAAGCAAAATTCACAATCACCATTTCTCTTCCATCATTGTATTCTGGTCTATTAACCTGACTATGCTCCCCCCAAAATAAGTTATATCTGTGTAATTCTATGGTTACACCTACCAAAAATCAAGAGCCAACATACTATGGAAAATATGGTGAAGGACACTTCATAAACCAAAGCACGGTGGGATCTACCAGTTGGATCTAAGCTTGCTAAACTGATTTCCCATTTGTAAAGCACTAATAACCAGTCTCACTCTCTGAAGTTTGCCAAATTTCCAAAAGTAAGAGAATCAGAATCCCTACTGTAACTGAAACTCATTCAAATGTCTTCCTCATTCCACCTTTCATCAATATCAGCTTCATACATTGCCAGTGCTGCAACCACCCACCCCAGTGATAAAGGTGACTACTGGAAAAACAGGACTGGCTTTATCTCACAAAATGATTGGTATGTATCCCCAAGGAAATCATTCTAATTCCGTACCTACCTACAGATAGTCATTTTCAATTAACAAATTTATCAGAGGAAGGGAACTTGATATGAGAGTCCCTGACCAAAATATTTTTTTTTCTTTTTTGCCTCATAGTTTAAGCATATCATTTAACTTTTTCTGTTTCTGTTCCCAGGTTATAAAGTTGTTAGAAAAACTAGCATTTTCCCCCATGGTATAGGAGACTATACAATTACTTAAGATAACAAGCATGTATCTTTATAAAATGTAACAGTAAATAAATTGATCTGAATAATTTTCAACTTGAACTAATTTTTAAAGATAGATTTTGGAGAATTCTAATTGAAGATTTATATTTTTCCAATCTTTTTCTATATTCAGGTACACTTTTTTAAAAATTACAGTCTTCCTAAGAAAGTTCTGAATACATGCATCTCTTTAGAATCTCAAGTACAAACTAGATCTTAGCATATTTCCATTTTCTCATATTCTACATTTTGGCCACAGATGATGAGTGGGTTGGGGGGTGGAAATTGGGGAAAGGAAAAGTGAGGAGAGGTTTCGTAAGACATTAAAGGGATATCCGGAATGAATTAATTTTCTTATATAAATGTGTATAAATAAATTAAAATGACAACATTTTACAGTCTATAAAGTAAAACTTGATTTATTGACAAAGAATGAGTGTAAACAATATGGGGTGTTATAACATACCTGTTACATGAATATCTTATTATCCTATATATTGTGTTCCTAAGATTGTACCAGATAATAATCAGAAGCAGCACTTGAATGGGAAAATGTCCTCTTTTGTTTTATTTAAAATGGGGGCATATTCTTCAGCCATCTTGTGACATTGTCAAATTATTCTGTGTGACCATTTCGTAGGCTCTCCTTCTCTAACTGATCAGAGCCAGTGTCTTGAATGTAGCAGAGTTGTCTGAACCAAGTTCTCAATAGAACAAAGACACAAAACCTTTCCTGATTGGAAGCCTCATTTCCAGCTTGTAGATAGGTTGCCTTATGTAGCTTATCTATTTGAATGGTGGTGTTCCCCTTAACTGCATGAAAACAAATGAGGCTCATGCACAGGTTTAATTTGACATCAAGATCCCACTTAATCCCTTGTGCTTTTTTATGGCACATCTGCGCTGGGATGCTCTTGCCTGTCTGCTGCTTCCTCCATAGTGAAGTCATATAACCAGGCTGTCACTGCTCACAATTTTCCTCTTCAGTGTGTATATCCTATTTTCACTGATGACCTTATTCTTGCCCTCCTGGGTAACTAAAAATACATGTTCTTCATAATATATTTTAAGGGTGTGTCCCAAGAGACTCTGAGTTTTCTTTTTGTTACATTTTTTTCCTTTAAAAAGGCAAGAATAAAATAAAAACCCCATCAAATGTCAATACACCTACTGTTGCAAATTTATTAAGGTTTACTCAACTTTTTCTCCTCTTATTCTTTTTTCACAGTGGCTCAAGATTCACAAAAAAGATACTAAGTGATGACTGGTTCTTATAATGGTTTCACTGGAAAAGCAGCAATAGATGTCTAAATCCTGGGGTATCATGTTGCTCAAATTTTACAAACTAAGAATATTAGGAACAAAATGTCTTTCAAACACAACATCAGGTCTTGGTGGGGGTCTCTTGAGGTTGAAGCAAAGTCAAGTATTCATGCTTAAAATTGGAATTATCAAGCAATCACATGTGATTTCCCTCTCTAACAAAGATTTTTTCCATCTTCTTTCAAACTCCAATTCATTATTCTTAATTCTTTTTTTGAAAATCTCACACTCATATATTCAGTCATTAATTTATCAAACATTTATTTGATAAATATTTAGTCAGCACCTAGTGCCAGACACATGGAACTTTAAAGGTAAAAGAGAAGGTGGAAGAGAACTCGAGATATAGACTTACAAGACCAAGTTCACTGAGGCACCAAGCTACCGGCCCATTCTCACACCACTCTGTACATCAGCCTGGGATGCAGAATAGGAACAGATATGCTTTCAGTACCTTGGACCATTTAACCATGTAATGAAACAGATTCCATAATGACACAATAGGTAAGCATGTGGCCAGAGTATCTGGATTCAAATCTGTTTTGCCACTTTAAGCCATATGACCACAGAAGAGACCTTAACTCCATGGCTGTCTCTTTGCCCATAAAATAAGAAAAATAGTAGCAATTCTCTCATAGGTGTTTACCAATATTAAACGAGTCAAAATTGTACTTAGAATAGTGCCTGGCACAGAGTAACTGCTATATATGTGTTTATATAAATTTATGGTTATAAATAAAGCTAAATAAATTATGTAAGTTTTAAAAATTAAATGAGTTACTACACATGTAAAAAGCTTAGACCTGTGCCACACATGCTAACTAAGGCTAGCTATAAGTACTTACTGCTCACCAGCCCCCTTCTGGGAAGCCCAGGTCCTTTCTGCAGGGATTTCCCCACATACTCCACCCTATGAGACCCTGCCACCCAATCACAACTGACTCGACCAAAAAGAAAGCACCTAACCAAAGGCAGATGATCCACATGAGGAACTGGACCAGTGCAATGGAATTCCACCTGAGGATATAAAAGAGAGTCAGTGAGTTGATAGGAAGAGCTGGGGTAAAAACTCACACTTAGATATAGCAGGGACTGGGAAAGCAGCTGAGTGATAGTTATAGCACAACATGAGACAGGATCTCTGGACCCCTGCAGATACCCAGCTACATAGCTAAATCCCAAGTCACCTGCCTATCTCTGCACTGTGATCCAGTCATCAACACACCCAAGCATGCTGTGATTTCTCTTTGTCCCCTACTACTGAGTGCCCTGAGCCATGGCCAAGTGACAAGATTCCTTTTCTTATATCCACTGATATTTTAGCAATAGACCACCATAATATATGGATATTTTGCAACTTAATGAGCCTCCTCACTGAATCATGAGATACTATTGGGTAGAGAGGAAGTTCAAAAGGAAGCTTCCAATCCAGTCTGGACATCAGAATCACTTGTACTGAATTTTCAAATTCATCGCCTGGGCCTTACCATCCAGATATTAATTCGATAGTCTGGAGCAGAGTTTAGGCATTAATGTATATCTGAAGCACCATTAAATGTTATTAATGTACATCTGAGGCTGAGAATTATTGAGACTAGTCAAAGAATGGCATAGGCCAGGCCCAGAAAAAGGGGGGAAACAAAAGTAAGATGGTAACCGGTGCTTAAGAATAAAACTATCTTATGGTCTCCTCACTAATAATGTACTAATGGGTGACTTCCCATCCCATTGTAATGCAGGGTATATAGTCATCTTTCTAGAACATGTAATATTGTTTCAAAACCTTCATTGACTCCTTACCGGGCATCGAATAAAGCTCAAATCCTATAACTCAGCATTCGGGCCCTCCATGAATCCAAAACATTTATTTGAAAGATGCATGGTTTCTTATGTTCTTTGCTGCACTGTTTATAATAGCCAAGATGTGGAAGTAACCTAGGTGTCTACCAATGGGTGAATGGATAAAGAATACGTGACATATATAATGAAATATTACTTTGCCATAAAAAAGAATAAAATCTTGTCATTTGTGACAACATAGGTAAGTGTAATAAGTCAGATAGTGGAAGACAAATACCATATTATTTCTCTTATGTGTGGAATCTGAAAAACAAAATAAATGAACAAACAAAACAGAAACACACTCATAGATACAGAAAACAAACTGATTATCACCAGATTGGAGGAGGGTTAAGAAGATGGGTGAAAAAGGTGAGAGGGATTAAAAAGTACAAATTGCCAGTCATAAAATAGTCATGGAGATGTCAAAGCAGGGCATAGAGACTATAGTAAAAAATATTGTAATTATGTATGGTGTTAGATGAGTACTAAACTTATTGGGGTGACCACTTCATGAGGTATATAAATGTCGAATCACTATATTAAACATCTGAAACTAATATAATATATCAACTGTAATTGATTAATACATTTAATTTTTTAAGTTTTCCATAATGCCTTAATCATAGCACTTAGCTTATAATGATTAGCAATGATAGCTACCATTTTTAAATATTCAGTATCTGCCAGGAATTGTGATAAGGACTTTAGACACATCATCATAGGTCCTACCTCTGAGGAGACTGAAGTTGAGATAGATAAAGAACTTATCTAAGGTCATCCAGCTAATAAATGTCAGAACCAGGCCATTGATTACAGAGCTCATGTGCTTGACTCTTAGGTAATAATTCCTCTCTATATAGTCATTATTTTGTTTGATTTTTTTAAAGGTTAGTTATTAACATGTATTTCTCCTCTCTAAAACTCTTTGGATTTAGGAACCACCTCAGGTCACATCTCACTACTATCCCCACATAAATATCCATGGTGCTTTCAACCATTTGAATATATCCAGGAAATTTATTAATATGAGGTGGCCAAGGATAAAACTTGAATCTTTGAAGACCAGATGCTCAGAAGACATTCAACTGAATTTGTTTGATCCCTATTTATCTTTATTTTTACTGTGCTCATGAAATTTATTTATAACAAGATACTCCTGAAGGCTTTTTGCTGATCAAGCTTTCTTTCACCATGCCTACCACATGAGGGTCAAATGGTCACATGAGAAAATGTGTGAAAATTCACTTAGTAAAACAGCTGACAAATTTATATTACCTCTTCACCCCCTCCCCTCACCCCACACTCATACCCTCAGCTCATCTTGCTCCAATGAAAGAGTCATGTTCCGGGGAATTCTTCATCTCAAAATTTGTATTGTATTTGTCAATACCATATATGTTTATGGAGCCTCCTACTACTTCATGCCTAGCATAATTAGAGTAAATAATATGAAAGGTGAAAGGATCAGTAATCCTAATTTTCCAGACCATCTTGAGTGAGTCACAGCCACATTGCTGCCGTGCTTGTGACAGGAATCACACCTGTGTCTGCATTCACGGTTCTTGAGGTTCTCGTCAGCATGTGACTCACTGAGACTGTTCAACCTCTCTTTACTCATCTTATTTGCATTGTTTTTGAGCTGGATCCCTTGATAGTCTTTCCCACCCTCCAACCTGTCTGTCTTACAGGTGGTTCTTATTGCAGCCCATTTAAGAATATCAACATTGGTTGATCAGCAGTGACTCCCTTCACCCAAACAGCTTGTTACAGTCCATGCACAGATTTTTATCTCTGTACATAAAACTCCATCGAAGCTGCAGACTCAGACACAGAATTTTAAAACCATATGCTTCTGATATTTGAGACTTTATGCTTTGTGAATGGAAGAGAGATGTGGCATCTTTCTTGTTCTTTCACTGACAAAGGTTTATTTACACAACCCGAAGTCATATGAAAATGAGTCTTCATGATGTCTTATTTTCAAGTATTGTTATCAATTCTGTTCAATACATGCTCACATAAGATGAACACATAGCGAGTCAAGAATATACAATCTTTCATACTTGTCCATTTGTAATAACAACATTTTAGCTGACACTGTTAGAAATCATTTAGAATGTGGCCCATCTATGGTTTTCCATAGTGATAAAAATAAGGATGGACCCATTATTTTTTTAACCCAATGTGCTACCAATAAGGTGTTCGATTGCATGACGCCAATTCTGATTGTCAGGCCTGCCTTACTCCAAACACTTTATATTATGTTTACCATGATCATATCAGCTTCTATGTATTTCTTCATGCAATTAATTAGCTAAACTGGACTATGCACATGCTAAGTGTCAGACAGCTGCAAAGCATGTTCCTCATAGAATCTGATTTGCTATTATTACTCTTGGATATTATTATAAAACTCATTTAATAGGTGAAGGAATTGAGCCTAAAGAGATTTTGTAAATTTTCCAGAGCACCCAGCTAGGAGATGTGGGGCTGGGATTTGAAACCAGGTGTGTCTGACTCCAAAGCTTGGAACCCCATGAGCCATTTACAGAGGTGTTGGCTCATCTGCAGTGCCTCACAAGATGCACATCATGCTGCAGTCAGGGTTCAGAGGGAATTATAACTGGCTTTTCTTTGTGCACAATCCATGTAATAATCACACTAACCACGCTGGTCAGTGAGCAACTGCCGTAGCTGACCTTCTTGCTCCTCGGGCCTTCCGGCGAAATTAGAGATTATCTGAGATCAGTGATATGTCCTCTTCCATTTAAATTGCATTAAAAGAGGTTTTCTAGAATCTACTCTCTGTAGCCATCAGTTCACTGCCTTCCTTCAAATTATTTTAGCTAGAATCCTGTGGCTATGCAGTAAAATCTGCCCAGGTTTTATTATCTTTAAAAATAAATTTCCGTGTCAGTTCTTCCTACTCTTTTTCCCTTACCCCATATAAAAAAACCTTCCAAATTCCTAATTCTCCCAGTCAGAGGAATAGGGAATTGCATAACAATGTGTAATATATCTTTCGAAGTACCCTTTCAGGGGTCTCTGACATTATGTGGAGTGACTGTGTAAGAGCAAAGTCGAGTCTCTGGAACTTTTCTCTGCTACAGAGTGACAGGTAATTTAAGATTTTAAAAAACTTTTGCCCTAGATAATACTTGAAAATTCAACCTCATATAAAAACTCACTTTCTCTCCTTTAAATCTGTTCTGGGGCTTCAGTTCCTAGTTTCTCAGCCTACATATGCTATCATATATAACGTCTGTGTAAAATATTGATTTAAAGATCAGGTCGGCAATGGAGTTGGGCTCTTTGCAAGTTACCTCGGTTTAACTATACTGAAAACCACTGTAATTGCCTCTGAGACCCGCGTCACCGAACTTTAATTCGCTCGTGCTCTCAGGTGGAGGAACTTAACTGCGCGCTCCAGGCTCACCCCTCCTAAGTGCCTTTGGAAGGGAATGACAGGCCAAGCAAACTGCCTCTTTGTGGGCATCAGGAGCAGCTCCAGTCAAATCTTAGCCACGGAATAACATTCTGGATAGTATCCATCTGTAAGACGGGCTATTTGCCATGGCCATCTTGGGAATCATACATCCTAGGACAGTCATGAATTTCAAAAAGTACCCATTGACTTCTGACCTGTTGGTTTTGAGAAGGTGAGTAAGCAAACAGTAGAGATGGTGACTCAAAGTGAAACAGATTCCTAGGAAACCTTGAAGGAGAGGTCAAAGCAGTGAGGCTAGAAAGAGGGGCAATGGCTTCTCCCCGAGGAGCTGTCAGTGTCCCAGTGGGGCAGTAGACTCTCCATGCTTCCTATGAAAGCAATGTCGATTACATTCTTCATAGCTGTGTGTACATTCCCTGGAATTTAAAGAGCACTTGCCCGTAAAGTCCAAAGAATTTCCATGTTTAGAGCTATACTGAGACATTATAAAAATGATGTGCAGAATATACCACTAGGACTAATTTATGGGACTTTCCATTGAACAATTTCTCAATCAACTATACTTTGTACACATATGCGGAAATATGTGCATAAGAGCTTCGCATTGTTCAAGGCCATGCAGTAATGAGCTTTCTAATGTTTTCATATGTATGCATGTATGTATGTATGTATGTATGCATTTTTCCTGTCTAGATAGTTAAAGGAGTTATCTGCCAGTTTGTGTGAAGCACACTGAAAATAATTTTCTTTTCCTATTATTTGCATTGAAAACTAAGACACTGTGTAAAAAGAAATAAGAAATTCAAGTCACTCCTGAACATTTTGTACTCCTGTATATTTTTTTAGAATTTAAGCCCATGAGTTAATCAGAGTTCTCCAGAGAAACAGAGCCACCAGGATGTACATATATAGAAAGAAATTTGTTATGAAAAATTGGCTCATGTGATTCTGAAGACTGAGAAACCCCAGGAACTGCAGTTGGAAGCTGAACTGCCAGGAGCACCAATGGTATAATTCCAGTCTGAGTTCAAAGGTCTGAGAACCAAGAGAGCTGATTGCATAAGATCCAGTCCAAAACCAGTGGCCTCATGATTCAAGAAGAGCTAACATTTCAGTTCAGGTCTGAGTCAGGAAAAGACTCATGTTCCATCTCAGGGAGTCAAACAGGAGCAGTTTTCTCTTACTTAAGGAAGGGTCTGACTTATTGTTCTATTTGTGTCCAAGTTATTAGATGAGGCCCACTCATATTACAGAAGGTATTCTACTTTACTCAGTCTTCTGATTCAAAGGTTAATCACATTCCAAAATATTATTACATACATACATCTAAAATAATGTTTGACCAAATATCTGGGCACCTTGCGGCCCAGTCATGTTGATACATAAAATTAACCATCACACTCATATTTTAAACTTTCCAGTTCATTATTTGAGTCAGACCAATTTCAACCTATTAGATATCTTACTAGGTAGGGCTTACTAAAATACTCAAAGACATTTATTTATAAGTTTAACAGCAATATTTATAAAATATTTAACAGGCAGAAGTGTGTTGAGTGATAACATACCCTGAGGTAGGCTAAACACGTTATTTCTCAAGCTTACTTACCTTGCTCTATAGTTGGCACATATAAAACAAAATATGAATGATCCTGTTTTTGGATGTATATTAATTAATATTAACAACAAAACACGATACATCATTCTATATAGATTTATAAGGTCAATAGATCTGAAAGACACACAGAGATTTTCTATATCAAGACAGTGGCTATTTCCAACTTACCCACAAACACTTTGGCCTCAGAAGTCTGATGGTAGAAAGCAAAGCTATACTGTATAACACCTCCAAAGCTATCATGGACATTCTTAATTGAAACTCCAAAGGGCCAAGTCCCTTGGCTTAACAAGCAGAATACAAGCAGACAAATGAAAGTTTCACAGTTCCTGTTTTCCATAAATACAGAAATGGTGAAATTTATGTCAAGAACCATACACTATTTATTTACTATTATGCCTTAATGCAGACTCGGTGTTTGTCTATTAAAATGGGAAGGTGGGAAGTAAAGTTGGGCTGAGAGAAAGCATACTTCTTGTCTTAATGAATCTGGCCTTTTGTTTCTTTAATTTTTTACCATCAATTTTATGCTCTGAAGGTAGTAAACAAAAATAGTGACAGCTAAACATGCATTTTGCATCATAACAAACCCACTGGATCTGCAAACAGCTATTTAAGGTGCTCCTTTTCCATTCGGAAAAACAATAGCATTTATTAGCAGCATTTCGCTCCACTAACATGATTTGTGTGTTCTTCCCTCTCAAAGTGTCAGCTGTCACATGAAATGATGGGGACTGACAGTTCAGAATTTTAAAAGTTCAGTTCCTTTCAAATGCACTAAATGAACAAGAGCTGCCTAATTTGGGCTGAAGAAAAAGCAACAAAAATCCCCTGTAAGTATGCAAGGTTTTATTCTACTTTTGCATGCTTAGTATGCACAGAGAATGTTAAATCTTTTCAGCTGGATACACTGTTAATTCTATGAGAGAGAAAAATTTCATTAGGTGAGCTTCAGGCAAGAGTGGGTTACAAATGGAATTCCCTTTTATTTTCTGAAATTCACAGTATATGACCCATATCCAATGATAAATGGACTATAAACTCTCTTGCTGGATTTAATTGCATAAACTTCCATTATAATCTACTATTAACATGGGAATACTTTGACACAAGATGTCAGAAGGTGGAAAAAATGATTAAAAAAATAAAAATTTCTCTCTTAACAAAACCAACATAATCTTAGTATCTCTCAGAATCATGTTCAACATGTGAATTCCCAACATACAATTTTAAATATTTTTTCAACCAATTAGTTACTTTTAATTTTGGTGGCACAGAAATCTATTAATCACTATTTAATTATCTGGAGCTCTTGCCTGCCTAATTAGTGCTTTCCGTATTGCATCTTCAACTAGACTGAGGACCCTATCAACTCATTTATCTGATAAGTATTTGGTGCACTGGTGAGTTAATTAATGAGAGAGAAAAAAAACTCTTTTAAATGGCTCATTCAAAAAAAAAGCTTATTAAACACTTTGAACATTAAATAAGCCGACTGATTTCATTGGGATTTCATTGCCCTAAAACGCATTATATAAATGCAAAGTCCCATGTGACATTTTTTGGGTAAATATACATGGTAGAAGGAATCAGAGCAGCAGTGAGCAGTTGAGTAACAATCCCTCTTAAGTTCACTGCCTGAGGCAATGGGCTTTTGAAATCTTTTATATAGAAACAGGGAGTATGATTATACATAAGATTTTATTTGGAATTTGCTGGTGTTAGGAACACTAAGCATGATTGTAAATGAAACTGCATTGTTATATTCTAGGTAATGTAGCATAAAATGGTCTATATATAACTCTGCTTATAATGCTGAAGAAAACAAAGACAGAATAATTTCCCAAACCCAATCCATCCCTCCACCACATTTCTATTTTTCTCTGCCTTGCAAGGAACTGTGTGCTTGTCCTCCAGCATTCTAGCTCACACAACTTCTCCAAGAAGGTTTCCTAAGGATCCCTAGACTCCTGGTTCTCACAGAACCTGGGCATAAACCTTTGTCTTTGCACTAACCATGGGGAAGCAGTAGGGTACAGTGGTAAAGAATACAGTTTTGGCATCAGAGAGACCTGGCTGCAAGTCTAGATTCAGATACCAGCTATGTTGTCAGGATGAAATGAAATGGTCTTGCCTGACACATCATAAATGTATCATAAGCATTAGTATTTTTGTTAAATCTCACTCTGTGGTACTTGTTTGTTCAGATGTTTCTCCTACTAGCACCTGAGCTATTTGTGGAAAGAGATACATGACCTATCTTTATGTCTCCAGAGCGAAGTACAGTGTCTAACAGATAGCAAGATCCAGGTATGCCGGTGTAACATATGGGTGGAACAAAGAATCTGCAGTAAAGTTATCTAAGGAACTTAGAAGTACAATAAGCAAACTTAAATTCAAATTCTCCCTTCTTACAGAGGGCAGTAACAATTCCAGGGCACAAATCCATGTATGCTAAGTGCTAATAATATAGTTCACCTTCAGAAAAATTAGCTATTTAGCTATTATTAACACCCACATTGCTTTATCTTGATCTCCATTACATTGTCAAGTAGACACAGGTATCTGGTTCCTCATTTGCATATTCATTTTGTGAATCTCACCAATTGAGAAGTAAAAAAATTATCATAGCATGAAATGATTCATTTGTGAACTTACCACTTACAAGGTTAGTTCTAATTCAAATTCACCTCTGCAATTAACATAGCACCTATTTTAATTTATAGAATCAACATCTTAATCAATTATAATTCTGCTAAGAACTGAGGTCTACAACTGGCATTCTACATACAGAATGCAACTTTAAAAGTTAAACTAAAAATCTTTTTAAAATACAGAGTCTTGTAAAGTGAATTAAGATGATGTTGGAAATCTCCAATCACAGGCAAAGACTCTGTGGATCTATAAAAATCAATCAATTGTACAAGGGGAAAATAAAAAGGACAATTTGAAAACTAAATAATTAGAAAGACCCATTTGAAAATTAATACAACCAAGAAACATTTTGGAAAAATTGATCTCTTTTATGAGCATATGTTTAGTGTCTGGAACTTATGTTAGAAAGAATACTCAAAAATCTAAGATTTGGTTTATTCTTCACATGGTCTAAGGATTAGAGAATATTTTTATCAAAATCTAAATTTTGTTTTAAAATTATTTCTACTAATTTTTATTGTATATTTCTAGATAAAGTTTCAACCAAACTTTTCTTTTTCCCACTATCCTCTATGAAAATGTGGGTTCCATTTTAAGTAGGTTCACTCTCAGTGGTCTTTTTTGGTACCAATTACATACTGGTTTAAAAGAGAGACTCTTCGCTGACATTGCCACCACCAGCAGTCCTCCTGCCATGGTCCACCAACTCCTGACTGCTTCCAAGGGAGCCTAGGGTGCTTATGTGGCATTCCTCAAGTTCACCAGCAGGGCACATTTTGAAGGCAACAGCAAGAAGAGTTCTGCAGAGAGATCTTCATGAGGCAACTCTCAAGAAAAGTCTGTTGGTGTAAACCCAAATGGGTAGTAGTTTCCCTTTTTAGGGACCCCTTTCTTCCAGAGAAGATGTCCTAACTCAACTACGCCAGGAAGTGGGTATTTAGAGGGGTTCCATAACTAAATCATATGTAGTGCCAAAGACTGCAATGCTCCAAAAAGTCAGTGATGACCATGGATATATTATATTCCAGGATGTTTTAATCTTGTCTCACTTTTTTAACCTTTCCTGGTATAACCATTGGTTAGCTAAGAAAATAGAGGATTTGTAGAACAATTGTAATCTAATTATCTCTGGAATGTTAAGATCACTAAAAGGAGAAATATATAACACTAAACTATTTGTACTTTATTATATAATGCTTCTAAAAACACAAATATTTCAAAACTATTCTATGGTCTGTGAATATATTTTTCCCAAGGATATTTAATTTATGCCATTGATAATTATATATTACATATGCTGTGTTTTTCAAATATGACAAGGTGGTTTTGTTTCCATTTTATACCTTTAAAGAAAAATTCAAATACATTCATCAGAGTACCAAAGGTAATTTTTTTTCTCTCTCTCTGTCAAGTTAGATCCTCTCTAATTCAGGCAAATTCCTGACAGATATCAGAGTTCTATTTACTGATTATCTATCCTTCCCTTTGGGATCATAAGATTATAAGTGGGGGGGGGGAATCTAAAGATTTATTGCTAATGGGATTCTACAAATGTTATCTTTATTCAGTGTAAAAGTAATATATGATGCTGGCTTTGTGGAGCATATTTAATGTTCCTTTTCTGAATATGTATAACTCATTTAGAGACCAAGAATAGATAGTAACTCATCATTTTTGCTACCTGCCTTAAAATATCTGCATTTTGTCTCTTTGAAAATAATAGAAACTTGTGATTTAATTGATGCCGTAACTTCAATTCATCACCACATTCACTGTAAACAAAGAGATTCTGAATAATGAACAAAATGCTTATTGTTCACCAGAAGAAAGGTCATAACATGTTATATACTCATTTATGTCATGTCTTATTACTAAATCTGTATAAAGCATCTTCCTTCATTATTTCTGAATGGGAGACTGATGATAAGTACTATTTTCAGGATTTTTTAAAAATCCTTTTTATTTGCCCAGCTAATTTGTGTGCTGATGCATTACAAGGCCAACTCTGTTTTGCTTATTAACTTATTAGGGATTAGTAACTCCCCCAAATCAAGAATAAGTTCTTAAATGTAACATTTGCTTGGGTTGACAGCTTCAGAGGAGAGAGGTCAGCTACCCGGCAAAGGAAGAAGAAATCTGTCTACATGATCACAATTTGCTTTGTATAATTGACATTGGGCTTGGCATTGGGGATGATTTGTTGTTAGGTTAAACAGCAGGGAAGCTTATGGCTTATTATTTTTACTCCTGATACAACCAAAGCAATGGGTGAGTAATGAGAGGACCATAGATAATCATAATGATACTAGGCAATGAATCGTGTGGGCCTGGGAGATAGTGCAAGTTTTTATCAGACTGCGAGGTCCTGTGTAAGCTAATGCAAACTATAAATATGCAGATTAGCTAAATCTTTATTACATCTGCAAACAGCTACTGAGGTATTTTTTCTCTTCCACTTTATAATTTTGATGATTCTGACCCCCAAGTCTTACCTTACATCCAAGGAAACTTATGTTAAAAGAAAATATATCAGTCTATGATAGGAGAATGAAAATGTACCAGTGACAACTAACAATCACACAATTAAATCACCAACATTGTTCCCAGAGCACCTAGCAATTGACTCCTCACTCAGTACAAGTCCATCAAATGTTCACCCCAAATCTTTCCCTCCCCATCCATTCCAGTGGACTTAGCTCACCCAAGATTTCTCCTTTGCTGTGCTCTGTCCCTTGTTTAATCAGTCCTCTTATTTTTCTCACTATAAAGTCTCTTCAGAATCTAATTCAGTGAGATTGTACTTGTTACAATGAATGCAGATTGTTCACTGGGGCAGATTTAAGAAATGCTGAAAAGAGTGCATGGTTTCGCAGGGTGGGGGTTGGCTGTGTAGTGGGGGAGTAGAGTTTTACACATCACCCTGTGTTTGTTAAGGTCTAAAAGCACTGAAAAGGATTTGTTCTGTTTGTGTAAAGGGCCTCCGTGCTCTGGGTCTCTAAGATGTTATGCCAAGCTTTTTAGCACATCAGTTTTCTCTTGATCTTGGGCTTGACATGACCAAGATTCAGGGGCTCAGGCCCTCAGGGACTGACCCCTATTGTCACTCCAGTCAGGCATCTAGGAGTCTGCTACCTAAACAGCTGGTTTTCTGCAATTAACATGTTGCTTATTTTAATATATAAATTTGGAAAATTGTTTCTGCATATTATTTTATTTCAAAGAGCCCTTTTGTTTACTAGATGTTTTCACTTATCAAACTGTTACTAAAAGACCTGAGATCTCTCAGGAGAATGAAGATCTTTAATCACATAATGTGAACCAAACAGTCAATTTTAAGAGTCATTGGCAAAATAAACAACCTAGATAGAGTCCCAAACTGTCGAGGTTGTTTTTTCCTCTCTCTTTCTCTCCCATGTCCAGCATGGAGAGAGACTGGGTTCAGTTTCTGAGTGGAGGAGCTGAGGATGAAGAAAAATGAAGAATAAAAGAAAAAGACACAGAAGTAGGATTAAAAAGCTGGGGCTAGATGGGCATCTGTTCTCCCTCTCATGGAGAAACAGAGCGTGCTGAGCCCAGGAAGCTGTGTTTATTTATATTCCACAATACAAAGGGGTTTTTCCAACATTAGGATCAAAGGAGTTTCTGTGAGCCCAGGTCCTATTCATTCACTCATTCCCGGAGCAAGCCTGCATTTACATATCAAGGCTCTCTCCCTGACACCTGAGACCAAGCTGATAACATTGGTGAATATGTTTTTCCAAGACCTGGTTTATCCAGGCGCCTTGAATTCAGGGGACACAAAGATTTAGAGAATGCTCCAAGTGTCTTGCCTGAGGCCGCCCCCCACATCAAACCACAGGGCTGCATACCATACTCATGAATTGTCAGTCAGAGAACTAGGTTCATATATTCCTTGACTCCATCATTGCCCTACTTTCTGTGCTTGGAAATTACGTACAACTTCATTTAATTATTGTGATGCATAGACCAAAGGGCTTAAGATGATTACATCAACCTAGAAAGAATGCAACACTGTGAGAATATGTACATACGTATATATGTGTGCATGTGTATATATGTGTACATGTCTATATGTATTAAGCAGGCAGTCCTTGATGAAGTACAACCAAGAATTTGTTTTCTTTTTCTCTACTACCATGTTAAGAAATCCTCTGTTACATCTCCTTTACACTTGCTTGGAAAATAATCTCAGGAAGTTTCCTGCAGCTTTTGTAGTCACTTTTGGGTATTAGAACAGTATTATGTTCAAGTGTGAAAATATCCAATTCAACCTAAATCAGAACGTGCATCATTTCAAAGCTTTTTGCCCAACCCCTACACACACCAGACTTGCAATCTGAGTATGAGAGATGGGAAAATGGGGGCAGGAACCAGCCTGAGAGGGGACAGATGCAGAGGATAAAGATATACCTCACAGGGGCTTATGTAATGGGGCCCTTTCTCTTCAGACTCTTTATCTCATGGACTACTTTGGAGGATCTTTAGAGAGCCCAGCCTGGGGCCTTGGCACTGAATTTGTCACTCTGTAGGCAATACCTGCTAGGCAAACTACCTTGGGTTCTGCCTCAGCTTTTCACTCAGTGCTGCACTCCTGGGACTCCTGTCCCTCAGTCTTAGTCCACTCTGACTAATGTAACAAAGTACCATAGATGGGGTGGCTTATAAATAACAAGTTTATGTCTCATAGTTCTGGGGTCTGGGATGTATAAGTTCAGACTGTCAGTATGGTTGGGTGAGGGTCTTCTTCTGGGTCACAGACTTTTTGTTGTTCCCTCAAATGGTGGAAGGAGGAAATGGTCTCTCCTGAACCTCTTTTATAAGATTCTGTCCTCAAGACCTAATCACCCCCCAAAGGCCCCAACTCCTAATATTATCACATTATTGGTAGTTCATCACTCCCTGGCAGGCAGCACTGATGTTCAGGGTCCTTTCTAAATGGTTCTAGTCATCAATACAAGTATCCAAATGGCCCTAGGAAAAAAATAAACCCCAATGCACCCACAAACTCTAGTAGTAAAAGCCACTCCCAGCACAGTGCTCTCTCTAAGATCTGTTATAATTCAACAGAAGTCCTGGACCTAGCCCTTCTAAAGGTTACAGGATCCCAGCTGAGGAATGGCATGCCAGTCTTTTCTTCTGGCAGACACCGGCAATGTCTGTGCATCATTCTTTTGGAGCTGCTTCGAATAGCTGGGGAAAACCAGGAACACCACAAACTTTCTTATACTACAAAATAACAAATAATCAATTAAAAATAATCAAATAAACAAATAATCAACTAAAAATGCACAAGAGATCTGAATAGTTCTCCAAAGAAGTTATATAAATGACTAACAAGTACATGATAAAATGCTCAACACCACTAACCATCTTGGAAATGCAAAACCACAATGAGATACCACTTCACACCTACTAGGATGGCTTATCAGCAACAGAACAGATAGAAGCAAGTGTTGACTAGAGTGTGGAACAATTAGAACCCTCAGACATTGCTGATGGGAGTTTAAGGGTTCAGCTACTTAGGAAAACAGTCTGGCAGTTCCTCAAAAGGTTAAACATAGAGTTACCATACTAACCAGCAATTTCACTCCTAGGTATATAACCCAAAGAAATTAAAACACATGTGCACGCAAAAATGTTTATACCAATTATTATAGCAGCATTAATCATAATATTCGAAAGTAAGCCAAATCCAAAGGTCAATCAATTAATGAGTGAATAAGTAAAATTTAGTATCCTAACTAATAAAAGGGTAATATGCAAATTAACTGTCACTCCATCACAAAGATGGCGGCACTCATAGCCACAAGATGGCAGCACTCATTCCTCTCAACCTCACCAGAGTCCCCCAGTCCCAAGGGAGGGAGGGGCACTGAGAGTGGGCAGCATGAGCAGCCTAGTGGCGTGCTTGCTTTGTCGCCACAGCAACGAAGCAAGCCTTATGTGTTCAGCCACAGAGGGTGGGCCTCTAGGCTGCAGAGAATCTATGGGCAGTGGGCACTGAGCAGCCAGGTATGGCAGAGAGCTACTGGCACATGGATTCGTGCACAGGGCTACTAGTATCTATATAATCGAATATTATTAGCCAATGAAAGTAAATGATAAATGCTACAATATGGATGAAACTTGAAAACACTATGCTAAGTGAAAGAAAGTAGTTGCAAATGCCCACAAATTGTATGAAACCATTCATATGAAATTTCAGAAAAGACAAAAATATGGAGTCATAAAGTAAATTAGCAGTTGCCTAGGGTTGGAGGGAGGGGATTAAGGGGACAGGTGAGGATTAAGGAGTGACAGCTAAAGGGTGAGGAGTTTTGTTGCAAGATAATGAAAATGTTTTAAAATTGATTATTGTGATGGCTTCATAACTCTGTGAATATATGAAAAGCTATTGAATTATACACTTTATATTGGTGAATTGCATGTTATATTAATTACACTTAAATCATAGAGCTGTGTTAAAAACATATCCTTACTCTCAAAAATATGTGGAATTCTCTTCTATATACTAGATGAGAAAGGTTAGTATTGCACAGAGGAGTCTCAGACCCTTTTTTACTAGTAGAATATGCAGCACTTATCACTGATTTCCTCATTTTTGGGTCACAATCCAGACTCTAAAACAGAAAGAAAATCCCATTTAGCAATCTGTTCAATTAATAATCTAACACATTACTTATAACATTTCATTTGTCTTTTCTTCATGCTCCTATTTTAGAATAATGATTAAACCTCCAAACTTTGCAGAATAGTACATATATTTTATAGGCTGCATTACCCTCCCAAGCAATTCAGTTTCCCATAACTCTGCTGGTTACATATTTTCCTTCAAGGATTAAGTGTTAGTCTTATAACAAACTCAATAAACATTTGGTGACTAGCTGACTGACTATTCTAATAAGAATATAGTTTATCCTATCTAATATAAAAGATAAATATGCAAATTGACTGTACCTCCTATCAAACCATGCCCATCAGCCAATCAGGAGTAAATTATGCAAATAAACCCCAACCAAGATGGCTGTCACCACTGAGAGCAGGAGGGAGGCTTGGGTTTCTCTGGCAATGGAGGAAGCAAAGCTTTCTGCCTGCCCTTGTTGGCCTAGGCCTCCACTCAATGCTACAAAGTCTCAATTATAGAAGATATATCCCAACAGAAATGGCAGCAGCCACAGAGCTGGAGAGAGCAGAGACTAGGGTTGTCCCGGGAGATGGAGGAAGCCAAGCTTCTGCAGCCCTAGTGCCTAGGCCTCCACTCTAGGCTACAAAGTTTCAATTATAGAATTTAAATAAACCCAAACAGAAATGGCTGTCACCATAGAGCAAGCAGAAGCCTTGGGTGTGTTCCAGGCTACAAAGTTTCAATTGTAGAACATAAATCAATCCCAGATCCCAGGGCCTCCACTTGGGATGCTGTGGGGCATGGCCAGCCTGTAAACCACAATAGGCCCCTTACCCAGGCCACCCCATGCCCCAAGGGAACCCCCATCCTGATCTGGGACACTCTTCAGAGCAAACCAGCTGGCCCCCAGCCATGTACCAGGCCTCTATCTTATCTAATAAAAGAGTAATA
The DNA here is from genome assembly GCA_027563665.1 of Antrozous pallidus. Classification (NCBI taxonomy): domain Eukaryota; kingdom Metazoa; phylum Chordata; class Mammalia; order Chiroptera; family Vespertilionidae; genus Antrozous; species Antrozous pallidus. The sequence goes on from CM050515.1 coordinate 40,710,361, forward strand.
CGCAGATTGACCATCACTCCAACACACAAAAGGCTGCCCCCATGTGGTCAAAGATCCTGCCCCCGTGTGGACACAAGATGGCCACCACAAGATGGCCAACAGGGGAAGGCTTTTGGGAGGTTCCAGGCCTGCAAGGGAGTGCAGTTGGGGGTGATCAGGCCAGCAGGGGAGGGCAGTTAGGGGTGACCAGGCTGGCAGAGGAGGGAAGTTGGGGACAAACAGGCTAGCAGGGGAGCAGTTAGACATCAATTAGGCTGGCAGGGTAGTGGTTAGGGGGGTAATCAGGCTGGCAGGCAGAAGCGGTTAGGGGCAATCAGGGAGGCAGGCAGGTGAGTAGTTTGGAGTCAATAGTCCTAGATTATGAGAAGGATGTCCCTATCAGGATCGGGCCTAAACAGGCAGTTGGACATCCCTTGAGGTGTCCCAGATTAGAGAGGGTGCAGGCTGGGCTGAGGGACATCCCCCATCCCCCTTGCACAAATTTTGTTCACCAGGCCTCTAGTTATTTAATAAAGTATTATGTTCTAATCCTTAAACACCCCTGTAAGGTAAATGCTGTTAAATGACCATTTTACAGGTAAATAAACTGAAGCTCAGAATGGTTAAGAAATGTATGCCAGGTAAATCACTTAATACCTGACTGAGCCAGTAGTCAGATCTAGAACCTCTGCCCTGCACACAGGCCCCTGAGGTTCTCTCTCACTTTCTGCCTGTCCTTTGAGAAATGTTCACATAATTTTTAAATAAAAAGCCTAGCTGCTGCTTCTAAGAGTAAAACCTGCAATCATGTAGCAATATGTAACTATATATTTACTATAAGAATTTTGAAATTGTGAAATAGAAGGTCATTTGGTCAAACTCTGCCCATTTCTGAGTGCATCTTGTGCTAGATACTGACGTCCCTTGAATTCTATTTTGGAAATGTGTTTTCACAAAAGCAGTGGGAAATAAGGTGGAGATTATATTAGATTAAAACTCTAGATTATGAGAAGAATGAAACAATTTGAAAAATGTCATTAGCCAGAACAATATCAGTGAACTTTGCCATCTCAGTATTGCCTTCTATAAAGATCTATCCACATGCAAGGCAAGGTTAATGTGGTTTCAAAGAAATTCAAAATGTGCCTCCTTTATAAATATAATTATTGATATAAAAATCTTAATTATTGATGTTGACTAATCACTTAATCTTCTGCCTAGTTCCTGTTTTGTAAAATATGGTGCTCTGACTGTGGTTTCAAGTCTCTCTAGTTCTAGGGATCTGTATCTACTCGTCAGTTGGTGTTTGAGTGTTGACCTATGAACCAGGAAGTCACGGTTCAATTCCTGGTCAGGGCACATGAATTGGTTTCAGGCTCAAGCCCCAGTAGAAGGCATGCAGGAAGCAGCAGATCAATGATTTTCTCTCATCATTGATATTTCTATCCCTCTCTCCTCCTCCCTCATCTGAAATCAATAAAAACATATTTTTTTAAATAATAAAACTTGAACAGGTAAAAAATCATATAAACAAAACCTATATTTTCATCCAATTTTATCTCTTTAGATACTGATTAAATTTAGTAAATTATAACACAGTTAAAGTCACAAATATAATATTATTCAGGGGTGGGTGGGCAAATGTTGGTTTAGAATGAGTACATGAAGCACAGATTTTACTTCCTTATTATTATAATCATAACCTGCATGATTTTTCTATATGAACAACTGTAAACTTACTTTTTCCAACTCCTGTAATACAAACTAGCAGAAGTCAAACATAAAGGTAGAATGTACTAATGGGTTACCAGATATTTTTTAAATTGATAAGAAATTGAAAAATTTACACTGAGTGGCCATATTATTATGATCTCTGAAAGCATAATAATCTGGCCACTCAGTAGCCCAGTGCATAAATTTGTGCATGGGTGGCATCCAGCCAGCCTGGCCATGGGGAGGGGACATGAGCAGTTGGCCAGCCTGCCTGCTGGTCGAACTCCTAGTTGAGGGGACAATTTGCATATTAGCCTTTTATTATATAGGATATACAGTGAATTGCCAGATTATTATGCATTCAGAAATCATAATAATCTGGCCAACAGTGTATTAATTAGATGTATAATGGTAACCATAGAATAACTGAAAAATAGAAACTGTTAAAAATGTGGTAGGATGAAGAAAGATCTGTCCTTTCCATTCTACACATTTCTATATTAGCTGAATTTTTATTAAATACTCTAGATATTACTTTCAAATTTTTTCAAAGCTTAACATGTTTAAATGCATAAAAAGTAGACCAGAATACACTAAAATAGTATAGTGATTTTCTCTGGCCCAAGAAATTCTGCATGATTTTGTCCTTGCTTACATGTTTTGCTAGTTGACGGATGTCCTATGTATAAGACTTTCTTCTTCAAAAAAACTATAAACTAAACTTAATTTTTATGTTTTTAATAAAGCCATTCAACATAATCTTAAAGTACAAAATGATTAATATTTTACTGGGGGTTTTTTCTATTTTGTTTTTTTTTTCTATTTTAGAATTCTTTAACTCATACTCTGAAGATCATGACAGAATGAAATCAAGATAAAATACAAAATTCTTCCAAGAACGTAACTTTAGTCATTTTTTAGCTCCGCTGCAAAATAAAGTGCTTCTGTCCACCATGAAAGGAACAGTACTAACAGCCAATAATAGCTCTGATCGCTCAGGTGTTTTACTAACTGTATGCCCTTGGTGTTTCCCACGAGTCCACCTTCTAGTCCTCTACTTTATGGAGTCAGGAGACTAATTTCCCAGCTACTCAGGAGTAATAGGATTCTAAGAACCTAGCATTAGAAACCACAACAACAGTTTACTAATGTACCTTCAGAAATAGAACTACCAAAATTTCCGTCTGCAGGGCCAAATGCCCTCTACCTAAGTAGATCTGGAAATACCTGGAGAAGAATAATGATAAAGGGCAAAAATTTTTGAACACCCATGTGCCTAAATTATATGCATCCGATTCTTCTTTGATTTTTTTCTCCATCCTTAATATTGCCTTTTCATCTATTACCTCCCCCCATTTTGTCAGTAATAGTTCCTCAACAACATGTTATAATTTATCTTATTTTATTTGAATCCTCACTACAAGTGGTGTCTCTTGAATTGCAGGAAAGTTGTGGGGTTGGAGGATCTGGGTGAGAACACCAACAATGAGACTAAAGGAGATATTTCAGCCCACAGTATATACATTGTGTGTGCTCCTTTGCAGATTACTAACCCAACTATTTCAGCTTAGTTCTTATTCACTTATATTATAGAGAGAAGAAATTTCAATACTTGCCTTAACTCCAAGTGTTGCTTCAACCTGGAGCTCACAGCGGCTGTGAAAAACAAATCAATGGATTTCCTGCCCTTGACATCAGCATGTATGTTTTGAAATGTATTAAGGCTCTCCACCTGCAAAGGTGTTCTTGTTATCATTGTTGTCATGTCCAATAGACTTATGGGAGAATCAGTTCATTATTAAGAGCAGAAAATAAGCGCTTCTGTAACTATATAGATCTGACAGCTAAGAACAATGTGTGGCAGCCATTTCTTCAGAGAGACTGACAGTAACTTCAGAAACATACACTATATTACCTAATTGTGTTTCTTCTGCCCTTAAACTCTGTGAAAAGATATTAAATATCATTAATTCATTAAAGAAATTTCTTGTGGTTTTTATGGATGTTCATGAATATTTCATAACATGATTAAAATTGTTAATCCTGCTCCCAATTAATTGTAAGTAATTTTTAGAACACATGTAAATAACAGGTAATTATAATGTTTTATTATGTGTCACTGAGGCCATTAAAATTGCATTTTGATGTAATATATTTCTTAGGGCTCTATGTCATTTTGTAAGAACCAATCAATTCATTTTTACTTTATTTGAGCCTGTGCTAATTTTGAGGGAGAAATTTGGAGGAACTTTAAGAGAGGAAAATTAGTTAAAAGAATGTAAAAACTGACTCATCTATGACGTTTCATTATCTACATTCTAAGTTTTTCTTCATCAATCTGCTCAGGTGGCATTCAGCATTTCCATTCTAATTGAGAAGACTATCATCTTTGGAATCAGACACAAAGCCAATTCTGTTCTTTTTTGTTTTCTTTCATTTCTCATGCTTAGCTCTTCATTATGCCTGGCACTACATTGGAGGAAAGGGAGCTTAAATCTACAGGCAATTTAGAATAATGAAATGTTCACAGAGTCAAGAAGAATAAGTTAGAAGGGATCATGACTTCTTAACTAACTATGTGGTCTTAGGCAAATTACTTTACCTCTCTGAGTTTCAGTTCCTTTATCTGTAGTATTTTGAAGATAATACTTCAAAATACTTACCTTGTAAGATTTCACTACTTACCTTGTAAGATTTTTTTTAAGGATTAGTTAAAACATACATTAAAGCCATTTTATAAAATGCCCTGCTAGTTACCCCAGCTAATTAAATAAATAGGTAATTTTGGGTATGCTACTCCGTCATTTTCATTTGTCTAGGTCTCAGTCTCCTAATGTCAAATGTGGGATTTGAAATCCTCTCCTTTGGACCAAATTTATTTTTCCAGTGGTTTATTTGTGTTTTCGACTTTTTCTTTCAATTTATGGATAATTTCTTGCCAGTTTAGGGGGTGCAGGACTCGAGGAGATATAGGGGATGCAATGTGGTCCAACGGTGATCCAAATGTCACACTGAGATCTGTGGCCCTTGTGTCTCCTGGCATCTGCTAGAGATTTGCATACTCGGAAACACCTCAAACACATTCTGATCTCATACTCTTGAACTATAGGGCTTGCATCCTGAATATCCATCATTTCCAAAGAAATGCTTCTTTCTCTGGACAGATTGTTTCTACTATAAGTAGTCAAGCAAAGTTCTGTTTTGCCTTTGCCTGTTGTGTTCTGTGAAAACTAATTCCAGTCTTTGACACAGAGAGTTATATTTATGACATTTGGCTTCTTCATTCAACAGATTTTTTTCTTTCTGTGTTTATGAGACTTAGTATTAAATATCAGTGCTCCAGCCCACTTGGTTCCTTTTGTTTAAAAGCATTTGTGTCCTTTACACTCACTTTGGCTTTTGTTACGAGGAGTTACATGTGCGGAGGCACAGCTCCAGAGTTGCTTGACTGCTTTTACATCCTTTTATAAAAGGATTCCAAGTCAAGAGAATCATGTATTTGTTATTTCTGGGTCCATTAAATGCCCAAGTAATTAATGTTAGCCATTATGCCACCAACACAGCATGGAAACCACAATGTTTTTGTGATGTACAGTCACACCAATGTCAGCTTACAGTTGCACAAGCCCATCTAATCGCCTGACTGACAATACATCAAGACAGGTGCCAAGATTATATGGACAGATATCCAAATGACTCTACAGTGTTTGGAGATGCACAGACTCCAGACAACCAACAATGTGTTATGTAAAAGTTTTTTAAGTTCTGCAAGAGAAACTCTTAAAACACAGAGACCAGTGGTAAGATCTGAAAAAGTGTCTAACCTGTACCAAGCGTTACCATAAACACAGCAGAAAGTTCCATTTCAGACAGATCCATAACATAATCAGGAATCAGGATCTGACATTGCATGTTCCCCACTTGCAAATTCATTCCTTTCTTAAAAGCTGCAATTAATTATAAACTAGTTTTGATGCCGTTTTTGCTTTCCTTAAATATGGAGTGAATTCACCCCATAAACTAATGAACCAAAGTGGAGCCAAATAGAGACCAGCTGGCTGGATGGCTCAGTAATTTTATCCACATGATTGACTTTATGATCCTTTCACTGAAGTAACTAGTCTTTATTCTCGCAATCAGCACCAATGACAATTTGGGAGGGGAGGGGAATTATTAAAATCTGGAGAAAGAAGAGGTGTGGTCTGTTTGATATGGAGCAACACATTCTCCCACACACTTCTCTGGTATTATAAGTGCTGAATTCCAGGCCTCTAAGGCTTCCAAAGAAACACTGATTAGTTGCCACAGAGACATAATAAGCAACCAATGTCCAAATAATCATTACAGATACTCCATTAACAGCATCTAACTGTGTGGCTTTTAACCATACAAATTGGTTTTTGACAGCTTGTAACCTTTTCAGATAGTTTCCTTTGGGCATTACACCACACTCGGATCTAATTTTAACTTTTGCTTAGTCTATAATTTATGAGTTTCTTTGGCGATGCATAATGTATTTGAAAGAAAGGGTACATTCGAATAAAACCTAAAAACAAAATCAATTGCTGTTTTAATCCAGAAAACCTTTGCGCACCAGGCCAGAACTACAATATGCTGAAACAAAAAAAAAGAGGGGAGGGAAGAACCTCCATTGAATCTCTTTTGAAACAAATAAATTTAGTTCATTTAAATAGGATTGTAGCTGTACAGAAATGAAGCATATTGCTCAAGCATACAAAAGTTTGTCTTAAGATCCATGAAATTTGACAACACAGAAATCAAAACTTCTAAAATAGCTTAATGGGGCTGTCAGTGAAGAGCTAAAATGTACAACGTTTCTTTAGCATAGAAAATCCCCAGGTTTACAAATTCCAGACACTGGAATGTACACACTCATGGAAGACAAAGAGTATCATTCCAAACCCTGGTTTAAAAAAAATAAATAAATAAGAAAGGAAAGAAATGGATTTCACTTTAAAATCATAGATCACAAATTGTTGGAGCTAAAGAGAACTTTTGAAATCATCTGGTCAGGCTCAAAATGAAGCCCATCGCTTTACTTTTCCCTTTTTCACTCCTGACACCCTGATGATCATCAAGCTGCCTATCCAGCCAGCTCTACTATGAGAACTCTATTCCTCCCACCGCTGCCCGTTCAGCACCCTCACCTCCTGCCTGGGGTGTTGCCAAAAAACCCTGATCTGGGGGTCAGCAAACTCCAGCTCACAATTCTATTTTCTGCCTCCTTTTGTACATCCTGGTTTACATTTTTAAACTATTGTAAAAAAAAAATCAAAAGAATAATAATATTTCATGACATGTAAAATTATATGAAATTCAAATTCCAGTGTCCATCCATAAAGTTATATTGGAGCAATGCCATGCTTATTCTTTCATGTATTGCCTATGGCTGCTTTTGCTCTACAATGGCAGAGTTGAGTAATTAAGACAGAGACCACATGGCCCACAAAGCCTAAAATATTTACTATCTGGCCCCTTTTTACTATCTAGCCCTTTACAGGAAAAGTTTGCTGACCCCTGTGTAATCGGTCCTTTATGCCAATGCTTTCTCTGCCACAGTCAGTTCACACAGCAACCAGTGATCCTTTTCAAGCAAATGAAATGGGGTCACTCCCTGTTTAAACCCTGGAATGCTGGGTTGTCCAATATGGCAGCCACGAGCCATGTGTGTCTGTGGAACACGTGCGTCTAGCGCAACTGAAACACTGCATTTTCAATTTACTTTAATTACTCTCAATGTAAAAAAGGATATTTGATTTAATTACGGAAAAACATTTAAGTATGTTTGGAACAAGTAGGGTATGCAAAAATATACTATAGCAAATGTAAATTTTATGAAATCTCAATGCAGATCAATTATTTCCAATGAAAATTTGGCATCAAAGCAGAAATGTACTATAAATGTAAAATACACACTGGATTTCAAAAACTCCCCCCCCCCAAAGAGAGTGTAATAATGTTTAATAGTGTCTTATATTGAAATATTTGTATGTATTCTATAAAATAACATGTTATTAAATCTAATTTATCTTTTTTTACTTTTAAAAATATGTTTTATCGATTTCAGAGAGAGAGGAAGGGAAAGGAAGAGAGAGAAAAAAAATGACATACATGCCCCAATCAAGGATTAAACCCATGACCTGGGTATATGCCCTGACTGGGAACTGAAGCAGCAACCTTCGGTGCACAGGAACATGCTCAACCAACTGAGTCACACTGGCCAGGGCTCTTTTTACATTTTTAATGTGGCAACTAAACTTTTAAAAATTCCATATTTGGCTCACATTATATTTCCATTAGACAACACTGCTTCAGTTATTTTACATGATGATAAGAATAAATTCAAACCCCTTGCAATGTCAACAAGATCCTCTATGGCCCCTGCCCACCTCTTTAATTTCATTTATTATCACTCTCCCTTCATTCTTTTCATGCTGGAATATTGCCAGTACATCTAAGACAGTAGTCGACAAGCTCATTAGCCAACAGAGCCAAATATCAATAGTACGATTGAAATTTCTTTTGAGAGCCAAATTTTTTAAACTTAAACTTCTTCTAACACCACTTCGACTACCCCAGGCCATGGTATTTTGTGGAAGAGCCACACTCAAGGGGCCAAAGAGCCACGTGTGGCTTGCGAGCCGCAGTTTGCCGACCACAGCTCTAAGTCACTAACCTCATATGTCTATTGATTTCTTTTCAAGAAAGAAAGGGAGGATAAGAGAGAGAAACATCCATGTGAGAGTGAAATATCCATGAGTTTTTTCCTCCTTCGTGCCCCAACTGGGGATTGAACCTCAATCTAGGTATGTGCCCTGACTGAGAATTGAACTCACAACCTTTTGGTACATGGGAGGATGCTCCAACCAACGGAGCCTCCCAGTCTTCACAGCCCTAACCTAATTTTGCCTTCCAGGCTTTCTTTGTCCCAACTGTGCCTTTTTTCTGGGACCTGCTGCCCTATATTATGATTCATTTTCATCATTTGGGTACAGTTTAAATACCAGGCTCCTCCAAGGGACCTCCCTTTATCCAACCCCAGTCGCTTTCTATCACTCCACCCAGTTTTCTTCTACCCTCAGCTGCTATCAGTATCTGTATCTGGAATTTCCTTCCGTGAAAATTTATAAGTCTATTGACTGTCTCCTTTTCGTGCATACGCCTATCCCAACACATCAAGAGCAGGAATCTTGTGAGTTTTATTCATTCCCATATTCCCAGCATTTGAAACAATGCCTAGTGCTCAATTAATATGAATGATCCTTCAGTTCACAGATGGAAAACTAAGATGTGAAATAGTTAAAACTTAATGACAGCTCAGAATGGAAAACCGGTCTCCTCGTTCCCGCTCAGTGTTTTTAAGGAGTGGCATGGCCCGGGGTCTCTTCTGCTCAGAACACAGAGACCTTCTGTTTCTCTGTGTGAAAGGTCAGATAATCCAACCATTCCATTTACCCATAGGCACCTCAAACCTCCATAGCTTCTTCCGCTCTCTTGAGTGCCTTGCCAGATTGTTAGCAGCTTTTAGAAATGCTTCTCAGTTGAAGTTTTCCTCTGGGCATAGAAATAATCACCAAAACTAAAGAAGGAAGTCAATGGCATTTAGCTTTTCTCTCACACCAAAGTGATAGGCACAAAGCAGGAAGAAAGAGATTATAAGGATGAAAAAGAGACCAATTAAATGGTCTGAAGTTGCAGTATGACCACCACCAGTGAAGATGGACAGAAAAGTAAACACTAGGGATCAGGATGCCCTCCTCTTCAATCTTCTTCATTTTACTCTTTCATTACCTAACATTCAGACTATGTTCGTGTTTTTGCACATTAAGCAACAATTCAAAGGATAATATTTGAAGGCAACTTTGAAAAAAATTATACACTCCACTCCTCAGTTACAGTCTAAAATGTCACTCTGTCAAATATATTTTAGGCTTTAATCCTCACTTAAAATCACATATCTCTAGGAGAGACATTAGCACCTTCATTTAAATTTAAAAAATGTTAGGAGAAAGGAACCAGAGCAAGCATCTGCCCTTTAGTGATAAATATCCCAATAAAAGCTTTTTATTTAAATTTTCATTTGCTACCAACTGAAGAAATCTTAGGTTTTTCTCTTCTTCTTTCCTTTATTCTTTCACTCATTATTGGAGAAGGAAATTTTTTCTTTAACCCTCCAATCATTTATCCAGTATCTTTTGAGAAGGCATCGTATGAATTGCGTTATTAGGTGTGTCCAGCAGCGGGACAGGAAGCCTAGAGTTTAGAGAGAACATAAAAGAGGGGCCATCCCTGAGCAAAACCATTGTGGCTAGTGTAGGCTTTATTGTTTGTTGAAGAAAAGGGTATATAACTGAATGGATGTAGTGAGCAGACTTTAGATGTCAGGTTGAGGTGTTAGAACTTTATTCTGTCAGTAACATGAAATTACTAGAATTTTATTATGTGAATAAAACATTGTCATTTATTGCATAAAAAGACATATTTAGGAGAATATTATTGACTAGCATTTGTTGAGCACATAGACAATGTTTCTAAGCACTTTACATGCTTATATGTCAGTTAGTCCTCACAATGACCCTATAAAATAGGTAGAACTTCTATTATTCCTATTTTACAGATGAGGAAAATGAGATACAGACAGATTAAATAACTTTCCCACAGCAAGTTCATGGCAGAGCCAGGATTCAAACCCAGGCAGTCTGCCTCCAGCACTCTTCAGTACAGCTGAGCAACATGACAAAGTAGACAAGAGACTCTAACATAGGCAGAGCTGCCTCTGGCCTCCATGAAGGCTTTGTACAAAGTCAGAAAGATGCTACCTCTGTTAAGCTCAGCAAAAGTGTTGTCAAGTGGATGATGTCATGGTGTCTTTGCATAATTTTTAAAAGGTAACCTTTCCTGTGAGCAGATATAGCCCATGCCCCAATCCATGGCTTAGTTTATGGAGTAACAAGGACAAATGGATTCAGCCCTCATTTGTCCCTATTGCACTGACTCTTAAACCTTTTATTTTCTATTGACTTTCTGAAATATATTAAACATGGCCTAAAAATACAGATGGCTTTATTTATGTATGTATAGACTACATAGAAATGCATGTGCTTCTTCAGACGCATCCACCATACTTTTGGGCCGAAATTAGCAGTGTTCTTCTACTGTTGCTAGTTTTGCAGGCTTGTTTCTACTTGCGACCCCAATCCAACCTGCTTTTTGTCCCAATATTAGTGAAAATAAATAAAAACTGCCTATCTCCAAAGATCAAGATTTAAGATCAAGTCAGCCACAATGCCTATTGCTTAGTCATTCTCCTCCCAATCTTGAGCAATCATTCTCTAAATCCAGTGCCCAGTACCTCGGTGCCCAGGTTCTCAGGACTTCCTCCTGTGCCCCTGGAATCTTCAGCCAGATCCCTTGTAAATATAACCCCCCCCCCCACGCCCCAGCCTACCTACTTCACATAGCACTTGTACTATAAGCCTCGTTGGGGAAATCAGTTTCCACTTCATACTCTTTGGTTTTGCCTGAGTTCTTTATGTCCTAGAATTTACCTCCCATCTGAAACTTTCTGTTGTCCTCAAAACCCTAGGCTTGAACAGAAATAATTAACAGAACTTTTCTTGAGATTAGGTCATAAACTAAAATTCCGAAGTACAGTGAGCCCCAAATAATTAGTTCCTTACAATATGGAAGTACCAGATTCCTGAAGTCCCTTGAGAAACCAAAATTCAAGATGATTGTATTAGTGTAGTCCAGACAAGAAAACCACAATAGTTTGAATAACAACTGGTTGTTGACCTTGGGAAGTTTATGAATGGATTTTAGGAGCTCCATAAATACTCTGAGATCACATATAATGTTAAAATGTATGTGTGTATGTGTGTGTGTGTGTGTGTGTGTGTACATTTTCTGAGAAAAGGCACCATAAATTTCATCAAAATTTCGGAGGAGTCTGTGAGCCACAGAATATAAGGTACAGAAATATTGTCTGGTCCATCAACCATGTTTCCTCCAGATAGGCATGTATCTAACTATATAGAGTTGCCCGTATAGGAAAGCTAAAGTACTTGGCAACTATACATGTTTATTTGCTTTCTTTTATTTATTTATTTTTAAATATATTTTATTGATTTTTTACAGAGAGGAAGGGAAAGGGGTAGAAAGTCAGAAACGTCGATGAGAGAGAAACATTGATCAGCTGCCTCTTGCACACCCCCTATTGGGGATGTGCCCGCAGCCAAGGTACATGCCCTTGACCAGAATCGAACCCGGAACCTTTCTGTCCACAGTCCGACGCTCTATCCACTGAGCCAAACTGGTTTCGGCTTATTTGCTTTCTTTTAATTTATAGTTTGTGTTGTTAAAAATACTTTAAAATATTAACACATCCCAAATCACCATTGTTGGTTTTTACACATTTTCTTAAATATGACCTTGAAAAACTCAAAAATTATTTTACTTTTTTGCAATTGCACCTATAAAAGTCTGATCTTATGAATCTATTAGTGGGAGTACCATAAGAAAAAATATTTAGATATATTTACACACACATAATGAACTAATGACTTAAAATTTGAGAACAAATTTCAATGACCATGATTTTTTACAATCTTCAAGTCTTATATTAGATTTTATTCATAAATTATACAGTAGAATATTCTTATCACACAATAACCACAAAAAGGGACTTATCTCCTGCACCATGGACTAATCCTAGCAGGTTTTACGCTATGCATTTGTTATATTTAGTTATTTCTCATGTAATTTTTACATATTTATTAAACTTAATCTGAGCTTTTTCTTTCTTCCTTCCTTTCTTTCTTTCCTTATTTTTTTGTTTGTTTTGTTTTGTTAATCCTCACCCAAGGATATTTTTCCATTAATCTTTTTAGAGAGCGTGGAAGCGAGAGGGAAACACAGAAACATGGATCTGAGAGAAACTCATCAGTTAAGTGCCTCCTATTCATGCCCTGATCAGGGCCCGGGCTGAGGAGGAGCCTGCAACAGAGGTACGTGCCTTTGATTGCACTGGTAATTGAACCTGGGACTCTTTGGTCCACAGGTTGACTTTCTGTCCACTGAGCCAAACTGGCTAGGGCTGCATTGGCATCTTTAAATCCAGATGATAAACTACTACTACGTCACAAGCCTTCCTTACCATGATGTCAGAAAATCCTGTCATTTCTTTAAAAATAAATTCATTCTGATATAGATCATGTCAATATTTTAAGCACGCATAGAGGCATTATTTATTCTATTAAATTGGAAAGGTTATTGGTCATGCAAACCCAGTCAAATCTCAACTTTATCTGACTTTACCATCCCACTGGGGTTACCTAAATCACATTCAATCAGAACAAATATAAGCTTTTTGACAGCAAAACTATTCCTTAACCAATACTGTATAATTAAGTCTTTTTCCACCAAGATTGACTGGGGTTAGCATATTAATGGACAAATTTTCTGTAAAGTCTCTCTCTCTCTCTCTCTCTCTCTCTCTCTCTCTCTCTCTCTCTCTTTCTCTCTCTCTTCCCTCATCTTTCTCCTTCTCTTCCTCATTATGTTTAAATAGCTAATCTTGTAAATGGATTATTTTTATTTGCCAATTAGCCAGACAGCAATAAGTTAATAAAGTAGTACAAAATTACTTAAAATTAGAATATTTTTGATAATTCATTTTTAGTCTCTTCCATTTGTATAAATAAACATAATTCCAGAAACTATTAAGGAATTGAGCATGCAACTCAATCTTATCAACATATAGCCAAGAAACAAGTTACATACAGGGTACAAAGTTAGATCAGCATAAGAGTTTAACAATTGCTGTATTTGTTATCTTTGCTGTAGCAAATCACCATAAATAAACAAAGCATAAGATAACACCAATCTATTATCCTACAGTTCTGTAGTCAAAAGTGTGTTAGAATGACTGTGTTCCTTTCCAGAGGCTCTCTGGGAGGATTCATTTTCACTAGGGGAGAATCAGTTCCTTCCTCCTCTTCAGTTTGTAGAAATTGCTCACATTCCTTGGGTTAAGGCCCTTCCTCCACCTTCAGAGCCAGCAAAGGTGAGTCTTCTTCCCATAACACATCAATCTGATCACTTCTGCTTCTTTGTTCCACTTTAAAAACCCTTTTGATTACATTGAACCCTCCTGAATAATCTAGGATAATCTGCCTGTTTTAGGGTCAGCTGATTAATAACCTTAATTCCATTTACAATGTTAATTTGCAGTCAAAACCTAAGGCAACATATTCACAGGTTGTAAGGATTAGGACATAGACATTTTACCAGCCATTATTCTTCCCCTGTAGCTCCTAAGGCCTAGTCATGTATTCTGTTATCTCTATTTTCTCTTCAAAAGGAGATGTAAAATTTTTGCTTAAATTATACCCCTTAAAAGAACTATATGCTAGTTCACCTCAGAATTGATGCCCCGAGTAAGAGGACCATAAATATTTCATTTTCAACCTTTTTTTTTTTTAATTTCAGAGTAATTTGAAATCAAAAGTAACTTTGGAGGAAGAAGAGAAACTGATCATTTCAAAGCAGACTTGAAAAACATTTCCAAATGTACAAGGCCCAAAAGAGCATGTTAATTCTTGTAACTTTCCTTTCCTTCTAAACAAATCCATTCCTGCTCTGAATACAAGGGAAGTTATTATTGTAGTTTGTATCATGTGGTTATGGTACATATATATGGCAAGTATTTGCAGAACTTACTTTCTTTTAAGTACATAGGCAATCTTTATAAGTTTCATTTCAAACAAGGTCACTATTTCATTTCAAACAAGGTCACTATTAATTTTTCTCTTAGCAAGTAGAGGTAGTCACTCAAGCAATACATCCTTCCCCTGGCTGGTTTGGCTCAGTGGATAGAGTGTCAGTCTGTGGACTGAAAGTTCGATTCCAGTCAAGGGCACATACTTGTGTTGTGGGCTAGGTCCCACAATGATCAATGATTCACTCTCATAATGGATGTTTCTATCTCTCTCTCTTTTTCCCTCTCTGGAAAAAAAAAATATATATATATATGTATATATATAATTTGGTAAAGGCCTGGAGTGGGGTATGGGAACATGCTAGAAGGGGTGAATGGGGGGATGGGGGGAGGAGGCATATGTAATACTTTCCACAAGGAATTTTTTTTTTAAGAAATATATCTTTGCTCAAATGATCAGGCCAAATCAGTGTGGTCTAGGTCCTACAAAAACTCCTACTACATCAGAAGGTATATAAGCAGAGGTCTGTCCAGGAAAGGCTTATCAAAGAAATACAATTTCCCTATGAACTATTTCCCCGTTACGTAAAATCACAGATGTATTCTATTGGGGGGAAAATTGGCTCCTCAGTGTAATAAAATTGTACCTAAGTATATAGCAAGTCTTTTAAAATCACATATTTTAGAAGAAAAAATATGTACCTTTCATTAAACATTGATACCAACACTAAAGTATTAACCATAATAATTTGCTACACTAAAAATAAGGAAATCAGCCGAGACCGGTTTGGCTCAGTGGATAGAGCGTTGGACTGCGGACTGAAGGGTCCCGGGTTCGATTCCGGCAAGGGCATGTACCTAGTAGGGGGCGTGCAAGAGGCAGCTGATCGATGTCTCTCTCTCATCGATGTTTCTGACTTTCTATCCCTCTCCATTCTGCTCTGTAAAAAAAAAAAAATCAATAAAATATATTTTAAAAAAAAATAAGGAAATCAAAATGCTAAAAGAGGAAATATAGTGTTGAATATTTGGCCACATTATCCACCTGTTTCATTTTTGTCTCCATTAAAAAGATGGGATTCCCTAACACTTTATCTAATTTCTAAAATTTTCACAAACCTCACACCATCTCAATGTTCTATCTTTATTTCTATGCTTATTATTTACACTTTTTAAAATTTTTATAATCACAAAGTCTAAGATCCACATTCCACATCCATTTACCTCCTAATAACTATACAGCTAGTATCAAATTGCTTCCTGTTAATCCACTTAATTAAACACACACACATATAGAGACTCATACACACACAGGGATGACACACACACAGTATCTCCCTTCAAGTCTTACCCTGAAGAAAAGAAGAAAGGAAGGATGGAGGGAAGGAAGGAAGGAAGGAAGGAAGGAAGGAAGGAAGGAAGGTAGGAAAGAAGGAAGGAAATAAAAGAAAAGAGAGAAAGAAAACATGGCTTGGAATAAACCGAGATTGGAATTATAAAATAAGAAGAGAGATAATCTTTGACATTAAAAATGCTCTATTGTCTGAGTTACTGCCTGAACTCCTTCCTAGAGGTAATGAGACAATGTTGAGACTCTTTTTTCTTCTTCTTTCCAACAAATACTTTACTCTCTAGAAAGCTATGTAAACTTCTACCTATATATATTTCCAGTAATGCAATGGTTTGAACTTATTTATGTGTGATATTTTTATCAAATGTGAATATTTAATTATTTTGTTGGGACTATCAAATTCCAGAAAACTTTAAAAACTAGTACTATAACCACAGCCCAGAAGACTCTTAATGTCCATAACCTCCCCTAATAAAAAAGAAAGATGCAAATTGACCCTACTTTCACAACACCCACTAGCCAATCAGGAGTGAGTATGCAAATTAACTCAACAAAGATGTTGGGTTAATTTGCATATGTGGATGCCGAGTGGCCGGGACTAGGACATTTGCATCTGTACTGGCCCAGCCACTCTGGGCCTCAAGCAGCATGGGAAGACGGAAAGGCAGCTCTGGATAGAGCAAAGGCAGTGTTGGCAGCCAGAGAAAGGAAGGCCTATTCTTGCACGAATCTTTGTGCATCAGGCTTCTAGTGACCCAATAATAGACAGTTACCTCAAAGTCTGATGGATTGTACCCTTGTTGATTTTGCCATTCTCAGAAATCTATTGGTTTATATTACTGAGCTATTAGGTTAATGACCATGTCCTCGTTAGAGACTTTAAACATATTTAAAGGGTTTGAATTGAGTTAGGAAGGTACTAACTTGTTGAAGGTACTAACAAGGTGATCACTTGTGGATGAAGTTTGTGCAGATATAGCAGATGCCTAGTCACCTAGACCATGACACAAAGGAAAGCTACTCCTCAAAAAAACAGTTCAAGTAACCTCAGATTCTATGCATTTAGTATTTTTGCTTATGGTAAGTTATTTGTTATAAGACTGATCATAATTCATTAGATAGTAACATTTCTTTTTCTATGTTTGTTGTCCTCCTAATAGGAAAATATTATTTACAATCATAGAGCATAAATTAATACATTATTTTACTGATAGCTAGGATAATTTTTTTCAATTAATACACTCTGTAGAATGATTCTCTTTAAAGACCAGTGATAAATGTTTGCCAAAAAACTAACCATGGTTACAAGTAGATGTGACCCCAGAACAAAGTGAAGCCAATTGGCATATGTGGAAATTCATATCAAAAAGTATTTTGAGCCCTAGCTGGTTTGGCTCAGTGGATAGAGCATTGGCCTGTGGACTGAAGGGTCCTGGGTTTGATTCCGGTCAAGGTCATGTAGCTTGGTTACAGGCTCAATGCCTGGCCCCAGTCAAGGTGGATGTCTCTCTCTCACATGGATGTTTTTCTCTCTGTGTCTCTCTCCCTCCCTTCCATTCTCTCTAAACATCAATGGAGAAATATCTCCACGTAAGGATTAACAACAAAGTATTTTTTATTAACCTCAGAGAAAAGAAATTCTTTAATGTAAAGGGCCATAATTCAGACAAAGTAAAGGTGACCGTTATTTGGTCCCTTAGCGCAAGACTATAAAGGAGAGAAGAATGACTATGCAGAGTAAAGGCTCTTTCCTGACTTGGAGCCCTGCAGGGATGCCATATGTGAGTGGCTGGGAAGCCAGGAGACTAGTGAGAACATTTCCTACACACTCCGCGAACACCTGAGGCAGCACTGTGATCACCACACAAACCAAGTGTGAGCAGAAATAGGCCTTGAGAACAGAGCATAACCCACCCTCAAAATGCTCTGATTCAAATGGCTTCCCAGAAAGTATAAAATATTGTTGAATCTTAAGTCAATTTTACATTATTCACAATTTACAGCTCAATCTCTACCCGGCTCCTTCCCCCAAGAACTTGATTTTAAATGACAATTTCAGTTTGGAGTTTAATATTCTTTCCAGTGGACTTTTCCCTGGTGGAATTAAAATGATGAAAAGCAAACAGGCCCACAGTCATTAGCACTCATCCTGCTGGCAGCATCTTGTGCTGCGGGTATGTTTACTTTTCTGAAATCAATGGAATAGACCCATAACATCCTGATTTTTCTCTTTGTCTTAAAAAAACACACAAACTAATGTATGTTTCCTACACAAAAATCAGATACTGATCTTGGTATATGCAGCTATTAGAAAACTACATATACATCAACTAAACCAAATTTTTCACAATAAGAAAAGGGTGGGAGAAGATGCTTTCTTGGATCTGCCTTTTGTACTTCCTTGACTGATTAATTGATAAGAAATAACCCTAACCATAACTAGCTAGAGAAAAAAAATAAGATTTATTGTAAATGAAGCCTACTATCTTTTTTTAATTTATAGAATTTACAATCTTTGAGTTAGGTATTTTCCAGAAACTGATTTTACCCAGATCATCTGTAATATTAGTCTCTCCTTTCATTTAGTTAAAATGTACTTATTCTTTTTGTAATCCACAGGAAATTTCTAATTCTTCTTTGTACACACTGACCCAAATATAATTCTTGCCCTTTCCATCTTCTCAAAATCATAAACCTATTAATAGTGGCTAAGAGAAGAATCTGAGGGGGGAAAACCTAAATCATATGCATAATGAAAAAAGACATTACAAATCTAAAGCAATTCAATAATAGCAACATGTCTGTTCTTTAGAACTAATGCATTTTGTTCAATGGAGAGCATATCAAAATATATGACATGACTTTAAAGGAAGGAACATGTACAGATATATGGTATACACATTTCTAAAATATATTTCTCAACAGAATTCATGAAAACTAATGCTTAATTTACCCTCTAGTGCCTTCTGACCCACGTTTTATCATAAAAGAAGTCCATCATACCTTCAAAATAAAAATCATTCTTTTAGTTTTCTGACCATAGAAAATATAAGCATTGACTAAATTGTTATGATATCTACTCAGTAAAAAAAAAAGGGGGGGAGGGGGGAGACAAGAATTAAATTTTTGAGCAGGGCAAAAATAAAATCACAAGTAAATTTTAGAGATTTTCTGTGATTTAGGCCTAAGTCTTACAAAGAGACATCTAAGTGAGTTTCCTGGTAACTTTTCATGCCTTTGTGAAATACAAAAGTCCTTGTAGAAGTAGTTGAAACCGCATCACAACTTTTCATAGACTTCTTTCAAGAGACTAAGAGGCCAGAGAGCAGCCCAGCTCATTGGCTCCCCAAACCTGGTTGCGCATCAGTACCAACTGGGGAGCTGTTAAAAAATACAAATACTTGGGCACACTCTTTAGTGATTCTTACTCAATACAGCTGGATAGAGGCCCAGGAATTTCAATTTTTAATGCTTCTCAAATGAGCAACGAAGTTTTTTACTCCCCTAGGTAAGTGCTACTCCACTTACTGACCAAGTGGCCATGGTCGGGTTTATGACCATTCCTTTAACCTCTCTCTCTGATAACTATCAGTTGATAAGATTCCAATATGCACTATCCACTTATATTCATGACTTCATAAAAAAAAGTTGTCAAGTTTATTTAAAAAAGAGATAGATCAGAGATTTCATAATATTATCCAGATTTCAAGGGAGTGTTTATTTACCTATACCAAAGAGAACTTTTGAATTCTTAAATTATCTGGCATTTAAAAGTCTACTGTAGCCCTGGCCAGTGTGGCTCAGTTGGCAGGCAACGTCCCATACTCTAAAAGGTTACTGCTTAAGTTGCCAGTCAGGGCATTTGCCCTGATTGAGGGCTCGATCCCCAATAGGGGATATGCAAGAGGCAGCTGATCAACGTTTCTCTCTCTCTCCCTTTCCCTTCCTTTATCTGTAAACTCAATAAAAACATATTTTTTAAAGTCTACTTTATAAAATGAATAAATAGATCTGATCTCAGTGATTTCACTCTCTCCTAACAGCCATCCCTCAATTCTTCAGGTCCTCCAAGGTTTTGTTTGGCATCTGAACAAAACCTTGAAACTGAACCTAAACTTATCCTATTGTCTTGTCCAAAAATTATAATAAAATAACATTTTCCATAACATTACCTAACATTTGGCTTGAATTTGAATCTGCCAACCTAAAGTCAAATCCAAAATTTAAAAGTAAACAAAATGCTATCCAATTATCTAAGAAAGTTGAAGTCCAGGCATCCAACTGGTATAGTAGAAAGAGCCGATTCGCTGGAATTAGGCTCTCCTGTTCTACATTAATTATGTCACCCTTGGTAGACTTTCAACTTTTTAAGCTGCAATTTCCTTATCTTTATAGTGAAAATAATAATACCAGCCTTACAGTGTTATTTTGCACATTAAATGGGATAATATAATGGAAATTCCTGTGATCCTATTAAATGCTCAAGAATTATGAAGAGTCCGGTTTTGTGATCAGGGAGCCCTAAACTTTTATTACAGCTCTATCTCTTGTGACATTGGGAAATTCCTTAAATGTTATCTCAATTCATCATTTATAATATGGACATAATAATGATACCTGTTCCTTTTAATGATTGCAATGAATAATACATGTAGAGGATTGCATGCATTTTTCCACTTTGCTGACACTTAGTAGACATCATTACATGAAAGCTATTTATTTTTATTTTCCTTGCCAAGATGCATTCTGAAGATTCAGGAAGAGGTTTGGGTTTGCAGAGTCTGAGAGGATCTCAATTTCTCTTCACAGATGAGGACACCAAGTCAAAGCTACTAGATGCTTAAGTCACACAGCCAGTTAGTGACAAAACTGGGTCTTGATGCCTTAGTCTAGTATTATCCTTACTAGAGGCCCAGTGCATGAGACTCATGCATGGCTAGGGGTAGGGGGTTGTCCCTCAGCCCAGCCTGCACCCTCTCCAATCTGGGACTCCTCAAGGGATCGGGCCTAAATGGGCAGTCAGAGATCCCTCTCACAATCCAGGACTGCTGGCTCTCAACTACTGACCTGCCTGCCTTCCTGATTGCCCCTAAATGCTTCTGCCTCCAGGCCTGGTCACCCTTAACTGCCCTCCCCTGCAGGCCTGGTACCCCCAACTGCTCTCCACTGCAGGCCTGGGAACCTCCCCCACAACTGCTCTTCCCTACAGGCCCAGTCACCCCCAACTTCTCTCCTCTGCCAACCTGGTCACCCCTAAATGCTCTCGCCTGCAGGCTTGCTCACCCCCCAACTACCCTCCCTTGCAGGCCTTAAGTGGAGGCCAAGACAGGCCAGGGCTGCAGAAGCTTGGCTTCCTCTATCGCCGGGGCCAACCCTTGCCTCCTGCTCTCTCCAGCTCTGTGGATAGAAGCTGGGATTTATTTATCTTCTGTAATTGAAACTTTGTAGCCTTGTGTGGAGGCCTGGGCCCACGGGGGTGTGTGGAAAGCTTGGCTTCCTCCATTACCAGGAAAACCCAAGCCTCCCTCCTGCTCTCTCTGTGGCCACAGCCATCTTGGTTGGAGTTAATTTGCATACCCTCTCCTGATTGGCTTGTGGGCGTGGCTTGTTGGCATAGCAGCGTGGCGGTTAATTTGCATATTATTATTTTATTGTGTAGAATTATAATGGCAATACCTCTGTGATCTCCCTCAAGAGATGAATGTTATTTGTGATAAATGCTAATCCCTCAGGAAAAAAATCATTATTTCATTATCCTCATGGCTAGAGAGTAAGTCTTAATTATGAATTAGAATAAAACCAAACATTTTATCACTGTTTGTTATAAAATACTACTATCAAAATATAACAACCTAACTATGAATCTTCATTGCTGAGGAAAACCCCAAGAATGACTAAGTCTGGTTAAGAATTAGAAAGAGGAATTTTTTTCTTAAATGAATACGAACATGAACTCTGGAAATTGCTGCTCATTCTTTGATTATTGGTTGTATGTAAGCAGAAAACAAGCTTTCCTCCCCTACCAACAACTGAAAAGCAAATCCCCAAAGAGCCTAGTGAGCACGCTCAGGAAGATCGATGACAGATGTGCAGTCAGGAGCCACTTTCGGTGCCCTGAGCAGGGCAAGGGCTACAGAGACGCAGGCCAAGAAAGACTGTCCATAAAACGTGAAAAGTGGGCCATGTATACTCTGGAGTCTCTTTGGACTTTTTCTTTCACTTACAGAGGATTGCAACATAAGTAGTTTCTGGCCACAGCAGAAAGCAACAAAAGCCCGCATGGCTGATTTTTCTTAAATGAAGAAAGAGGGGTTTATGCTATTTAAATAGCATGGTCCAGATGGTGTTCTCCATCCTTCATGCTCTTTTGGTTGTGGCCATGTCTTGCCTATGGCTTTTGTGACAGGGCACACTCTCCAGTCAGCAATTTCACCACTGCTTGGGTCCAAATGAGCTATGGAGAAAGAAATTAGGGTGAGTGAAGAGGCCACAGCTGGGAGAGATCAGCCACACTCAACAGGCTCTCCCACATACGTAAACAGAGCAGACAGAGGGAAGGAGGGTGGGGAAACAACGTACTGAGGTTCAGAGGGTAGCACTTAAGGCCTGCAAAGTATGCTTACCCACATGACATGTGCCTACAGGTTCTAAACCAATAACTGCAAACCTCTGAGTCTCTGACTATTAAATTTCTCAGCCCAAACATTCAAATGTTTTCTGATACCACAGAATATTTTTCATGCACTTACACTGTTCCTTAATATCTAACTGAAAGGAGAGAATAACTTAGTAAGTTTATTCTTATGTAGGAGAGTCTAATAATGGACTGCGTGCGCTGAATTTTGAGCGCCAGCTGTGGTTTTAAATCTCTTCACTGCATTTCCCAGTTGAAATTTCTAAGATTCAAAATTCTATCCTATTTATTGGAAGATACTTTAGAGAATGTAACTTGTCTTTCATAGCACACTACATTTGCACCTGAACTGTAAGAGGAAACTAACGCCTTTAGCAATGGATTATGGCTTTTTAAGCACCACTTTCCTTGCATAATACTGCAATAAAAAAAGAAAACATCCAAATGAGATATCACCATTTTTTTTTCTACAGAGTGAAGGGAATTTTTTTAACTCCATAGTTGTGGTTTGTGTTCAGTCACTTGCTATTG
Organism: Antrozous pallidus; assembly: GCA_027563665.1. Lineage (NCBI taxonomy): Eukaryota > Metazoa > Chordata > Mammalia > Chiroptera > Vespertilionidae > Antrozous > Antrozous pallidus. Next base: position 40,733,308 of record CM050515.1, read on the forward strand.
AAATACTAAGGTGTTGTTTTTTCTTTTCCAAAAAGTAAAGGGTCACACTTCCATGCGTCTTCTGCTTTCTTCCATGTCACAGAAAAGGCGTGCCAACTAAACCTCCTAAAATTAATAAAATCATGTGAAGAATTCTTCACCATAGTTCTACAATGCTTTTATTAATATATTTTTATTGGTTGCAGAGAAGAAGAGAGAGGGAGAGAGAGATAAAGCTTCAATGATGAGGGAGAATCATTAATTGACTACCTCCTGCACACCCACACTGAGGATTGAGCTCCCAATCGGGGCATGTGCCCTGACCAGTAATTGAACTGTGATCTCCTGGTTCATAGGTCGGTGCTCAACCACTGACCCATGCTGGCTGGGCTGCTTTTGTTATGTGTACATCAATGGGTCTTCCCTGGGAAAGAACATTACGTTGAAATTGTGGCCTGTATCAATAGCAAAGGCAAAATAAAAATAAGCTCTGACTTTTTCATAGTGACTGTTTAGTTCTTAAAAATACTGGGTATAGCTTCTAAAATTCAGTTAATTGTGAGATTCACTTTTTAATCTTTTTCTTTAATTATATTAAAATATATTTTTTAAATTCACTCCCATATGCTTCTACTTGAAATATGCTGATTTTCTTGACAGAAAACATATTGAGAGACCAAGTTTCTCCTACCCTTGAGACCAGTAATTCTATGTCTAGGAATTTATTCTAAATCAGAGATTTAAGCAACAATTTCTGCAATGTTTTAATATTATAGTGACACATAAGAATATTATAGTATCCAAAAGTAGAAAAAGAATCGAATCAAATGTAATATAGGTTGGTGTGAAGAATAATTATTAATATTGAAAAATACTGTGAGACAATGCTAAGATTTTCAAATGATAAAATTATTTATAAATATGATCCTGTTTTAAGTAAATATCTATGTGTGTGTTTATAACATCATACTATTGAGTGTACTTAATGTATGATAAGCAATCTTTACAGCAGATTTCACAGGCATTATCTCAATAAAGTTCAATAATCCTACTTGTTAGGTGTTATTACTTAAGTCTGTCTTACTGATGAGAAAAATTGGAACTTAAAGAAGGTAAGTAATATGTCCATAATTGTGTAACTGAAATGAAATATAACCTGAACCCCGATCTATATCTGAGTGACTCCAGAACTAGTGCTCTTAACAGCCATATTTTATTGGCTATTGGATGGACTGCATTAATGCAAGTGAACATGAACTTCCAATCCTCTAATGACTAATAGGCTAGGGAAGCACTCTAATAGCCAAGAGTGGTCTAGTAGAAATTACCAACATTCTTCCTTAACAGATCATCACTATATACCCTTACAAGTTTGTCATTCCCAGTCTTCTTTATTGTATCTTTGGAACCAAACAGATCTGGGTTCAAATTCTAATCCAGTACTTCATAAATGTTGATATTGGACAAATGGCTTTACTCCCACGTGACTCAGTTCCCAGCAAAGCCCATCTTGCAGAGATGGCAGAAAGAAACATTAATGAAGATGTATTTCAAGTGTCTGACATAGTTCATGCTTACAAAAGCATAGCTAGAAATTACTACTTCCCAATTGTCAGCAAAGCAATCGCTCCATATCCATTAACTGATTGAAATGCTTTGGGACTGATAATGCAGATGTCCTATTTTTCAAAGTATATGAAAATGGAACTCCTGTATTAATAAACTTCTCCATTATTATAACTAGTTGTCTTCGCCAAGATGTTTTGCTAGACTTTTTACATTAAGTAAAATTGGTCCTCTATCCTTGAATAAGTATTAGTTTATAGATTTATAAATGTACTATGTATATATAAAACAAATAGTTGCACATCTATACATACTATATATACATGTGTTTATGTATTTATATGTATAATTAACTAACTTCTGCTTTCCATATGTTGTTAAACGAAATGCAATTTTGCTGCTATTACATAATAAACTTAATGGATGATGTGATAATAGCAAAGAGTTAAAAGTCAGAAAAGAAGTGGAGAAAATAAAATTAAGAAATTAAAATCTATTCTGGAAATCCTATGATTGCCCATCAGTGAAGTCATTTTGGAAAAATAGCCTGTGGGTAAAATTGTAAACACCATATGTTTTTTAATATTGAAGTGTTGTCTAAGAAAATTACTGAAAAGAAAAAAAAACTTTAATCACAAGATTATTTTGAATTGGCGTATATAGCCATAATATTAATAACCTTTTTTCTTTAACACCTGGCTGGTTCTGCAAATAGTTACTGATGCTAAAATGAAGACTACAAAAAATTTCTATCTTTATTGAACTTTATAAATCCCATACTTATTGGAAAAGAAGGAAGTTCTAGAAAAAAAAAAACACGTCTTTCAGTGTTTCTGTCATTAACACACTCTGACTTTTCTGTGTGTAAGATTTCTCACATAAATTCAAGCAAAATGGTGCTACTTGTCCTCTACGTTCATGACAAAGAATGTATAACTAGAATTAGATATTGTTGAATTAAACCATCGCACATCCATAGGTAGATCATGTTTGACATTTTTAGTTTACTCAATGATTCCTAAAAATAAATGTAGGAGAGTATCATTGATGAATGCAGGCTTCAAAGTCATTTCGTAGAGATTTTATTAAGTTATAGTAGAAAAGCTTTCAATAAGTAGCTCTAAAGACAGTATAAAGAAGATGGTTGGCATGATCCACACCAGTATTTGATTAGATATATACAACATTTTAATAAAGCATGCCCCGATCTACATTTTGAGGATGTGCCAGAAGAAGTAATACGGAAGCCAAAAGTGTTAGTGTATACATCAGTCAACCATCACATGGCTTGAGAATTGTATAAATTTTCATGCATCAACTTGAGCAAGTTTATCAGACTTGCTGCGTTCAGCTATTGAACAACAAGATTTATCAAACTCATTCATGTGCAATTCAATGAGGATAAAAATTTTTAACAAAAAGTTAATGCAGACTCACATGAATAATAATTTCCTGTGAATAACTATGAATTAGACAAGTACAATTCAAGCAAATAGAGCTGCTGTGTGATTTGAGCACATTCGTCAGCCACTCTGGCCCACAGTAACTTCATAGAGAGGGCATGGGTTGGCTGGTTGATTGCCAGTGCCATCCTAACACTAAAACTTTACGAAGTTCATTTTTGTGTATTTGTTTTCATAAATTCCATTCAATTTGAGAGTATAGTTGTGCTGAACTAGAAATTTAAAAGTGGTGAAATGACTTTTGGGAAGTATTAAAAAAATATTTTTCCTGAATTGTTTTCATTCTTCTTTTCATACTTGCCTGTTTACATATTTACCTAAGCAGGCAATAAATAAGTCTATTTTCTCTTACCACTTAATTTATATATGACATATGTTTTTCTACTTGTTATTGTATGTCTATCCATCTTCCCACTCCTTAAAAAGTCAGCTCTTTCGAAACAAGATTCATGACCAGTCTTTTTTAAATTTTTCATTGTAGTTAGCAAAGTGATTTTCTCATAACATGCATTTGTTAAACATTTTTGAATAAATTAATTAGTTAACCAAGGATATCAATTTAGTGTGAGGTTTGGTGTCAGTCTCTCCTGGCTATTGCCACACTCACAGAGGCTGTGGAAATGGCATAATCTGAAATCCAGACTGGAGAATTGTTCAACTATCGCCTTTACTTCACTGCTCTAGCCATTTCAGAAATCATCTGCTCTTGCTTTCTACCCTCTTGGCTTTGAGAATTGGTTCATCCTCCCTGTTTTGTTCTATTTGGTTTTGGCAACTGTTCCCAGACTGTTTACCTTGTGTATTGACCTTGGAAATCCCTAAAATTTGCCTCTGCTAATTGTCTCCTCCTCTTTTGGCTCCAAATTCCAAATCATTGCCCAGATCAGGCCTCTGAGGCACCACCTGCCCCATCTCCTGGAAAAGAGATCATATTTGATTTCTTTGGCAATATCCCTCTTACCAGGTTCATCCAAAACTCAGACTTGTTTGCAATGGGCATTTGAAACCCAGGCTGCAATAACCATCAAGTTTCTAGCTGTGAAGCTGAAGAGAACCATTGTCACTTGGTTCCAATAATAATGTATACATGGAAATAAAGCAGTAGAAGTAAAATTGCTCTTCTTAACATGTGTGAAGAACATGTAAAAAACAATTAACAATTAAGGAAGATAAAATATAACTGAATTATAAAAACTTGGGGTTAAAAGAACTCCAGAGCTTTAAATAAAGATTACCTAATAAAAACTTTCACTCAACATAAATCTCTCCTATAAAATAGTTGTGATACATGATCATTCAGATTCTGCTTTAATTGTTTTTTAATTTATTAAATCTTTATTGTTCAGATTATTAGAATTGTTCCTCTTTTTTCCCCCCGTAGTAGCACCCCTCCACCCGGTTCCCTCCCCACCCTCTGCCCTTACCACCATCTACTGTCCTTATCCACAGGTGTTCGATTTTTGTCCAATCTCTTCCCAAAACCTCCAACCCTCCCCTCCCCAAGAATTATCAGTCCACTCTCTTTCTATGCCCCCAATTCTATTATATTCACCACTTTATTCTGTTCATCAGATTTTTTTATTCACTTGATTTTTAGATATTCGATAAATATTTGGTGTTCATAATTTTTATCTTTACCTTTTTCTTCTTCCTCCTCTTCTTTTTTTTAATCTTTATTGTTCAGTTTATTAATTACATTGTTCCCTTTTTTTCCACCCTATAGTTCCCCTCCACCTGGTACCCATCCCACCCCTCCGCCCTCACCCCCTTCCACTGTCCTCTCCCATAGTTGCATGATTTTTGTCCCGTCTCTTGCTGCACTTCCCACACCCCCTTTCTCCCCAAGAGTTGTCAGTCCATTCCCTCTCTATGTCCGTGATTCTGTTACATTCACCAGTTTATCCTGTTCATCAGCTTATTAATTCACTTGATTTTTAGATTCATTTGTTGATAGATGTGTATTTGTTGTTCCTAATTTACAGTTTTATCTTTTTCTTCTTCCTCTTCTTAAAGAATAGCTTTCAGCATTTCATGTAATATTGGTTTGGTGGTGATGAACTCCTTTAGCTTTTTCTTATCTGTGAAGCACTTTATCTGGCCTTCAATTCTGAATGATAGCTTTGCTGGATAGAGTAATCTTGGTTGTAGATTCTTGCTGTTCATCACTTTGAATATTTCTTGCCACTCCCTTCTGGCCTGCATCGTTTCTGTTGAGAAATCCGCTGACAATCGTATGGGTGCTCCCTTATAGGTAACCAACTGTTTCTCTCTTGCTGCTTTTAATATTCTCTCTTTGTCTTTTGCTCTTGGCATTTTAATTAAGATGTGCCTTGGTGTGGTCCTCTTAGGGTTCCTATATATTGGGGTTCGGTGCGCTTCTTGGACTCCTAAGTTAATTTCTTTCACCAGGTGTGGGAAGTTTTTGGTCACTATTTCTTCAAATAGGTTTTCATTGTTTTGGTCTCTCTCTTTTTCTGGCAACCCTATAATTCATATGTTGGTATGCTTGAGGTTGTCCCAGAGGCCCCTTACACTATCTTCAATTTTTTGGATACTTTTTGTTTCTTGCTTTTTCAGCTGAGTGGATTTTCCCTCTTTGTATTTCAAATCTTTAACTTGGTTCTTGGGGTGCTCCAGAGCACTTTTAGGTCTTTGTATAATATTTTTTATTTCAGTTAGTGTATGCTTAATTTCTGGTTGGTCCTTTTTCATATCCTTGAGAGTCTCCTTTATATCCTTGAGGGTCTCCTTCATTTCCACATTGGTCTTGATCATTTCCTTACAGGTCTCATTCATATCCTAGAGGGTCTCATTCATTTCCTTGTAGGACTCATTCATTTCCTTTGTGGTCTTGCTTATTTCCTTATAGGCCTCAACCTTGTGTTGGAGCCTCTTGAGAAACCCTGTAACCGTGGTTTTGAATTCCATGTCCAGTAGTTTTTTTTTCCTCCATTTCTTTCACATCTGATTTCTTTCCATGTCTCTGCATGGTGGCTGCTTCCCTGAGTTGGTCAATTAGCTTTGTGTGGTAGACTTCCTACTAGGGACAATGGCTCAACCTCCCCAGTTACTTGAGGTGGATATGGGTTGCACAGTCTTGCTGAAGTTAAGCTCAGGTTAATCATTGTTAGCACTTGGAGGGGTTGACCTCCAGGCCAATTGTCTGTGAAGTTCAGCTGTGCTCAGGTTGGATGGGCGGAGTCTCTGGGCCAAGCAGACAGTGTTAGCTCCGCCCTATTCGGCCCCAGGGACCCTGTGCCGGGGGCAATGGCTGCCAGCACCTCGGAGAGAGAGCCGCTGTGGAGCTCCACTGGCTGCCGGGGAATTCAGACTCTTCCCAAATGAGTCTGCACGCCCAACGTCTCACCCAAGGTCGTAAAACAAAGCAGACTGATGGTTTTCCAAATGAGAAAGCAAGTTGCAGAACTCTCTCTGCGAGGTCATGCAGCAGAGCTGTTCGTGCAAGCTGCCTTCTCCACAAGCCGGGAGACCCCTGCAGCGCCCGAGTTTCGGTGTGCCCTCCCACTGTCCAGTTTTCACCCCGTATGATAGTGGGTTCCCTGGACTTCGCCCAAAGCTGGAGAATCAGTCCAGTGGGAGCTCTTTGTCTCCCCGTTCGAGAAAACTGGCCGGTTTTCAGCCGCCCGCCATCTCCGCTCGCGCACACTCCAAAGCTCTCTCCATGCAAATCTTTCAATGCTGTCTGCCGCCGCTCCTCAGAGTCACAGTGTCTTATTTTCACTTTTATTTGTAGAATTTTCACTCGGTGAGCTTTCTGGTGATTCTGGAAGGTGTTTGTTCTTTCGTTAAGTTGTAGTATTAAAATTGTTGAGTATAACGGCAAGATAGGTGTTTTACCTATGCCGCCATCTTGGTTCTCTCTCCACCCTTCCTCCTCTTCTTAAAGAATACCTTTCAGCATTTTATATAATACTAGTTTGGTGGTGATGAACTCCTTTAGCTTTTCCTTATCTATGAAGCTCTTTATCTGCCCTTTAATTCTGATAGTTTTTCTGGGTAGAATAATCTTGGTTGTAGGTACTTGCTATTCATCACTTTGAATATTTCCTGCCACTCCCGTCTGGCCTGTATAGTTTCTGTTGAGAAATCAGCTGACAGTCGTATGAGTGCTTCCTTGTAGGTAACTGTTTTTCTCTTGCTGCTTTTTAATATTCTCTCATTGTCTTTTGCTCTTGGCATTTTAACTATGATGTGTCTTGGTGTGGTCCTCTTTGGATTCCTTTTATTTGGGGTTCTGTGCACTTCCTCGACTTGTAAGTCTATTTCTTTCACCAGGTAGGGAAAGTTTTGGTCATTATTTCTTCAAATAGGTTTTCTGTATCTTGTTCTCTCTCTTCTTCTGGTACCCCCATAATTTGGATATTAGTATACTTGAAGTTGTCCCAGAGGCTCCTTACACTCTGTTCATATATTTAGATTCTTTTTGCTTTTTACTCTTCTAGTTGAGTGTTTTTTGCATCTTTGTATTTCAAATCTTTGACTTGATTCTTGCAATCCTCTAGTCTACTGTTAGATCACTGTATAATATTTTTTATTTCAGTCAGTGTATGCTTAATTTCTAGTTGTTCCCTTTTCATATCCCCAAGGGTCTTGCTAAATTTATCGGCCTTTTCTAGAAAATTCTTGAAAAACCTTATAACCGTGGTTTTGAACTCTATAACCAGTCATTTGCTTTCCTCCATTTCTTTCATTTGTGATCTGTTTTTTTTTTTGTCTCCACATTTTGGCTTTTTCTGAGTTGATAGAATGGCTTTGTGTGCTATGTGTCCTATAGGGCCCACTGGCTCAGCCTCCTCAGTTACCTGATGTGGACACTCTTGGTGCACTCCTTTGTGGGTTGTGTGCACAGTCTTGTTATAGTTAAGCCTTGATTGTTGTTGGTATCACTGGGAGGAATTGACCTCCAGGCCAATTGGCTGTGAGAATCAGTTGTGTCTATGCTGGGAGAACTTCTGTGCTGGAGACACCCTTATGAGATAAGACTTGCAAAAGCCTCTGTGCCCAGCTTGGATGGGGCAGTCTCAGGGAAGATCAGACAGCATTGGTTTCCCATTAGCCCTACCCTAATAGGCCTCTGTGTCTCTGAGTCCCATGGTAATTGCTGCAAGCACCTCTGAGAGAAAGCTGCCCTCGAGTTCCACCCACTGTCAGACAGTCCAGTTTCTCCTTGTATTTGTCTGGTTTCCCAGAGTATTGCCTAGACCTGGAGCTCAGTGCAGTTGGGAGCTTTTGTCTCCCTCCCACTTAAGAAATCTAGCTCCATACTTAGTTGCCCGCCCTCTCCGCCCTCTCTTGGTCATAGGTTCTCCATGTCTGCCTCAGTACCTCTTCCTTCTGCAGTTCTTCTGAGTCTCAATGTGCTTTTCTCTTTCCTGACAGTCCAGTTTCACCCTGTATGTGTCTGGGTCCCCAGAGTCTTGCCCAGAACTAGAGTTCAGCACAGATAGGAGCTTTTGTTTCCCTTCCACTTGAGAAAGCCAGCTGCACACTCAGTTGTCAGCCTTCTCCAAGTGTGTTTCAGTACCTCTGCTTCCTGCAGCTCCTCTGAGTCTCAGTGTGCTTTTCTCTTTCCTTCGAGTTGTAGAATTTCCACTCAGCCAGCCTTCCTGTGGTTCTGGAATATGTCCGATTTGCCTTTTAGTTGTAGTTTTTAAATTGTTGTGCAAGGCAGCAGTTTAGGTGTTTAACTATGCCACCATCTTGGTTTCTCCTCTCCAGACTCTGCTCTAATATATCCAGGAATAAAGAGCCAACTAAGCCAATATCTTAGCAATTCTAAATTAATTAGAAATCTCCATTCAGTAATATCCACTATGTGGTTCTGAGTTCAATCCTTTTAAACCATGTTTCTTTTCCACATAACTCTAAATATTGTAAGATGATCATGATAGCCTCTATTACCACCATAACCTTCTGTTTATGTGTGTGTGTGTGTGTGTGTGTGTGTGTGTGTGTGTGTAGGGGGGGGTGGCCAGGTGTGCATTCACATGTGTAGTTCATCATAAGAGCTTTCTACTATGTATAGTATCAGATGGCCAGGAGATTTTCAGGATGATCCTATATAATAAAGAGTTAATATGCAAATTGTCATCACACCCTCGCACCCTTTTGCCTCACAGCATAGGAACTGCTCAGACACTCAACACTGGAGAGAGAAGAATGGGACCAACCAGGCACAAATGAGCTCCAGCCAGGCTGCAGCCCAGGAGAAGGACAAGCCACCTGCCCCATGGTCCCAAATGCCTGCAGCTGCAGCCCAGGCAAACCCACCCACAGTCCCCTGCAGCTGTGGCTGGCCCAGGCGAAGCCAGCCAGGTCCTGGGTGCCTGCAACTGGCCAGAGGAGGGAATCCTGGGTCCCAGGTGTGGGGTGAGGCAGAAGTGAATAGGGGAAATTAGGCAGGCAGGCAGGCAGAGGGGGTTAGGGGTGATCCGGCGGCTAGTAGGCTGGTGAGCAGTTAGAAGCCAGTGGTCCCAGATTGTGAGAGGCAGTCAGACATCCCCCAAGGGGTTTGGAGAAGGTGCGAGCTGGGCTGAGGGACACCCCCCCACCACCATGCATGAATTTTGTGAACTGGGCCTCTAGTAACTTAATAAGTTTCATAATGTCTAATCACTTGGATGTATATCTGAAGCTAATATAATATTGTATACCAACTATAATTGAAAAATTAAAAAATGATGAAAATTTTAAATTAAAAAAAAATAAGCCTGACAAAATTAGAGGGGCCTTTCCACTCTACCCAGAGAAGGACTTACACAACTTGCTTGGGGTTCCTTTCATAACTTAGAGACAAACTGTCACAATATCCAGAGTCCTTGACATCCTCAAAACACTTGCAGCAAGACCCCACTTCGGTAGCACTAACCTTGTTTTCCAAATGGAACAGGAAAGCTGCAAAAGAAAAAGTGATGGTATTACTCAGAAATCTGATGAGAACCTGGGAGGAGCTTCCTGCTGGCAGTTTGAATCATTGCTGCCATGGAAAATCTGGTTGATGCATCACTGTCACCTCCCACAGGAGTCCTGGCCAGTTAGCTGGGCTTAATTTTGCTGCTGTTGCCACCAGACCCATTGTCATTTTTCTGGGACTATTAGCTAATCTGCAGTAAGTGAGACTAATGAAAATCTAACAAAATATCTTTATATTTGATCAGAAAGAAAGATCTGGCAAGAATGAAAATACAGTGTAAAAAAATAACAAAATAATACTAACCAAACCTTTGGCTTCCCTAGTGAACCAAAAACCACAACTACTGGCATTAGAATAAAATTTGAGTCTCATTTTATCACCACAAACTTGTTTGACCTTGGACAAGTGACTAATTTCTCAGAGTTTTGGGTTCTTTATCTATAAAATAGTCATGAAAACATCTCTTGCAGCAAGACCAAAAAAAAAAAAAATGTAGTAGCCCAGCCATGGTGGCTCAGTGGTTGATCTTCAACCTATAAACCAGGAGGTCATGGTTCAACTCCTGATCAGAGCATGTAAGTGTGGAGTGTTCAGAAGGTAGCCAATCAATGATTCTCTCTCATCATTAATGTTCCCATCTCTCTCTCCCTCTCCCTTTCTCTCTAAAATCAATAAAAAAATATTTTTAAAAAATGTGGTATAATCCAGGTAATACAAAAATTAAATATGTTTTAGAGGTACTATTTAGCTCTTTGGATATTATAACCTAAAATTAATTTGGATTGAAAATAAATTTTATTTCTAGTCCTAGATGGGTGGCTCAGTTGGTTGGAGCATTGCCCCCATGCAATAAGAGGTTGCAGGCTTAATTCCTGGTCAGGGCCCATACCTAAGTTGTGGTTCAAGACCCAGTCAGTCAAGTCATATTCGGGAAGCAACGGATTGATGTCTCGCTCCTATGTTCCTATCTCTCTCTCTCTTTCTCTCACTCTATCTCTCTCAAAATTATATATATGTATATTATGTATATATATATATGTATATATGTGTATATATATGTATATCCTCAGGTGAAGATGAATAAATTTCAATTCTACATAAAGATTGGATATTAAAAAATATATATCACAAAATTAAAAATAAGGAAATATAAGTAAGCCAAAAAAGAAAATATAAACTAAAATTTATTAACTCTCTCATTTTAACCTTAAAATGATAGAGTAAATTATAAAGTGTATGCATATAAAAAAGTCTAGATGAAAATATATCAAAATATTAATAATGGTTGTTAATGATATAACTAGTTTTTCTTTATTTAACTTTTCTTCATTTTCTAAAATTGCTACAAGAAACATATATTAACCTTATAATGCAAATTATTTTTAAAAACCAATCAAAATAAAATAACTACATTACACACAGGGTAAGTAGGGATTTTAAAAGAAGCATGATAAAGGGTACAAAGTTAACACCCAGAAATCTATGGCATTTCATACACCAATAATCAACTCTCAGAAAGATAAACTAAAAAAGAAATCCTATTTATCATTGCAACAACAACAACAAAATAATAAGATACCTAGGAATAAACTTAACCAAGGAAGTAAAAATCCTGTACTCAAAAAGCTACAGGACACTGAAAAAAGAAATAGAGGAAGATATAAACAAGTGTAACAATATGTCATGTTCATGGATTGGTAGAAATAACATCATTAAAATATCCATACTACCCAAATCAATCTATAGATTCAATGCAATCCTTATTAAACTACCAATGACATATTCCACAGATCTACAACAAATACTCCAAAAATTTACCCTGTATTCGCTGCAGCAATCTTGAGAAAGAAGAACAAAATTGGAGGGATCACAATACCAGATATCAAGTTTTACTATAAAACCACTGTAATCAAAAGAGTCCGGTACTGGCACAAGAACAGGTATATAGAGCAATGGAACAAAACAGAGAACCTAGAAATTGACCCAACCCATTACACTCAATTACTATTTTATAAAGGAGGCAAGAGCAAAGAATGGAGTCAAGACAGTCTCTTCAATAAATGGTGTTGGAAAATTTGAAGTGATACATGCAAAAAAATGAAACTAGACCACCAACTTACAGCATGTACAAGATGGATAAAAAGGATAAAAGACTTAAATATAAGTCGTGAAACCATAAAAATCCTAGAACAATCCATAGGCTGCAAAATCTCAGACATCTCTCAAAGCAAAATGTTAGCTGATACAGCTCCTAGGACAGTGGTCAGCAAACTGCGGATCGCAAGCCACGTGTGGCTCTTTGGTCCCTTGAGTGTGACTCTTCCACAAAATACCATGGCCTGCACAACTCTATTTTGAAGAAGTGGCATTAGAACAAGTTTAAGTTTAAAAATTTGGCTCCCAAAAGAAATTTCAATCTTTGTACTGTTGATATTTGGCTCTGTTGGCTAATGAGTTTGCCGACCACTGTACTAGTGTGTGTGTGTATGTGTATACACACACACACACACACTTGAGACCCGGTGCATGAAATTCATGGATGGGAGGCAGGGGATGTCCTTCAGTCCAGCTTGTACCCTCACCCATATGGGACCCCTCGAGGGATGTCTGACTGCCTGTTCAGGCTGGATTGGGCTTAAATGGGCAGTCGGACATCCTTTTCACAATCCAGGACTGTTGGCTCCAAACTGCTTGCCTGACTGCCTCCCTGATTTCCCCTAACCACTTCTGCCTGCAAGCCTGATCACCCTGTAACCACTACCATGCCAGTCTAATTGATGTTTAACTGCTCCCCTGCTAGCCTGTTTGCCACCAACTTCCCTCCTCTGCCAGCCTGATCACCCCTAACTGCCTTCCCCTTCAGGCCTGGTCCCCCTAACTGCCCTCCCCTACTAGCCTGATTGCCCTCAACTGCTCTCCCTTGCAAGCCTGGAACCTCTCAAGAGCCCTCCCCTGCTGGCCATCTTGTGGTGGACTAGGGGATGATAAATATATTTACACATCTTGTGTCCACATGGGGGCAAGATCTTTGGCCACATGGGGGCAGCCCTCTTGTGTGTTGGAGTGATGGTCAATCTGCAAATTACTCTTTTATTAGATAGGATAGAGGTCTAGTGCATGGGTGGGGACTGGCTGGTTTGCCCTAAAGGGTGTTGGATTAGGGTGGGGGTTCCCTTGGGATGTGGGGTGGCCTAGTGGAGGGGCCTATGGTGGTTTGGAGGCCGGGCAAGCCCTCCAGTGACCCAAGCAGAGGCCCTGGGATCTGGGATTAATTTATGTTCTACAATTGAACCTGGAGTGGAGCTAAGCTTTCTGCTTGCTCCATGGAGACAGCCATTTCTGTTTGAAACTTTGTAGCCTAGAGTGGAGGCCTAGGCTAGGGCTGCAGAAGTTTGGCTTCCTCCATCATCCCTGCAACCCTAGCCTCTTCTCTCTCCAGCTCTGTGACTGCTGCCATTTCTGTTGGGATTATGTATCTTCTATAATTAAAACTTTGTAGCATTGAATGGAGGCCTGGGCCAGCAATGGCAGGCAGAAAACTTGGCTTCCTCTATTGCCGGGGAAATCCAAGCCTCCCTCCTGCTCTCAGTGGCGACAGCCATCTTGGTTGGGGTTTATTTGCATAATTTGCTCCTGATTGGCTAGTAGGTAGGTATGGCTGTGGGCATGGTTTGATTGGAGGTATGGTCAATTTGCATATTACTCTTTTATTAGATAGGATATATATATATATATATATATATATATATATATATATTAAAATTTCAGGAGGAAGAAGCAACAGTATTCCTAGGTGAGCAAGAAGTTAGAAAAGGCTTCATAGAGGATAATATACTTGAGTTAATTCAAAAATTAAATAAGAAATGGACATATGGCCAGAATGGTTCAGTGGTTAGAGCATTGGCCTGACCACTAAAGAGTTATGGGTTCAATTCCCAGTCATGGGCTCATAACTGGGTTGCAGGTTTGATCCTTGGCCCCAGTCAAGGTGCATGCGGGAGGCAATCAAGTGATGTCTCTCTCTCTCTTTCTCTTCCTCCCTCCCTCTTCTCTCCCTTTCACTCTCTCTAAAAGTCAATGGGAAAACATATCTTCAGATGAGGATTAACAAAAAAACAAAACAAAAAAAAAAGAAGAAGATAGCCACCATACTACATGAAAAGGATAAAGAGGAAGCTAGGATGGACTAGACGGTGATAAATATATTTACCTCTGTAAGGGTTTTTATTTCCTCCTATAGGCAGAAATAATCTATTCATCACTGGGTATATGAATGAATAAGTGAATCAATCAATCAATGAGTAATTTTATTGAAATTAAGGATTTTAAGCTGGTGAGTAATATGTTGAGAATACAGACAAATGTGGGAAGCACAGACTGGTAAGAAAGATAAAGAGACTATTAGGACACCATTTCATAAGTAATAAATGGTGAATACTATTTTGTGAAAGAGTGAGTTTAGTTAGGAAACTAAGCCAGTTAATTTGCCATATACTTGAAGCCAAATTATAAAATCAGTCCCTAATTCTTTTATGGTGCCTACACCTTAATACTGCCATGTATTTTCCTGTTACTCTTCACTCGGGAAGTCTAGCTCTGAAATCAGCGTATTATTTGTTTTCTCTGTTTAGTGCTTACACAATGCTTGGCTTAAAGGGAGGAAGAGTGTCAAGAAGGATGTGAAGAGAGAGAACCAGGAAATAAAGGAAGGAAAAAATATCAGATAGGGAAGAGCAATTGTGGAAGAGAAAGAGAAATGGGAGGGGGAAAAATGAAAGAGAAGAAAAAATGAGTAATAAAGAAATGGGTGAAAAAAATACACAGAACAACTGAAGTATTTTTACGGGTGATGAGAAATGGCAAAGAATTTTTCAGATATCCATAACTAAAATAGCACATATTCATGTAAAGCAAAGCTTTAGAAATTGTTCATTTATGGTTATTTTATTATTTGTGCTTAATTCCTATTAATGTTACTCCTGCTAAGTTTGTTCTTGTGGATCAGTTGGCAGATTGATTTTTCAAAGACAGTCAATGTGCTGTTGCTCTTAGCAGACTCATCTAGGTCCATGGCCACCTCTAGCTATAGCTGCATTGTTTAAGCTTCACATTTGCCCTCCATCCCAGTTGTAGCAGCAATCCTTTCCCACTCCAGCCAAAATGTTTACTATGCTCTTTGAATTCTTACTTTAAATAACACAAATTCATAAATGTATTGAACAACCTGTTCAGTACCAAGGGGCTAACATTGCTATTATTTGCTAAAGGCAACATAATTTGATCTGGTCTATTTCCATTTACTTAACTATAGATCCTCATCCAAGGTGCCAAATATAAACATCTCCTTGTCTGCTGGGAGCAGTTTTTGAAAAGATGATATTTTTATCTAACTGAATAACCAGGGAAAGGAATATAGATCATTTCCTCAGATTTAAAAGAAAAAAGAAAAGAAAAAAGCTTTACTTTTATGAGCTAGATTGACCATATCATTTACTAGTGTTGGCAAAAGTGCAAAGCCTAATGAGTAAAAAGAAAACTGGTGTTGCCCCTCAAGAGATTATTTTTTTATATATACAGCACATTTGAGGAGTGTTGTTTATTACTGCTGGGTCAATATTTTCAAAGACTTGTTTTGATGGAGCTGTGTTTCTTCTAAGAAGAGAGGTTTATAGGGCTATTGTAGCATCCTAAAAGTTGCAAATCAGCAGCATTTATGAATTGGAAAAAGATACTCATGAAGTTGTATATGACAGTCAATGAAAATGTACAACTTTTGCCACTAAAATTGCACCTAGGTGTCTAAGGAAGTTACCATTTCCCTTGCAGCATGCTTTTCTAGAGCATCTCTAAGGTAGTTCTGTATCTCAAGTGCATGTGTGTTCATTCACAAAGACATTATTCATGGAATCCTAGAGGGTAATTTGAGGGTAATTCTGCATAACTCAGAAAAAAATTAACAAAATATTTAATAGGTAGCTTCTTCATGGATTTAAATTATTATTTGGTACCCAGAATTATGGCCTAGATACAGTCTATCAAAATCACATTAATTGGGCAAAATGGGGTATATATATAAGTAGAATTTAAAGGATATAATCAAAATGTATTCCACAAAAGTATTAAAATGAATAAAGGCAATTTTAAAGTGTATATGTAAGTCTTTGGTGGTGATGGAGGCTGAAATGATTAATTCTGGAAGCAGGACCACTTTTTACTAAGTCACTTATATCCTGCTAAACAATCATATTTTCCTCTATTTACCTTTTTTTCCCACTGGGACTTAATTGAAGAATTTATGAAGATCCTGTTTCTCAAATGACATGGAAAAGAAGTCATAATAAATAAGTGTCTTATCCAAATATCCAAATTTAGACAAAACCTTATTTTAAAGTTTAGATTGGACTTATATTTTCTTTTTGTCCAGTATAATGAAATGAGAAATTTCAGGTACATATATATATGTGTGTATATATACAGATATATATACACATCCTATATAATAAAAGAGAAACATGCAAATTTGACCTACCTTAGCTCCTGATTGGCTATGCTATCAGCCAATCAGGAGCGGGGGTGGGGCCAAGTGACGCGAGTGCGGACCCAGGGGTGGAGATGAAACGCTGGTGGTGGCGATCGCCCAGCACATGGGCACTGTGAGGGGAAGCAGCAGCAACAGCGGTGGTGGTGGTGGCGGTGGCAGGGAGCTCCCGGGCCCTGGGCGCTGTGAGCGGAAGTGGCGGTGAGTGCCCAGCCCCCGGGGCCGGGTGGTCACAGGCAGTGGGGGCTGAGCTAAGCAGGGCAATGGCTGTATGCCCAAGGCCAAAAGCCTCACCAGATATAAGGCTTCTCCCAGCAAGACAATGTGCCATGCCATGGTGCTCATATTGTGCAGGAGTGGTTTCAAGAACCTGAAACCACCTTGCTTAGGTGGCCAGATTTCAATCCAATTGAGCATTTATGGGACAAAGTTAAAAGATCCATCAGGCCGCTGGTTCTACAACTATCAAATCTCAGAGAACTGGACAGTGCTATTCATCAGGCATGGTGTCAGATTCCTTGCATCAACTTTCAACATGTCATGGAGTCAATGCCAAGAATAATATATACTGAGTGGCCAGATTATTATAATCATCCCATCAGTATTTCACTGGACCACCTTTTGCCTTCAGTACTGCAGCAATTTTCCTTGGCATTGATTCCACGAGATGTTAAAAGGTGATAGCACAGTCCAGTTCTGTGAGATTTGATGGTTGTGGAACCAGCTGCCTGATGGCTCTTTAACTTCGTCCCACAAACACTCAATTGGATTGAGATCTGGTTATTATGGTGGCCACCTAAACAAGGTAAAGTCTCCCTCGTGTTCTTGAAACCACTCCTGCATGATAGGAACACCATGGCATGGTGCATTGTCTTGTTGGAAAGCCATTTCCATTGGGATACACTATCAACACGACAAGATGAACTTGATGAGCAACAATACTTACTGTAGGTATGTTGTGCTATTCAGACGTTGTTCCACATAAATTAAAGGGCTCAAATCATGCCAGGAAAACATGCCCCAAACCATAACACTGCCCTTGACAGCTTGAAGGGTTGTACTCATGCATGTGGGGTGCATGCTTTCATGCTGTTTCTGCAAAATTCTCACTCTGCCACCTGCATGATGCAACTGGAAACGTGATTCATTGGACCACATGACTTTTTTTCCAATGCTTGACTATCTAATTCTTGTGTTCCTGTGCAAATTGGAAACATTTTATTTTGGTAACTGCAGACAGCAAAGGTGTTCAAACAGGCCTTCGGCTACCATATCCTATATGATACAGTGTACAGCTAATTTGCCTACAAACAGCAGGTGGTCATAATAATCTGGCCACTGAATATCTATACTAATAAAAGAGAAAAATTCAAATTGACTGTACCTTCATGATGCCCGTCGGCCAATCAGGAATGAGTATGCAAATTAACCCAACAAAGATGCTGGGTAAATTTGCATATGCAGGCACCAATCAGCTGGGGGTGGGGCGGGATGCTTGCGGCATCACCATAGTAATGACACACATGTTCTGTAGTGCCCCAGCTTCTCAGGGTCTCTAGGCAGCATGGGAAGGTGGGGCCAGAGTGGAAAGAGGCTGCTACAGGGCCAGAGCAGAGAGGCCATGCCAGCAGCCAGAGAAAGGGAAAAGGAAGGCCCATTCTTACACGAATCTTTGTACATCGGACTTCTAGTACACACACACACACACACACACACACACACATACACACACACATATATACACACACTAGAATTATATATATATACTAGTGGTCTGGTGCACAAAATTCATGCACATTAAAAGGGTATTAATTAGAGGAAATATTTTAATAGTGCTATTTGCCCTTTCTCTACAATAAAAGTGTGAGAGATAAAAGGTAATGAGTACAATGTATATGAAAATAATATATAATTTCATTAATAAATAAATAATAAAAAAACGATATAACAACAATATGAATCCACAATAAACTGTTGAGTTAATTTTCCTGCATTTAAAATAGGATTGAAAGTGCCCCTCACAGAGAAGTGAAATCCTTAATACTGCATTTGGGTGACTCGTGTTCTTACATTTTGTCTAGTATTATTGTTGAGTACACTGTTGTTTCTAAGTCTTAATGCAATATCTGTTCCCCAACCTTTTTCACCATGTGGAAAAAGAATAGGATATGTCATTGCATCTAATGTAGGAAACAGGATACTGATTCATTTCACTTTAGTGGCATTTGGATTATTGGGATCTGGTTTACAATGAATGAGTAAGTCCGTTTCAAAAGGAGGTTCTCCAACTTCGTTTCTGAATATGATAGCAACCTTGGTTACACGAGGATAATTATATCTACCTGGGTCACTGTTATGATCATATTTAATTGCCATAGTTACTTCCATGGGAGCTATACCTTTTGCTGCTGCTTCAGATTGGGCTTCCTTTTCTACCTCATGTAGCATCTTGTACGATTTTGTTAATTCATTTATTTCATGCATGAGGTTGTTGATGTTGATCATGAATCTTTCTGAGCAGGCCTGGTTTGCTGGGATTGCTAATCTTTTATGTGTAGCTTTGGCTGTATCCAAAATATAGAGTTGAGCAAACTTCCGAGAAACACCATCAGAAGGATGGAAAGTTCCAGTATGATGATAAACTTGTCCATGTATTCTAAAAACGTATGGCCCATACCTTGATGGCAATGCAACATTTGCACCCATGGAAGCAAAAGCAAAAGAACTATTTTTAGATTGAATGTTTTCCATGAAATTTTTACTGTCAGAATCTTCATTTGTCATTAATCTTTTTAAATACGGCGGGTAATCTGGAAAATGTGTATAATTTGGACAGACTTTCCCTTTGCTACAACATCGAGTAAATTCCCCATCAGATGGTTTTTCATCAGAGAAATTTAGTGATAGGCAACATTCACATCTAACAGTCATTTCACCACAACTATGTTCGAGAATTGCATCCTCACGTACTCCATTTTTGCTGAGAAGGCAGTTCCTACCACTATTGCTAGTACTTGCTGATGACTGTTCTTTAGACATATTCTGTCTTTGCCACCACCTTCTTTCAACTTCAAAGGCACGTTGTTCTTTAGACATTTCCTGTCGAAGATACCAGTGTTTTTTTTTGGCTTCAGAGTGACGTTTTTTCGAATAGCTGCTCTTCAGATACATTCTGTCGCAGGCGTCGCCTTCTATCAAGATCAGACACACATCGCTCTTCAGACATTTTCTGTCGATAATGTTGGTTGGCACCTTTCTGCTATGCAGCTCCGTTGTATCAACAGTTTTTCTTTGGACATAGTCCCACCTTTCTATTGCCACATTCTGAAATAGAGGAGAATGACAGTCTTGACAGGCCTTTCAGCAGTGTGACCAACAGCTGATTTGGACAGATTCTGTGGGGGTGGGACTTCCTCCTACCTCTTGTCAGTTTCCACAGCTGGGATGCTGAAGCTGGGACTCAGGGGGCCTTCCCTCTGGCAGTTGCCTTCCGTTTTTGCTGGCATACAGCTGAAGCTACATGTAAAACATTAACAATGCCCGGGGCCTCAGTTAGACACAGCTGTGGTTCGTTGGTGCTGCCACTGCTTGATCTCTGTGCCCAGGCTGGGTGCTTGATGCCTTCACCACTTCATCTCTGCACCTGGGGCCTGGGGCCCATGCCTCTTGACCCCGCCCCTTGCTCCGATTGGCTGGTAGCATAGCCAATCAGGAGCCAAGATACAGTCACATTTGCATGTTACTCTTTTATTACATAGGATAATTAGACTCGAAGACCTTCCAGAGACACTCTTGACAAATTCGGGGGCTTGGCTGGCCTGCAAACCACCCCCAAATGGCCCTCAGCCCCTCGCCCAGGCCAGCCATGGCCTCAGTGGGGACCCCACCCTGATTCAGGAGCACTTTCAGGGCAGACCAGCTGGCCCCCATCCATGCATCAGGCCTCTATCTAATAAAAGGGTAATATTCTAATTAGACCAGGAGACCTTCCAGACATCCTTCCAGACAAAGCTGTGGTGGTGAGGACAAGACAAAGGCAGTTAGGGGAGATCAGGCCAGGAGGGAAGGGCAGTTAGGGGTGATCAGGATGGCAAGGAGGGGGGGAATTGAGGATGATCAGGCCAGCAATGGGGGAGGAGTTGGAGGTGAGAAGGCTGGCAGGGGGGGGGCAGTTAGGGGTGAGCAGGTTGGCAGGCAGAGTGGTTAGGGGTGATCAGCAGGCAGGCAGGTAAATGGTTAGGAGCCAACAGTCCTGGATTATGAGAGGGATGTCCCAGATTGGAGAGAGTGTGGGCCAGGTTGAGGGACACCTCACCCTGTGCACAAATTTTGTGCACTGAGCCAGTAGTGTATATATAAGATATATATTTCATATATGTATATGTACATTACCTGATAATACATAAAATATTTAATTATGATTACTTACAAAAATTACCACTATAAAGCAATATAATATTACTCTTAGCTGTCTCAACTCCATGTCTGTAGGCATATAAACCATGAATATCCATTTTTTCATTACCCATAAGTAAGAATTCCTTTAGGTTAGATAACAAAAAAATTTCCCCCACTAATGTAAAGCAAAACCTTAACTGCATTTAATTTAACACTTTGCAAAAGAAATTTACCTTTGCTTTAAGGTCAGATATATTAAAAAATTATGCATAACCTAAGAATGTATTTGTAGTAGAAATTATTACTTAGTAAATGGAATCAAGATTTGAAGTGGGGTGGTCATACAGTGCCTGCCTTAGAGAAAAGAGAAACTATCATTTATTCACAGGCACAGATTTGAGCAAGATATCTATAAAAAGTTAATGAAGAATCAGAAGCTCATAAAAAGCTGTAGAAGAGCATCCAGCCCACATCAAATTACCATACATATCTATTGTGTGTAGTGTACATATCTGAGAAGAATGAACATTATGCATACAAAAGACTACCAACATGTTAAATCACTAGCCTGGATATCCACAATTTTGAAGGCCCCTTATTCTCAGCATTTTTGGAGAGAACACCATCAAATGTATTGTGTTGCATGTATTATTGTTATTGTGAAAGTGTTCTATTTTCTTGTTGGACATAATTTATAGGTGATACACTTGAAATTGGCCTGGATATTCAAGGAAATTTAGACTTTCTCTAAGACACTTCTCAAAATCCTTTCAGCCTCAACCCACTACCAAATCATAACATCACCCCACTTCCAGATACTAAAATCTGTACTAGTATATCAATGACTGTGACAATTTATCCCAAAACTCAAAAGTTAGTGGCTTAAAAGAACAGACATTTATTATCTCAGTCATTCTGTGGTCAGAAACCCAAACATGGGGTAGCCCAAGTTTTCTCACAATGTTATAATCAAGGTGTCAACAGACATTGCTACTAAAGGCTGAGCTGGGGTGGAAATCTCCTTTCATGCTCACTCCCAGGGCTGGTCGGCATCAGGTCTTTTACCAGCCAATGGCCAGAAACATGAGTTCTTTGCTGTGCTGTTTTGTGTACAGGGTTACTCATAGTATGGCAGTTTGCTTCCCTCTGAAAAAGGGCATAGACGGGAGGGGGAGGAGGAGGAGGAGAAGGAGGAGGAGGAGAGGAGGAGGAGGAGGAGGATGAGGATGAGGATGAGGAGGAGGAGGAGGAGGGGGGGGAGGGGGATGGGGAGGAGGGTGGTGGGGAGGAGAGAAATCACAGTCTTTTTGTAACCTAAATTCAGAAGTGACACATTTCATCACTTTTACGGTATTCTGTTCTTGAGGAGCAAGTCACAATATCAAGCCTGCACACAAGGTGAATAGTGGCATATTGCACAGGGCAGGGAGTCCACAGGAAAGAAATGTAGGGAGCCATTCACAGGCTGCCTCACACGGCATCTTCCTGTGTGGAAGGGACTTGTCACACATTTCTAATTGCCTTGGAATTGTACAAAATTTCTGGATGATTGCGTTTAATCCCTGTGTTTTGCCTACACCTAGATTGCTAATGGAATCTGAGACATTCTATCTATAGGCTGTAATAAGATCATAAGAAAGTCTAAGTCTGGAAGATAGAATGGCTTTTAAACTATGACTTGAAAAGTAGTGCAGTTAGTTACACATGGATAAAGGTCTAGATGCAGAAAGGTGCAGCTGAATACAGAAAACAGGAAAGAAAAAATATTCAGAATCCCATCAGTTTCTCGGTTACCACTTCTTTCCTTGTGTTCATCTTTTATGTCTTGATTTATGAACTAACCCAACTAATTTTAGAATACATTTACTCACTTTGATAAGTTAAGGACCCTAAAATTTAATGAGTTAGAGCCCCAGTGATTTGAAGAAAAATGAGAGGAAGGAAGAGGAGGAAATGAGGGGGAGGGAGAAAGAGAATGGGAAAGGGAGGAAGACCATGGGAGGAATGGTTACAAGGAGAAACAAGAGAAGAAGGTGAGGGAGTCTTTTCAGGAAAAGGCACTATAGCCTTTCAGGGTGAAAAGTCACTGTGGGGTTAATCAAATTTGAGTTCAATTCATGGTCAGAAAGACAAAACTGAACTATCAAATAAGGGAGTTATTAGAAATCAGATTCAGAACTGCTGATTTGAATTTAAAAAATGAGAGGAACATGAGGACTGGCTGGTATTCAGAATGGGGGACAAAAAAGGAATAAGTGACAAAAGTAGAGGAAAATTTACATAAGGCAAAAAAATCTCAGTGATTCCAACTCCTCAAAGATGGAGAGAGGGTACAAGGATCTTATACATATTTGTCTGTGCTAGCTTTTTATGTTTTAGACTAGAGGCCCAGTACATAAAATTTGTGCATGGGAGGGGTCCCCTCAGCCTGGCCTGCACCCTCTCCAATATGGAACCCCTCAGGGGACATCCCTCTTACAACCTGGAACCAATGGCTCCTAACTGCTCACCTGCCTGCTGGCCTGCTCACCCCTAACTGTCCCCCCTGTCAGCCTGATTACACCTAACTGCTCCCACTGCCAGCTTGGTCACCCCCAACTTTCCCCTCCCGCTGGCCTGGTTGTCCCTAACTGCCCCCACATGGCCTGGCCACCTCTTACTGCCCCTTCTGGCACCCCCAACTGCCTCCCTCTGCTGGCTTTGTTGTCCCAACTGACTTCCCTGCTGGCCTGGTTGCCCCATGCAGCCTGCTGTTCAGTCATTTGGTCATCCCTCACTAACACCCTTGCTGTCCTGGTTGCTCCATGCAACCTGCTTGTTTGGTTGTTACTGTTACTGTGATGGCATCCCGAACAATTTACATATTCCTCTATTATTAGTGTAGGTGTTCTTATTATTTCTGTCTCTTTTTTAATGCACTTCACACATAAAATCCTTCCATCCCAGGTCTTCTGAGATACAGAAAGATTGCTCCATGGTTAGATTACAGAGTTAAAAAGAGAATATATATACTTGAAAATCTTTTCATCCCTACTCACACATAATCATCTTGAAGCATAAAGGATATGGAAATATTTGCTTTATTACTTTTTTTCCATTTTCAAGGATGGAATTTGTGTATTTTTCTCAATCTTTGTGCAATATAACAAATTAATTTAGTTATATTGTTGTCTCTACAGAAAAGGTAACATTAAATATAGTCTTTATCACATTTTTAACTTATTAAGGTTGCTCTTTAGTGTGCTGTTATAATCACTATTTATAGGATATTATATTGCTTCAGTCTCTCAGAATTGAGGTCAGTTGTCAAAAAAAAGAAAAAGAAATGCAAATTTTTGACAAAAGCACATCAAGCTATCAAGCTGACCTATCTAAACTGCATATATACCTAGGCACCATAATTTTGTTATTTGGTTTAAAACATAGTCTCAGGATATTCTTACTATACTTATTTTGCCTTTCCTACATGTAATTGTATTACTTCATATCCCCTTATAAATTGAATATTCATGCACATACACAAACATTGAGCTTTTGCTTTTGTGCTAGGAATATTAAATTCAGGGTCTGCAAAGATAAATTAGGCCCAAATCAGTGTCCTTAAACTTAGAACTTTTTCTCATAGTGGAAATAACAGCTATTTATTGTTTGGAAACCCTCTTTTTCTAGTGACCTCAAAGAAATAGGGCCATTGGCTAAAATTGTTGAAAATCCTCAATTACCCTGGCTATGTGTGCTTCAAGAATATTGTTCCCAGGACATAGAAGTTCATGCATAAACATTAGATTATTTTAATTGTTATCCTTTGACCCTTGGAGATAAAGTTTTCTGTTGGCATGTTTAGCAAAAGGCCTCCATGTCCCCATGACCAATTGACTAATACTGGTAAGTACTTATTCTTTGGAAATGGCAACAGAAGCACCACCAATTTTAAGATTTTTCAGTCATGTTATCAGAAGGTATTGGAGAATAGTTCAAGGTCCTCTAACTGCTCAGTGGCTACCACCACCCCAGTCTACTTAAAATGTACAATACTGAAGGTGATGTACAGACCATGACATTACTTCTTATGTATTTTTCTCAATTTTTGTACAGTGAGGGTCTATCAGCTAAGCTTTGAAGTTTTCTTCCTCTCAACCTCCATACTCTATAATAGTCATACATCAAAAAAGACCTCTACCACGTTCTCGCAATTTGATTTTCAATAATTGGGCTACTCCTGTTTCCCACACTTAATTCTGTATTCTCAATACTTCTAGTTTTTTCCACATTTTTGACCCTCCCATTTTGGTCCCACACACCTGACAAACAGCACAGACATACTAACTATAGCCTGGGTTCTGTCTGTTTATTCTTCATCAAGCTGGCTCCAATGGACACACTTCCTAATAATTCCCATTTCCCATTGGGCTGCTTTTGACCCAGCTGGGATACAGAAAATACCTACTGCATCATAATTATAATTTTCCACGGAAACATAGTGTGTTCCATGGAATAGAAACTGAGCAATGTTAATGTTTCCATGAGGACAAATGACTTTCAAATTTTATTTACAACAAGAACATTTCAGAAAATAATGAACATTGTGAATCTCAAAGAGGAAAATATAGATGCATTATTTTTCAAGGTACTAAACCTGAGAACACACTTGTTTTTTGCTGGACTTATGTTAAGAGGATTCTTCTTTTGGAAATATTAATCATGTGTGACTTTATACTCCATACACACATTTATGGTTCTGTTGATGTTTCAATGACAATATAGGTCCATAATTCAGTATGTTACCAGATATTTTGAGCAGCAGTGGGAAAGAAGAAAATATTGTGATAATTATTTACTTATTTAATCAATTCCTTTGACATGAAAAAGAAAGCTTCTCAGGCTTAAAAAGTTTTTTCATAATTATGTTGAAGAGGAATTTTTGTGGTCACCTGAGGAACATTTTTCTGCTTCTTATGTGGAAGTCTTAGCAATCTTATCATCAGGGTCTCTGGTCTCTGTAATGCCATAATGTAAAATAAAAGACTATGACATACACACATTTTTTATGTCTTTTTTTTTTACACAAAGTTTTTTAACTTTTATTTTATCTGGTTGGAGATTCATCTTAACTGGCATGTATTTAAAAATATTAACAGTGTCTCAGACTGTCCTGAGCAGACATTAGACAAGCAAAGGGGACTGAAAATTTCTGTTTAAAAGTTGAAATGAGTGGGAAATAAAGTCACATACATATGGTGAGATGATAATTTATCCTGTTACTCCCTAAATTGAATCTACACTTAATTCATATTTTTATTACAATGATCTGATGTGATGCTTGGGTGTGCGGAGTAGCACCAAGCCTTCTCCCAAAAGTTGTTGGTTCCTACTTCTGCATAATGGCTCTGAGCGAGGGGAAGGGGTTCCTCTGGGGGATTCCTCCCAGCCTCCAAAGGATCTCAAAGATGATCGGCTGGGGAAAGCTGAGTCTTCTCTTTCTATTTTATTTTTTAATTAAATTTATTAGGGTGAAACTGGTCAATATGAACATAAGTTTCAGGTGTGGGTTTCTACATTATAAGATCTTTATATTGCACCATGTGCCCATCACCCAAAGTCAAATTTTCTCCTGTCACCATATATTAGAACCCCTTCCTCCCCCATCTCAGGCCCTCTGGCAACTCCTCTTTCTGTTGTCTTGAATAGTAATTTCAATGGATCTTATACATAGTCCCACATATCATCATTTACATTTTTTAAAAAAGATAGAATGGCTAGTCCTTCACATATTACATCTAAAACCTTGATAAACCATTTTTAGTCCAGAATATTTTATTTTATTTTTTATTTTTTAATTGATTGTAGAGGGAGAGATAGAAAGAGAAACATCAACATAAGAGAGAAACATCAATTGGTTACCGCCTATTGAAGCAGCAACCCAGGCATATGCCATAAGCAAGAACTGGACCAGTGACTTTTGTGTGCACAGGATGATGCCCAACCAAATGAGCCACACAGGCCCAGGCCAGAATATTTTGCTAAATCATTTCCTTCACATTATGCATTATGGTGAATAGAGTAAGTATACTAGCATTTAATTTCAGAACATAAGAAACTCTATATATGGATAGATAGATCACTAATTCTAGTCAGAGCATGAATTTTGTCACCACAAGGACCACAATAATAAAGTAAGAAATTTCAAATCCATAAAATATCATAGAACAGAGAAAAAGCAGATATTTCCTTTAGGATATTCTCCTCCAGTACATTTAACATTATTAAAAATCATTCAGTTTATTCTATTGAGTATACTGTTTTCTGGAAAATAACCAACTCAGAGAGTAGTTCAAAGGTTAGTTACAAGATAAACTAATAGCTATGCTAAGCTATTACTTTGTAGAGCCAATAAAAAGAAAAGAAGTAAACTATATTATTTCCACAATCTATATGGTCAGCCCCAGCAATAACCAAATCAATAATAAAACATTTTTATTTAAACTTTCCCCTGCTTTCAAACTCTGCTTCTGAAATTTTATCCTAACAGTGAAATCTCCTTGGAATACACCATAAACATAGAAAAGCAAGAGTGGACAGTGTAATAAATGTTTTATTTTTGTTTGTTAATAGATGGTGAAGTTTAGTTCACTTGTGGTTTGACCTTACTCTAGTTCATTGACAATTTTTCTTGCATACAGCACTAGCCATCTCAAACTTCAGCACACACCCCAGGAAAATAGATCTATACATGAACTCACATATATATACAAAAACAGTAATTGCAGCGTAACAATATTTCATAGATTTGTATATACCACAATTCAAATTGTATGGCTTCAAACATTATAATCATATGCATAAGTACTTGATAAAATATTCTTGATCTGACATATACAGTCTCTAGACCAAAGCATCAGATAAAAATGATTTTTAAGTTTTACTATATATATTTATGTTCATAATAATTGTTAATAACAAATGATAAATATTGACTTTTTTGTTAATCTTCACCCAAGAAAATGTTTTTATTGCTTTTCAGAGAGGAAGAGAGAGAGAGAAAGGAAGAGGAGAGAGAGAGAGAGAGAGAGAGAGAGAGAGAGAGAGAGAGAGAGAAACATCGATAGGTTGCCTTTCCTGTGAGGCCCAACTTTGGATCAAATCTACAACTTAGGTAGGTGACTTGGCAGAAATCAAACCCACAATATTTTTCAGTATGGGACAACACTCTAACCAATTGAACCACCAGATCAGGACTAAATATTGAATCTTTATTGCACCAATTTTTATCCAGACTATACATTGAGATCATACTCAAATATTCAGAATGGCAGTTTTGGAGTATGGTACAGACCACTGTATTTTGTTTTTTTTTTTTTAAGTTTCAAATGATACTGATACAAATTAAGGCTAAAAACCATTGACTTGTTACTAGTAAACACTTGCTGAGTCTTATGCTAAGAGTCAGACTCATTATTTCATTTAATCTTCACACCTATTTTGGGTAAATTTTATGATCTCCATTTCACAGATGAAGATACAAACACATAGATAGGTAACTTCTTCAAAGTTTCCCAGAGTTGGGATTTAAACCTCAAATGCATATACAGGATATGCCCAAAAATGTATACAGAGTTGAATAAATATTAATTCCATTGGGTTAAGTCTGAAAAGAAAGAAACATCAATTTGAGCTATCAGCTCTTAAATGTGTACATACTTTGGGATACCTGTATGTGTATGAAAACAATACATAGTTCTATATTTTATCATATACTGTAATTCTTCAAATAAATAAAAATAAGCCTAAGACAAAACTAAAATGGGTCAATGAAAATTCAAATTAAGATAGCAGATGGTCTCCCCAAACAGCCTCTTTCTACAGGGTCTTCCAAAAACTACTCTGTCCTTCCTCCAACCTGAGCTCCACCCCACAGCACCACAATCATTTCAAAAACAAGTTGATTGAGCCACCATGGCCCTACGCTCTGAATTCTCTGGTATTACATCTAGTTTTCCCCCAGTGTATAGTCCTATTCCTGCCATGTGATGCCTTTTGCATGATGAGGGGTCAACAAATATCCATTAAATAAATAAAGGTAACAAATTCAGTTCCCTGCTTTCTCAACAGGTCCCATCTTCCTGTCTCCTGATTCTTTCAAACTACTTCCTGGTTTATAACTCTAGCTCCTCCCTCAACTCTGACTGTCAGTCCTTCCCCTCAAAGGCTTTTGGGCTCCTAGAGAGCACCAAATCCAGACTTGACTCACAATCACAGGTTGAAACAACCACTCTGAGTTCCCCTGTGGGAGCTCCAGGTAGTTCTCTGAGCAGATCCCTTACTTACCACACAGCACAGCGAATGGGGAACAGAGGCAAGCAGAAGCCCAACCTCCCTCTTTGGACATGGCCTTTTGGATGCTGTATAGGACAGTGTACACTCAGTGCTTCTGTCCCCAGGCGCATGGTGCTGATAAAACCTCTCACATTAGGTTACACAGTCTCTCCTCGCTGAGTAACTTCAGAAATTGGGTGACAGAAAGTAAAAGCCCTTTATTGCCATGGCTCTACTTGAGGAATAAGCTGGAGAAAATGATGTGATTTAAGAGATCTTTTTCTCAAACTTGATTTAAATGCAAACACTCAAACCGCCTAAAATGGTTTCATAGAGATATTCCAGTGTGAACCAGAGTTCCTAGGGCACAGTGAAGAACTAATCCTCTGTGACTTGCCTATCTTTCAAGAAAAACAATAGCTTATCCTCAGAACTTGGAGAGAGACACACCTAAGCAGAAGTCTCACAATTAATACACTAGTGCCTAACACTTCAGATGAAAACAAGCATGCAATTCGAGTGAGGTACTGAAAAGTCAGGAATTACTCTAGTGGAGAGGGATTTTCTGCAATGATGGACAATATCAGTGTGGTCCCACAGCAAGGTCTTTGGCTTCTCGCATACTATTAGGATGGCATGGTAATCTTACCCAGCTAGTGTTTCCTTAATGTCCTGGGGAGCCTGATCGCTGTAAATTACCTGTGACATCTCATTAATCCTCTTTTTCCTCACAAACGCATAATTAATGGTAACATTGACAATAATACACAAATTAGCTAAGTGACGCTTTATGGTGTTGGTTTTGATTAACGTCAGGAACCCAAAAATGACATTAATGTAATGCAGATCCCAAAAGGCAGTCTGCACTTTGACCCCAGACATACATTTTGTTTGCACCATCACCAAGATTAATCCTCCTCTGGATGAAGAAGAGACAAAACTCTGGCCACTGGCAGTGTGCGCTGGGCTGTCGGAAAACAAACCGCCTCAATTGCATTTGTTTAAGAAGGAAATCTTAATGCATAGAAAACAACAGCGTAGTGTCATTTCCTATTGTCTAGTTAGGACAAAGATAAATGAGCAACTGTCATGATTTAGATCAACTGCTTCTCAGCTAACTTCTATTATTTGCTTGTTGATGGAGCTGTGTTTAATTAAAAGTAGACCTAGATGATAAGAACCCCACTATAAAATGATTGAAATTCCTTCTACATTACTGCAAATGTTTTTTTGGAAATCAAAACTGATTTTTATATGCACTTCAAGCTGCAGGCCCTCTAAATAATAAATCTTATCAAACAGAGGGTGAAAAGAAAAATCAATGCCTGAGAAAATATTCTTTGTCTCTCTGACTTGAGGAACAAAGTGAAAGCACCAGAAGAAGTTTGGAGAAAGTAAACTTCTTTGCTTCGAAAGTGAGACACCTTTGCAGAAAGAGAAGGCTGGTTCAGCAAGACTTTCCAAATTATAGGAGAGAGACAGGCACTCTGTGTTAGTCACAGTTTTGTCTATTGCTGCATCACCAGCTTCTAAATTCACGGTCAATCATATGACTTTATTATGATCGTGAACTAGTTCCTTAATCACGATTTTTCACAATTCCAAGTGGAGTACTGAATCTTTTTAGCACTCTAAAGAGGTATATAGCATGCTAATTTTTCAAAATGCAACCTTTGATTTTTCTCACAATGATTATTCATAGCTAAACTATTTTGTTATTTTGAAAATAACAAAATAGTCCTTTCTTGATTAATTTGACATAGATTTATTTAGGCTATTTTTCAAAATGTTGCCACTAAACCTCAGCCCTGGCTAATGATCACATTCCATTTTAATAATGGAATTAGGAGGAAAGTCATATTTTTATGCCGTTTTCTATTATTCACATAAATACCGCTTGAAGAATGCTTTTTGGACAAAAATACATAATATTTAAAGTTGATGTTGTAGAGATTGAAATGACTCCACCAAAATTGGAAAGTAAAAAATAACCAAAATTATAAAACACATTGTGTGTACATTTGATAAAAAGAAGAATTTGAATATCTTAAGAGATTTTAATTGCTGTGAGTATACATTTTCTATTATAATACTCCTAATCTTCACCCCACACACCAAAAATTGAGAAAGCAGGCCACCTCACAGCTGCTTGTCATAGCAATTTAATTTTGAAAAATGCCTCATCTGTCCCTTCTTGCAATATGTTTATCATATGACTTGGTTTATCTTTTATTTGTTTGTTGTGTTTATTTAAAGTTAAAAGGAGCAAAATAACTTATTTAAAGAGACTCAGATTTTTCTTCTTCTCTCATTTAAATATTATTTTAAAATCAAAAGCGTCTTATTTTCAAATCAATATATTAAGTGTTAGCTGCACCAATTTCACCAGCTCACAAACCCATTGTAAAGCAAACTGGAATTTAAGGGGCAATGGGGATTCCTAGAGAGGTCATATTTTCATTCTGACTAACTGAACCATAAATTGAGATTACAACAATAAATTTCTTTTTATTATTTTGGTAGGAAATAAGTACAGAATTTTGAAAGATATTTGGGCTTAATTCATATGTTAAATATGCCAAGATAAACCAGTTCTAGAAAAAATCAAAATTGGCCCTATTTTATATAGAAACCAAATTAGGCATTCACCACTAAACTAATTAATAATTGATAAATTTATTATAGAAATGCAATTCCTTTACACTACAAAGCCTTAGGAATAGAATGATTAAAAGCTTCACATTTAAAAAAAAAACCCTCTGTGACAACCTTTGAGTCAGGGGCATTGTTTACAAGTGGTTTTGAGGTAGTTGCAGTAACATCTTTTACTCGTTAAAAACACTCATCAAGCTATAAAACTACCTTCTTATATGACTCTTCTGTAGCAAACTATTTGAAATTTCTGAAAGTCTTTAATTTGTATTTTTTTCAGCAGTTACATAACTATTACTGTCAGTCCAAATGTATCATTTTCACTTTTCAGCTTTATTCAAGTTCATAGTGAGAAATCTGTCTGGCCATGATTTTATAGAAATCTCTTTTTCAGCTTTAAATGTGGTAGACTGAATTTTAATAAGGTCCAATAGTTGTGCCAAAGTTACTTTTTTGTTGTTCTAAGGAATTATTTCATTCAAATAAAGAGGCTGCGTATGGGAACGCGTGTTTTCTTAAGTGTTTAATCGGAAATTTCCATACCACAACACTTTGTAGACATGTTTTTGCTTGGAAAACATATCTTATCAGGGGTGGTTGGTGTAACATTCGTGTCTGTTTTCTTACCTTTGAATGTGAGCTCTATTTATAAGGCTCAGCTAAATGATGTCTGCAGCTAAGGAATTTCCTTACTAGGGAGTTTTACATGAACATGATTACTAAGAAAGCACCACAAGGCACCGAGCAAGGTGTCAAATCAGGTTTCCTGTCCAGTCTAACCTTATCAAAGCGCTTCCCTTTCCATAGAAGAAAAAGACGTGAGCAAGTGGTTAAATATGTATCTGCTTTTATCTTCTAATATTTTCCTCTTGATATAATGTCTTTTCTGAATAAACAAAAGGGGGTGAGTTCTTCATTCCTTATTTGTATATGCAATTGTAATGGGCTCCCTTTCACTGTGGAAGGTGCTGGCCTTTCTCACCCAGAACAAACTGCTGGAGAAAGTTGGCTTAGACGAGATGCAAATATTTAATCCTAGCATCTATATTTTGAAATATGACATGAAATATAACATGGTATTTTCCATAAATCTACGTGTGATGACATATTTCATAACATTACATAAGGTTTTTCCATGCATTTTTATTCACGGAAGAATGATTTGCAGAAAATCACAATATTGTCCTAGTCTTCTCCAGTTAATTTTCACGTTTATGTGAATATGCAATTTATGAAAAAAAATAATAATAGTTATTTAGACATGGCAGCACTTACCTGTTGCTGTGTGACAATTCTCACCATCAAAAATGTGCTTTTACTTCACTTATTATTGGTAAGCTAATCCCATGCCTAAAGATTTTTTAAACAGAACATTAAATCTGCATTTTGATCCCAGCCTTTACTTTTTTAGATAAATGAAATCAAGCAGCAGGACATTAAGTCAGGTCCAAAAGAACATTCTTATACATAGCCTTGACTTTGGTTATTTCCATAACTACCCTATGGAGACTGTCCTTTATTAAGACTCTTAATGAGTGTTCTGCCTGTATTTTTCTACCAAGAATGTCAAATAAGGCTCAAAAGCAAATGTAAACTGTAATGCAAGTGACACACACTAAAAATAGCCCTATAAATCTGCTCATTTTGTTTAGATAGTCTCCGGAGTTGTAAAAAGTAGAACTGCTTGGTTTTATTATTTGTTTTGGAAAAACTAATTTGTAGAGAATAGGCCACTGATAATGCTACATAACGTGAGAGAAAATTTATTAAGACTGTCTCGAGATTTAATTTTTTAAAAGGCAATTTTTCCCTTCTTTAATTTTCCAAATAATATACAAGATAATTAACTGAATAGAATCTACAATGGCAAAGACATTTGCCTGTGTATTCATTAGAACTAAGATTTTTGAGAGTCACATTCATCTAAAATGAAATTAATTAAAATTTCAATGGAATTCTCATTCCTATTAACCTGTCAAATATGTTGTTTCCAATGTTTCCAGTGATAGAGCAGTAATATTTATTATCCAACATATCATGAGTTTTAAAAATAACTCCAGAAGAACATTTTTAGAACATTTACAACCTGAATAGATAACTTTTTAAAAAATCAGACATTTCAATGTGAAAAATTGCTATTGTAATTTATAATGTTTGATGCAGGATGTATTTTTAGAAAATCCATGTAATATGAATTTGAGAAATTGGATGTCAGGGCAAAATTGAAGGAGGGGAGCATGAGTCTCATATGTTAAGGTGGTTTAAGAAAGGTGATTTATCTTTACTCTTGATAAAAAGTTTAGGAAGTTTAAACTCTTCCTTTTCCCTTTCCACATGATAGTCAATAGGATTTCTTGGATTGGTTAGATGGCTTTGCACTTAAGCCAAGATTGATTGCAATCTAAGGCTTTGTTTTTGGATATCTTATCCCAAAGGGGGCATGTATAAACAGACAAAATGATGGAATCGGGCAGCAATCTGACCTTTTAGAAGAGAGGCAGTTCAAAAACTAGACGAACATTTCTTTGAAGAAACAAGAATCTCATCATTGAACAGAACCTTACAGCTTAGTTCTTTTTCTTCTACATGCTCAAACTGTACACTTGAATTACTAAGAAATGGGAGTTTCCAGGGCTTTGGGCCTCCTTTTTTCCCTCTTCCCCCCGAAGCCCTTCCCACCACCCCCCACCCCAAGTTCAAAAAGAAAAAAGTGTTGCTATTCATGTGATAATTGTCAAAACCATGATAAGTGCCAAATAAGACAGTGCCAAGAAATCATTAGTTCACTATACATCTCAGATTTCTGCAATGTTCTTTCTGTTAATAGGCCAGATTTCATCAGACCATTCTTTCCTGTAAATTCTTCTTAGCTTGTTTTTAGCCATCTTTTAAAGGAATTTGTAAGCCAGTTTTGTAGTAATTCTTCAAGTTAAAATTAAATATAAAAATACCTGAAATATTGTTTTTTACAAATTCTTACATTCCATTCTCATTACATGCATTTTAAAATGACTAATTTAGAAAAATAAAATGCTGTATTCAAAAACTTAGCAGCGTAATAGTACAGTTGAGAATTATATCTCAGTACACAAAACAGAGAAGGAAGATAAAATAACCAATCTATCTTTAAATTTTAGAAAAGAAAATTCTGATTCATATAGAAAGAAATTTAAATTCAGAAAAATTTAAGAACATGTTTCTTTTTTCATCACCATGGTATATGTTGATGCAAAATCTTTTACATAAATGAATTACATCTCTTGCTTCAAGTACATAGTTCCATTGTACATTTCTAAATATGTCATAGAAAAAAATCATCATAAAAAGAGCAAATGTTTCAATTACAGTAAACTACCAAAAAGGAAAAGGAATAGTACAATTTTTATTTGTAAATCAATTGACATAAATAGTCTGACCTGTCACAAATTACGTTTTAGCTACTGTATGTATGTATATATCAGTCAAAACTGATAACATTTTGCTTTCATCAGTTTTGTGTTAAAATTCTAAAAACCTGAAATGTTTATTGTAGTGAGATAACACAGTATATATCTAGATAGCACTAATTCCCTAGGCATGTTTACTTGAGTAAGAATTCATATATGGAAGATTGTTTGGGCTAAAGAACAGGGTTATTGCTTCTAAAAGGCAGCTCCTGGGTTGTTTAATAGTATTTTAAATGTCTGCTAATGAGAGTCACAAGAAAAGCACAGAAGAGGAGAGAATTGGTTCCAGAGGAGATCACACGGTAGTCAAGAAGATTAACATGCCACTAGGGGACAGCAGAAAGTCACAAAATAAGGTAGTGCCAGAGAGACCAGAACAAAAGGCTTTTCTTTGTGGAGAGAGAGAGGAACTAAGATGCATTTATAAACCTAAATCTTTTACAAGTGAAGTGTTTGTAACTATATTTTTAAAAAGCAGTAAAAAAAATATTTGCAGGGATCTATTTTTAGATTGCTAAAATCAGTGTACCAGAATGTTATAAAATATACATAACTATCATCTTGACAAAATACATTCAAATATGGACTATTCTACTTTCTGCATTTGAGAGTGAAGAAACATCAGGAAAAAAAAAAGGATACATTGCAAGAGACATGAGACTAAACCTCTCAATGACAAAATACAGCTGTGGAGTAGTGAAAATTGGTTCAACAAAACTAAACATAAAATCATTCCATTTCTGAGGAGGGATGACTATCTGAAGAAATAAAAGTACTGTAACTGGAAAATTAATCAGAGTAATCAAGTAATCTAGAAATAAAGCAGCTTATCCAGACCCACAATGTAATACACAGGGTGAGGCAAAAGTAGATTTATAGTTGTGAGTATGCAAAACATGGTTTATTCTTGTGTTATTATTTATTAATTATTGTATTATTTTCCATATGAACAACTGTAAGTACACTTTTGCCCTACCTTGTATTTATAATCTTTAAACACAATTTTGATTATTGATTTGTTATAATCCTAGTTCAAGAAGACTAAAAATTTTAACTTCTGTAATTATTTAAAAGCTAATGCACATTCTTTAACAATCTCACTTGCTGAAATGGTAATTTATACTTCTGTATTTATGGATGTAAGCATCATTTTAAGTTCAATAGATTCTGTAGTCCTAGGTGATTTACTTATAATCTATCAAATGGCAATTAATTTTACACTCTAAATTTCTTAAATTCATGGATACCTTCCATTGTTTGATCTGCATAATAATTAATATTTCCTATAATGAGGTTGATGACTTTTACAATTATTTTTGTGGGTTGTAACATAAGTCCTTGAATTTTATACATTTTTTGTTCTTGTTTTGTGTGGTATATATGTATTGTCTTCTACCTTGCAGAGTCACAATTTTCCCATATGTCATAAGATCAAAAGAATAATATTTGGATAAGATTTAAGAAATTACTTAGTTTACTTCCTCGTATTTATTGATTGATTTTATAAAACTTCGCATAAAATATGGCAAATCTCTTTGGTGGTCCTATTTTCAGGGTTCAAGTATGTTAGTTTAATAGAATTTGTTTAAATAACTAGTATTTAGTATATATTATATACATGAATACTTAAAACTTTTTTCTCAACACCAAAACAAATTGTTGTTTAACATTGTACATTTATTCCAAATGCATGTCATACCTAACATTTTCATAGTTTTGTTTTTATCTTTTAATCCCCCTTTTTTTGTAATATATTTTCCCTTCTAGTCCAGTATTCTAATTGCATACACTTCTAGAATTTAGTATTTCTTTCATTCCAGATTGCCTTTATCCCTAGATCACAACTACTCATTCTTTGTCTCCTTTCCTCCATAGGTTCCTGCTTTAGAGATTATATTCTCTCTTTTTATTCTGCAATTTGGACTGAATGACTCCAAAAAATAATAATACCATTCCCCCATGCATTCTAAATCCTCCTTATACTTCCCCTGATCTTCATAACATCTTGCCTAAATCCCATCTACCCCATTTAAGACCCTGCTGTCTTATAGTATCCTCAGTGGAAACAGAGACCAGCTGTTCACCTCTACCTGCAAAGGACTGTGTTCCTTCATGAACTTGAAGACTGCTATTAATTCCATCCAAGTCTTTTCTTCTCCAGACTAAACAAGGCCAGTTCCTTTTACCTTGTTTCATTGGGACTGTCTCCCAACCTTTCAGTTGTTTTGCTGCTTCCTCTGGACCTATTCCAAATTCTGCACACTCAGCTTAAGTAGTAGGATCCTAAAGGACACAGTATGATAACAAGCAACTGGTTCATAATGCATATAATATAGATTACTATTTATGTCCCCTAAATTCATCAATGACTATCAGTACTTTGTCTTTGAACAACAGAACTCTGTTTTTAACCCTAATTAGCTTGTGATCCATTATGGCCTTCTGTCACCTTTCTTTCTTTCTTATGATTGAACAAACATTTCCTTTTATATACCTCAAAGTTGTTGTTTTTTCTCTTCACCAGTTAATTGCATTTACTTTTTATCAATAATCCTCACACCATTTATTTTTATACTTGCTTCTCTAGCTTTTTTTTTTTCTTCCTTTGGTTTTTCTCTCTTGTTTAAATTTAGAGCACAATATCATGAATTATTATCAAAATCTCAACAATTTATTTATAATGCAAAAAATAATTTAAATTATTCTGTGTGCATTTAATTTTCTTGAGCAGACTGAATAAATAAAATTAGTGCATTTTAAGAAGGAACAATATCTGAACAAATTATATATTACACTAAAAGCTAGATCATTTTTTCTTTCAAACAGGAAGACTTAGTTGGCAAGTAGCATGAGAGAGAGAGAGAGAGAGAGAAGAAACATAAGATACATAAGATAACTTCTGGAATACTGGAAGCATCTGGCCTTCACCCTTTTTTTTACCTCAGAAAAGACCTGATATTTGTGATTTTCCTCACAACTGCACACTCAGTCATGTCTAATACTGTCTGTCTACATAGAGAGATAGGGAAGATAGATATGAATAAAATTATATCTAATCTCTCTCATACCTAACACTTGTGAATTACAGTTACCTTTCAGCACATTCACCTTGTATAGTATGTTACTACACTTAGAAATTATATTAAATTTTTAGTCTAGAGAGAGAAAGCTATGGAATAATTCTGCAAATTTTGAGTCATTTCCATTGTGTGTTATTGATAACTAAAATTATTAGTAATAACAATGAACAAAGAGAAGAGAAAAGGAAAAATTAATTAATATGTAGTTTTGTTATTACCTAAATAATGTACTGTAAAAAGTGCCAAATTATGTGACTTAATAGAAAAGTATGATTTAATAAGCTGGTTTTTTTAATAGCAGTCATCTGACATAAGAGAATAACAGTATGTCCAAAACAATAATTATTTATTTGTGCTATATCACAAATGTTTTTAAGAAGAGATCACAAGAAATAGGAAATTACTTGCACTGTATTAACCATTCATCTCCAAACAAACCTTTCCCAGAAAAGTGAGAAAGGGAAAGAAATAAAATGAAAACAATATAACCTTCGAAATTTTATTCTCACCCAGATGTTAGCCTATAAAAAGAAGACACTTGGGCATAGACAATGCAGGACTCTTATTTCCAGCCCTAACATTCAAGTTGCTGAAATTGCAAAGAAAAGTTAACTCTATATAACACATGTTTAATGCATATGAGCATATTGTTTAATGCATATTGTTTCTTAAACTCTGTAGTTACCTTCATTAAGAAAATACTACTCTCAAGTAAGATCAGGGAAAAGTAAAGGCCCACCTCTGTTTATATAATTTCAATTTATAAAACAATGTAAAGTAAAATAAATAAACCCTTTGGGACAGTCCTATAGCTGTCCCTTGGCACACACGGTGAATTTAGCCAGACTATTTGCTTACATAGGAGTCTTATCTGAAGGTCAGAAATATAATTAAAAAATGAACTGAACACTAAGGGAAGCCAGTGACAAATGAAATAAACCAATCTCAAAATATCCTACTTAAGTCATTGATGGTTTTTATTTGATTACTAGAGGCCTGGTGCATAGCAGAGAGGAGATGTCCCATAGCCCAGCCTGTACTCTTTCCATCTGGGACCCTTTGAGCGATGTCCAACAGCCCGTTTAGGCCCAATCTAAACAAGCAGTCAGACATCCTTTGCACAATCCAGCACTGCTGGCTCCAAACTGCTCACCTGCCTGCCTCCCTGATTGCCCCTAACCACTTCTGCCTGCCAGCCTAATCACCCCTAACCACTACCCTGCCAGCCTAATTGATGTCTAACTGCTCCCCCACCAGCCTGTTTGCCCACAACTTCCCTCCTCTGCCAGCCTGAACACCCCTAACTGCCCTCCCCTGCAGGCTTGATCGCCCCCAAGCCCTCCCTTGCAGGCCTAGTCCCTCCCAATGGCCCTCCCCTGCTGGCCATCTTGTGGTGGTCATCTTGTGTCCACATAGGGGCAGGATCTTTGACCACATGGGGGCAGCCCTCTTGTATGTTGGAGTGATGGTCAATCTGTGTATTACTCTTTTATTAGATAGGATAGAGGCCTGGTGCATGGGTAGGGGCCAGCTGGTTTGCCCTGAAGAGTGTCCCAGATCAGGGTAGGGGTTCCCTTGTGGTGAGGGGCGGCCTGGGCGAGGGGCCTGTGGAGGTTTGCAGGCCGGCCACACCCCCCAGTGACCCAAGCGGAGGCCCTGTTATCTGGGATTAATTTATGTCAACAATTAAAGCTTTGTAGCCTGGAGCGGAGCCAAGCCTTCTGCTTGCACCATGGTGGCAGCCATTTCTGTTTGAAACTTTGTAGCCTAGAGTGGAGGCTTAGGCCAGCAATGGCAGGTGGAAAGCTTGGCTTGCTCTGTTGCTGGGGAAACCCAAGCCTCTCTCCTGCTCTCAGTGGCAACAGCCATCTTGGTTGGGTTTATTTGCATAATCTGCTCCTGATTGGCTGTGGGCATGGCTGTGGACGTAGTTTG
Organism: Antrozous pallidus; assembly: GCA_027563665.1. Taxonomy (NCBI): domain Eukaryota; kingdom Metazoa; phylum Chordata; class Mammalia; order Chiroptera; family Vespertilionidae; genus Antrozous; species Antrozous pallidus. The sequence continues at coordinate 40,773,612 of CM050515.1, forward strand.
TGGTGTAACAAAGGTATGGTCAAATTTGGGTATTACTCTTTTATTAGATAGGCTTTTTTTAATTGATTTTTTCACAGAGAAGAAGGGAGACGGATAGAAAGTCAGAAACATTGATGAGAGAGAAACATTGATCAGCTGCCTCTTGCACACCTCCAACTGGGGATATGCCCACAGCCAAGGTACATGCCCTTGACCAGAATCGAACCTGGCACCTTTCAGTCCACAGGCCAAGGCTCTATCCACTGAGCCAAACTGGTTCGGCTAGATAGGCTTTTTAAAATTATTATTATTTACCTGGAAATAATGAGCTTTAGAAAAATGTGTAAAAATTTCCAAAATGTACTCTATAGAATATTGGATGTGAGAGGAAATGGACACACACATTGTTGATTCCCTACAAGGGACAAAGCCCCTGGCTTCTTATCAGGTTATACTCTGTGTGGCACAGACAGAGGGAAGGGGAGAGGGAGGCTCAGACTCATGGTTCCTTAAATGGATAGACACCTTGGATGGAAAACATCAGGGGTTCTGCTATTTGCTATTTCTGTTTCTTTCCCTCTGCTTAGGACTTTCTCTTCTGGTCAGCTATCTGAATATTATCCATTTACCTCTCAACCTCTATGATCTCTCTCTGTCTCTCTGTCTCTCTCTCTCTCTCTCAGGTTCAGTAAATCTCAATTTCCCTATGTAAAAATTATATGCATAGTGTTAAATTGTGATTATATTTTACCTTCTTGATGCCCTTCTTTATATTCCTCTCCATGAATCATTTCTTTCTTTTCCATCTCTTTTCTCCTTCAGGCCTCCCTGTCCCCTCCGGCCTTTTCTCTAATTCTGTCACCTCAAGGTTTGGCTGAGTTTACGGCTCTTTTTTCCTGTCACTCAGTACACTCTTCAGGAACCAATCTCTTTTTCACATCTCTTTCCACGTGGTCTCTGTGTGCATTTGAGAAGGATGACTTAGGCATTGGGTCAGAAGTAGAAAAATGGGTCATTATACCCAAGAAAGTGCAGAATGTCTCAGGAAGAATAGACTTTCAAAATATTTTACTTTAATGGAGAATACTAGCAGATGCAAAAATTAAAGTCATACCCATAAAATATGATCTCTTTGGGTTTCAAACACACTGCCTCTATATCCTGCAGGTGTTCTTCAATACCAAGTTGAAGCACATACCTTTAAAAGATCTCTTGCTATTTTATTTTTACTTTTCATTTCCCAAAAGGTTTTCGGTGATTTCTTTAGCACCATTTAAGAAGCTAGATTCATTTGTCTACTGAATCTGAATACTTAGGTTTGGCTCCAACAAAATGCATTTTAACAAGTCTGTGCTTAGTAGAGACACAGTTTAAGTAACCTATAGTGCATTTCATTTGTAAATAATTTATGACTAAATACAAATAACCATACTTTCTAACACATCAAAATCAACAGGAGGCAGGACTTGGACTGAGGGCCTACCACTAGCCTAACTAATTTTTTGTTGAGATGGTATGAAAAGCATAGTTAATATTTAATTTAGCTTAGAAAACTGAAAGATTCTGGAGCTGACCTCATTGCAATGATATACAAAGCTAAATTGTGTCTTCCCATTTTGTGAAAAGAAAAGTGCTTTATTTTCCCACCAATGAAGCAATCTTTGAAACTGGATAATCTTTAATACATTTTTGTTAATTCTATCTTTAAAAGAAGTGAGCATTTATAGGTGTGTTCAGCAATAACTTATGATAGCACTCTACCAAAAAAAAATACATATATATATATGAATGATGGGTTTTCAATCTGCAGAGCTCCCCATTACATTCTAGGCAGCCAGAGAACAATAGGTGGGTTTTATACAGCACCTGATTGATATTTCCAGGGTGAAAAGCCTCCACTGGCAGATTAGGCTGATATTGCATATTCAAACACATACAATGATATATTTGTCATTGCTATTGACCTTTATCTCTCCAATTTCCTGACAACCTTCTACAGTTATTGACATTACAAATACCAGCAACAACGTGCAGGGCAAAGTATAACCTTTCATTTACCTTCATGTCCCTCAAATGACTCGTGTAGGTAGTTTCAACAAAAGCGGCAAACAATGATACTGTTGATTTTTTCCCCTTTAACTTGCTAAAATGTTTTCCATTTTCTTCTTGTTCTCAGAAAATCATGCCAATAACTCTCTACAAAGGAAACGATTTCAAATGAATACAGGTAATTAGAAGTGTCAAGAAATCAGCAAAGTAGGGTGCCTGCCATCATTTCTGTGGAAAGAGTGCCAGATTCCCTTTCAAAAGGTCTTTGTCATTTTTTAATAGAAGGTAATTAATGTAGACTAGAGTAAAATGTACAGGAACCCAATCGCTTGTCTTTCTTGCCATTGAAATGGGGCCATAAAGATGTTTTGATATCTAGAAACAATCTTCTGAGGTTATTTTTAAATGACTTTTAATTACAAAAGTATGCCTTTTAGTCTTTTCATTTTAAAAGAAAATGGATTTAGAAAGGGAATAGTTATTAGAAGACAAAGAAAGAAAGTTTTAGAGGGAAAAATTATCTAGAAAGTGAAACAGGATTTTATAAAGCTGACAAGAGTTAAGGATGTGATAGATAAGCATGTATCTCAAAGATTTACAACAGTAAGAGAAATAATGCATAATTACATACTTTTAAAACAATACCTTGGAAGAATTAGGTGTTTTGTTTTGTTTAAATGTTTTGTTTTTCTCTCTTTAAGGCCACACACACACTAGGTTGACTATTTGGGTATATAAAAGACACTCTCCAGGAGAGGATGTCTCCTCACAAAATCCTCCAACAAAGGGTCCACAGGTGTTTACTAAACAGGAGAATATTTAGAACTGTTCCCATTCATTTGGGAATGAGGGTGAAATTCAAGCCAATTTAGAGAACATCTGAAGGTCATAGTTTTCCACTTTATGCTATACAAATAGAATAATCCTTTCAAGATTAAGTTTTACATATGAAATTTTCTCATTTCATCTCAAGAAACAGTCTCTCCTTTAAGATTGTGTTATCTTCGGAGAGCAAAAAAAAAATCTCAATCACAGCAACTATGTCCTAAATCCTTGAAGTTTGAAATTAAAATTATGAGGATAATGATGATTTTTAAAAAAATATATCTTATTGATTTTTTACAGAGCAGAAGGGAGCGGGAGAGAAAGTCAGAAACATCGATGAGAGACAGACATCTATCAGCTGCCTCTTGCACACCCCCTACTGGGGATGTGCCCGCAGCCAAGGTACATGCCCTTGCCGGGATCGAACCCAGGACCCTTCAGTCCGCAGTCCAACGCTCTATCCACTGAGCCAAACCGGTCTCAGCAAGGATAATGATGATTTTTAACATTAAAACATTGATTAATTTAGGAGTGTGATAAAATGAATGCACTTGATAAATATGATCTTTAATGTCTATTATTGAGAATAAAATGGACTGGAGAAAAAAATACCACAAAACTCATAATAATTTGTTGATGATAGGTGTGAGATGGTACCTCATTGTCGTTTTGATTTGCATCTGTCAGATGATTAGTGACTCGAGCATGGTTTCATATGTCTCTTGGCCTTTTGTACTTTCACTTTCAAAAAGTGTCTCTTTAGGTATTTTGTCCATTTTTTATTGGATTGCTTATCTTCCTTTTGTTAAGTTGTATGAGTTCCCTATAAATTTTGGAGATTAGACCCTGTTCAGATATAACATTGTCAAATATGTTCTCCCATGCAGTTTTGTTGGTGGTTTCTTTTGCTGCACAGAACCTTTTTATTTTGGTGTAGTCTCATTTGTTAATTTCTTCTTAATCTCCATTGCCCTAGGAGATGTATCAGTGAAGATATTGCTATGACATGTGTCTGATATTTTGCTGCCTATGAATCCTTCTCAGATTTTTATGGTTTTCCATAATACATTTAAGCCCTTTATCCATTTTGAGTTTGTTTTGTGTATGGTGTAAGTTAGTGGTCTAGTTTCATTTTTTTTTTCATGTGTCTGTACAACTTCCCCAACACCATTTATTGAAGAGACTGTCTTGACACCATTGCATGCTCTTGCCTCCTTTGTCAAATATTAATTTTGCATACAGGATTGCGTTGATTTCTGGTTTCTCTGTTCTGTTCCAGTGGTCTATATGTCTGTTTTTTGTTCCAATACCAGACAGTTTTGAGAACAGTGGCTTTGTAATATAGCTTGATATCTGGTATGAGATCCCTCCAACTTTGTTCTTCTTTCTCAAGTTTGCTGTGGCCAAACAAGTGCTAGTGAGGATATGGAGAAAAAGGAACCCTCGTGCACTGCTAGTAGGAATGCAGACTGCAGCAACCACTGTGGAAGACAGTATGAAGTTTCCTCAAAAAATTAAAAATGGAACTCCTATTTGACCCAGTAATCCCACTTCTAGGAATATATCCCAAGAAATCAGAAACATCAATAAGAAAGGTTATATGCACCGCTATGTTCATAGTAGCACAATTTACAATAACTAAGATTTGGAAACAGTCTACTTACCCATCAGCAGATGAGTGGATTAAAATCTGTGGTATATACGACTTTTTAACCCAGGAAAATCTTCTCAAAATTACCATATTGAAATCAAATCTGATGGTTTTTTAAAATTTTTATTTGGTGTGCCTTGGAAGAGGGGTAGTCTTATATGGCAAGTATATCCCAAACTCTATATTCTAACTGAAAAAGTTGGAGGTCGTCTTATAAACTCAGTTGTCTTATATGCTGGAAAATACGATATATACAATGGAATACTACACTGCAGTAAAAAAGAAAGGACATGGAGAACATTATGCAGAGCAAAATAAGCCAATTGGAAAAAGATAAATATCACATGATTTCACTCATTTGTGTAACATAACGAACAACATAAACCGATGAACAAAAATAGATCCAGAGACAGAGAAGCATCAAACTTCAGAGGGAAAGTAGGGGAGGGTTGGGGTTGAAGTATAAGAGTTCAATCAAAGGAATTTTATGCATGCATATAAGCATAACCAATGGACACAGACACTGGGGTGGGGGGTGAGGGCACGTGCTGACGATGGGGGTAGCTGGAGAGAGGTCAATGGAGAGGGGGAAGGAGACATATATAATACTATATGTAATATTTTAAACAATAAAGAATTTTTAAAAACTCCTATAATAAATCTTTTTCAACATACAAAGTTGTACAAGAATTTTTTCAAACCTCTATCCTGAGATTATCACAGAATCCACAACACTCATTAAACACACAAAATAAACACTAAACTACAACATATGTAATAATCCTATGTTATTCCATTCACCAACATATGCTTTTGAAATTAATGTATTTTTGTTTATAAATCAGTCAAATCAAGTTTTCAGAGTGGGTAAATCTGACCATTTTAGAAGAGATGGCCACTTCATAGAAGCATAATCTTTAAAATGTGGCATTAAACTCATGTTCAAAGGGTGGTGCAAAATGTCACAGAATCATTTATATAAATATTTTCCCAAAGGTAGAAGTCATAGCAAAGTAGTAATTAAGATAAAGTCTAGGGAAAGTGACTTGGTGAATGTGATCAGATTGCTCAGGCCCAAGGAAGCTTCACAAATGATGGACCCAAGCTTAACCCCTCACATGGAAGAAAACATCTGAGACTCTTTTAACTTTAAAGGTAAAGTGCAGTTCAAAACCTAAGGTTAATTCACAGTATTATGTAAGATACATGGTCAGAAACACAGAACACAGTCAGAAAGATGGACAGAGAAGATAGAAAAGGGGGAGGTGTTAAGAAGCACATCCATCAGCATCAAGGAAGAGGAAGATGGACTTGCTCAAGTGCCTGAATTTTAGCTCCAGGATTGTGGGTGGTCAGGAAAAACTGAGACAGGATCAGTTCAGGCTGTGCTTCCTCGTGCTCCAGATCATGTCATCTCAGCTAAGAGCCCTGAATCTGTACTTTCTCAGAATCTGTATTATAAAACCCATCCTAGAATCAAAAGAGGTTGGGACCATTATTTGAAAGACCATGTTCCAAGTGTAATGGTGTTCAACTGGTCTATATTTTACCCCTTCCCCTCCTTTCTTGCTTGTAAATAAAAAGTTCCATTAAGATGTGTAGTGTTATTGCTCTCCTGCCAAAGACAATGAAAATGAGTCATTTCTTCTATTACATTATTATGTATGGTCTTAAAAAAACAGACGGACCTGTTGGTTCATCACTGTCAAAAATAATAGCAAAATATTAACGATGCTTAAATCAAGGAGTACTGGTTTCATTATACCTTGTTGTTCGAATGCACAATTCTAGACAGGGCTGGTATTCAGCCAAGAGGTAATAGAACAGGCCCTGCTATTTGTATTTGTACGTGTGTTTGGGATGAATCAAATATTTTAGAAATTAGCTTTAGCACAGTTCAGATGCACCTCTGCAGCCCTTCTCTGAATAGAAGTAGGATTATCCTGTATTTGTGTAAGAAGGTTTATCAGACCCATTCATTTTCATAACAGAATGCCAGCTTTCCCATCTGCAAGCCTCATATCTAAAATATACAGCTCTAAGTTCAATAATCAATTCAGATAGAATTGTGGGTCTGTTATGAACAAGGCAATTGGCAACATGTAATGTCCATGCTTAAGGCCCATGGAATTCAATTTTTAAATGAGTTCCATCCAACTTCTGCCAAAGTATGGTCAAGACAATCAATACTTGAGAAAGTCTAAAAAATATTGACTTCCTTTCAAATTATCTAAAATCTATCCCAAAATCTACTTTAAATGATAGAAAATAATGGAGCTGGACTATATTAATGTGGCATTCTATAAAAATGTTTTCATTAAATTAACATGTTGTTGAAATTCAATACAAGAGATAAAACAATGAAAAACTTTTTTGCCTCTTTCTTAAATTAATTATTGGGAGCTCAATCTTGCTCCCAATTTTATATCTCCAATCCAGAGCAGTCAGAACCCACTTTTATAACAACCACTGATATCTCCTCTGCCTCCTCTGAAATTCAACATCTCTAAAACCCAACTGATTATTTCCCCTCCAAATCTACTTGCCTTTTAGGGATTTCCTACCTCAACACCTTCATCCATTCAAAAAGAGTAATCCTTGACCCCTCAATCTCCATCATCCTCGTATTAAAACTATTACCATAGCCAGCTCACTTAATCTCTTCTCTAGCTCACAGATCTCTACTTCTCACTATCTTCATGCTATCCTCTTTCACCCAGACACTGTAACAGCCACCTCAATGGCCTTCTGCTTTCACTCTGAACACCCTCTGCTCTCTGCACTGCAGAGGCATGTTTTCCAGATAAAATTCAATTATCCTCTTCCTCTGCTTTACAAATAAAAGCTATCAAGGATTCCCGTGTATCTCAGGCCTGCAAAGCCCTGCTGAGTGGCCCCAGCATGCATAGATGTCCATGACCTACTTTCTCATGACTGCTTGCCCTTCCTCTTCCTACAAAGACTCCAGCGACATGCTTTATTTCAGTTCCTCAGTACTCCTTTGAAAGGAATTATCCGTGGGTCTTGTTAACACTGAAGCAGATCCTGAAACCATGGGTCCAGGCTGGAACCTGGGATACTGCATCTTTCAGGTGCTCCCAGCTGGTGCCATTCCTACTAGTCTATGGGCAACAATTTGAAAGTAGGTACCAGCCTGGCTGGCTGGCTCATTGGTTGAATGTTGACCCATGAACCAGGAGGTTAAATTTAATTCCCAGTCAGGGCACATGCCCAGGTTGTAAGCTTCATCCCAGAGTGGGGTGTGCAGGAGGCAGTCCATTGATGATTCTCTCTCATCATTGATGTTTCTATCTCTCAAAGTTTTTCATTGTTTTATCTCTCTCTACCTCTCCCTTCCTCTCTGAAATCAATAAATGCCATAAAAAAGAAGAAATTCTTACCATTTGCAGCAACATGGATGGAACTGGAGAGCATTATGCTAAGTGAAATAAGCCAGTCAATGAAAGAAAAATACCACATGATCTCACTCATTTGTGGATAATAAAGAACATTATAAATTGATGAACAAAAAGATAGATACAGAGGCAGTAAAGCATCAACAGACTGTCAAATTACAGCGGGAAGGTTAGGGAGAGGTGGGGGAGATAAGAGATCAACCAAAAGAATTGTATGCATGCATATAACCATAACCAATGGATGTAAGACACTGAGAGGTGAAGGCATGTATGGGAGTGGGGTGGGGGGGGCAAGGGAAAGATATGTACACATGTAATACCTTCATTTAAAAAAACGGGGGGAAATAAATAAATAAATAAGAAAGCAAGATCTAAAATTTACTGTTTACCACTTCTTTAGGGAGGCCACCCCCAAACCCCAAGTCTAGGTCATTTTCATTTGTTATGTTCTTATGGAACTGTGCTCCTTTCCACATCACAGAGATATGACTTTGTAGTTACACGCTAATGTGAGGATTCATAGCTATTTTCTCCACTAGTGTCCTCTCCAAAAGGGCAGAGAACTATTTTTCTCAGCACTAAGTTCACAGTGACAGGCATAATGTTGAGGCCATAAAAGGCATTTAATAAATAGCTATTGAATGAACAAATAAAGGAGAGAAGGATCCATGCCATCAATTGTTGGAATTCAAGATCAGAACAAAGTTTGAAGTTTGCTCTTACTGAGGAATATGGAAATTTTCTTTTATTAAATGAAAGCCATATAACCCATCACATTTCCCTTTCTGGCCTCATTTATGAGGAGTGCTCCTACATTTACTACTATATTATAATAATCAATTTAGTGCAAGTTCAATTTTTAACTATAATAATTTCATCTCTATTTTTTTGTTTATCACCCCTGTTTATCCTAACTTTTAACTATGTTGTATGTTGATGTTTTATGATAAGCTGCTTCAAATCCTTTTTGGAACTAGTGAAGTAAAATTGCTTTATAAATTGTTTTTTATAATTATAAGTGAATAGATACACTTGATACATTAGTAATTGCAGAGTGCAGATTAAGAACTTGATTTTGGAGTCTAACGGTGAGTATTTGAATTCTGACTTCATTATTTAATAGCAGTTAACACTTATTTATGGCATTACTTGTGTTACTGTTAAGAGACACAGTTGGCAGATGAAAAAGCCTTCAAATGGAGTTGTCACTAATTTTACATCTTGAATTTAGAGCACTCCACAGGCTAAACATCCAAAAATGTACAATAGGTATAAAATTGGGACAGGCAACAGTGAGAATCTATAAAGGTGGTTATGATTCTCAGGAAAGGCTTAAGGTCTCTATAAAGATAGACTAACACTGCCTCCTGTTCAAATATTAGACAGAGTACGATTAATTGATTTGAACAAATTCATAAAACCAGCCAGTGGTAAAGTACAAAGAAGCCATCACAGAGCCCAGAACTAGTACCTATTCCATAAGTTTTGATTCTTCAATGATTGCATTATATCCAACATTCAAAACCTAGATATCAAGAAGAGCATTTGAAATGATGAAAGGAAACTTTACAGCATAATAAAGTTGGACAAATCATATTGAACACTTGTCCACAAACCAAGACTGTTATAAAAGGCTCAGCTGATATACTGCAACCGATCATCTTGCCCTCTGAGAAGCTCTACTTTGAGGGTTCAGTGTGTGCTGTATTCCTTCTGCGTAAAAAATATTTAAATTCAACTTAAAAGTTAATTGATAAACAATAAATAATGTATCAAGGGCAAAATACAGCTTCTAGATGATTATAGGGAGAGCGCGTTTCTTCAAGTAAGGGCCAGGTGAGTGGCATGGAGCATAAAAGTGACTTTGGGTCTGAAGACCACATTTTTTAACATGAGGTTGTAAATGAAACTATTTTAAACAGCCCATTGGAGATAGAAGAGAAATTTAAAAGGATAAAAGAAAGAAAGGGAGTGAAAAAAATATATCTTTCCAATCTACTAACAAATGTTAATTTAGTGACAGTACAGTCAAGTTTTCTGTGTGTTCATCCTGATACCAGATGAAAAAGAAGCAAATTCTTTACAGTAAAATCTCAAAGCACTTAAAATTCTCTTGGGTACTAAGGGCTTGTCTCACCTTCTATATTCCAGTTTTACATCTGTAATTCGAGAATCTTCAAATAGTACGCGAAAGAAACTTTTTAAGAGAGAGAAAATATTGATTTTAGTCTGAGAATGTATCACACCCAAACCAAAATTAAAATTCAAAGTACCTTCTGCTCATAAGCAAAGAGGTAATAAAACTCCCTATAAAGGGAAATAAGATGAGTTTCACTTACCTCCCATAAATGCAGGATGGCTCAATAGGTATTTAGCTGTGCTCAAATGTTTTCAGTCCTTATCCCATTTCCCCGTTAAGCCTCTTCAGCAAACATTTGATGGACTATGCAAAACTTTCAATTCATTCATTGTTTTGAGATTTCCAAATTCTGTATGTATGGACCTGTTTTTTAAAGTTTAATTCCATTCAAATCAACAGAAGAGACAAGTTCTCTCTAATGCGATGGAACTTTTAAAAACATGCATATTGCTTTTACAAGCACAACATACTGCAAACCAGAAGAATTCCATACAAAAGAAAAAAATCCCATAGAAGGAGAAAAAACATGGTTAATTTCTGGTTTAAAAAATGACATACCACCTTCCAAGAAAAGTACAGAGCTGTGGAAAAATAAAATGCAACATTCTAGGGGTTGAAGTGTAAGAAAATCCTCTGTCATAAAGACATCCAAATATCGTTTGAACTATTTACACCATATGTGTCCCAATAAGTCTCTTTTCTGATTAAATAATGACAAATAAGTGGAACCAAAGATGGCTTCAAAGACCCTTGAATCTTTACACAGCTTTTTGTAATTTTGCAAGTGTGAAATTTAGCTATCATTAAACAAGTCTTCTAAAGCATAATTTTCTTGGTCTGTGAAATATGTCTAGGAACAAGATGCCATGCCCATAGTAGGCACTCAAAAATATAACCAAATAAATTATTAACAAATGACTGTGCAGGAAAGCAATTCTTATAAATACCACTTATCTTTTCTAAAATTCTGAGCACAAATTTAATTACCTGAAAACAGTCATTGTGAACCTAAGTTGGGCAACCACCTCTTAAATATTAGTTGAGAGCAAACAGAGTGCGACCAGCAGCTAATGGCCAAGCACATGTAGAATACAAGGTGGGGAGATTGTAGAGTCATTACCATTCGTAATAGCTTGTAGAAAATATTTATACTAAAATAAGTGTAAAACCAGGAAAAATTACTTATATAGTAAAATATAGTGCTTTCACACTTATAGAAAACAAGACTGGGTTAAAACATGCAAACATTTCAAATATGGATATCTCTAGGTAAAGGAATTAAATATATTAAGTTTTCACTTTGGATAAAATGCCCTTCAAAAAGCATGTAAGACTTTTAAATTCAGAATGAAAAGATGCATTTTGAATGGTATAGGAATACTATAATGTTATGATACCTTTTAAGATCTAAAATTCCTCTTAAGAAAATGTGGCTATTTAAGTAGTGTTCCTCAAAACCAATGGGCTATTCATGGATTCAGCTGCCCCAACCCTAGACATCCCAGAGAGTCCAATAGCAATGCCTGTGAACATCTAGATGACATCGGATGCCTCAAATTGCCCGGGCAAAGGGGAGGAAGTGGAGAGAAGGACATCACTGTAAAATAATAGTAGGGTAAACAAATTAAAACTCTAGGGACACATAGATACCAATAACTATAAACTTCTAATTCATAGTAATATATAAAAACTAGGTATTAGGAGTTTACTTTAATGCCTAAGAATGTAACATTCCAACTTTTGATATCATAGCTTTTTCAGGAATTGAGGAGAGCCTAGAAAGGCCATCTGGTGTGGTAGTTGTGATGCTTGCCAATCTGGGATCAGCATCACTGCCAAACAGACGCTGGGTCTAGACAATCTTCTAGGAGACTTGCTACCTTCTAGGGCACATTTGACAATGAGTATGTATTTTCTTGCTCAGTGTTCTTCGAGTAACAACCACCCTCGCTTGATTTAAAAAATAATAATAATACATTCACCACGACTCTTTTGATTACAATGAGAGAACAAAAACTTCAAATTGACTTAACCAAAAAATAAATATATATTGAGAAGTTCAGCAGTAAAACTGTCTCAGGTGCAACTGGATCCAGGACCTTGAATGTTAAATCAGGATTCCAGTCACACCATCACTTAGCTTTGCCTCTTTCTGCTTTGGCTCCATCCTTGGGCAATCCAGCTCTGCAGTTGTGGTGACAAGACTGCTTCAGCAGCCCCCAAACCTAAATTCTTTCCTTTCAGTTATCCTCTTAACACACACACACACACACACACACACACACACACACACACACACACACCACAGAGCATTATTTCCCCAAACAGTTTTAAAAAATAAAAACTCTGGTCCTCAACATTATTTTCCTGAATTGTGCTTTCTATCCTGCAGGAACCACTTTTTGTGATCACGGATGTGAAATTCATTAATTGATTCCTTTAGACCATCCATCTACTCTAAGAACTGAGCACATAGTCAGTTCCAGGCAAACCATATGGAGAAAAAATTAGAGAATAAGGTTACTCTAAATGAATATCAGGGAAATAGAAGGCAGACACTTGATAGATGATAGATAAATAGATAGATGTTATATAGATGATAGGTGGTAGGTAGATGATAGATGGAAGCTAGATAGATGATAGATAGATAGATAGATAGATAGATAGATAGATAGATAGATAGATAGAAATGTATCCATTAGAAAGTATTTTTTCTTTTGCAGCTATAATCTCAAGGTCTATACAGGAGAAAACAAAACAAAACAGAGTGGGGCTATACCCATGAAAATGCAAGAAAGTACTGTCACTTTGTGTCAGCATCGTACAGATTTTAAAATAAACAGAAAAATGAACATAGTGTAGAACCATTTCACAAATATTGTGGTGATATTAGCAAACAATGAAATAGAATCAAAGATAAATTTGATGATGACCCATGCCATCTGCTGCCTGGCAAGGTCTAAAACAAAACTGAACATTCTGTCACTACACACCACATGCTTTCAGCCTTTCAACAAAAGCAGCATCTACTTTCTCAAGGTGTTGGGCACAAAATGACTAGTTGGAAATTTACTTGCTCAAGTGACTATCTCTGATAATCCCACACAGCTTGTGGTAGGAGTAAATGTGTTAGAAGCCCTTGAATGAATTGAAGAAGTGTATCATGGGTGAAAGATGAGTACAACCATGTTTTTGTGATGACTGACTTGGATAGGACTTCTGTTGGAGGATGTGTCAGAAAACTGTGAAATAATAGCTGACGGGAAATCCCTGATGAGATGGCTAACATTTAAGGGATAATGCTGAATAAAGACACTAAATTATGTGTGGATACATGCACCAACTGAAAGTGCTTTGATTTTCCTTTTAAATTCTTAATTCTCAACCAGAAAAAAATATTTGAGATAAAGAAACAATTAAAATATATAATAAATGTAGTTAAAGGGAAGAAATTAAGTAAAAACTATAAATCTTTTGAAGAAAAAAATCACTCTTTTGATCTCTAGGACCAATACAATATGACAGATAAAATTCTACTCTCTCAATAGATATATGCTAAGCAAATGCTATATGTAGTTCTAGTCCATCATTCCTAAAAACAAAATACTCGAGCCAAATATGCATATGGTGCCTGTCATCATCTAAATTAGGTACTACAGAGATTTCCGTGAAAAAAAAAGTGTTATTTAAATAGGAGTGTTAAGGTCTGGCCAGTGTGGCTCTGTTGGTTTGGCATCATCCTGTGAATAGAAAGGTTGCAAGTTCGATTCCTGGTAGGGAGTATGCAAGAGGTAGCTAATCAATGTTTTGCTCTCACATCAATGTTTCTCTCTCTTTCTCTCCCTTCCTCTCTAAAAAAAATCAATTGAAACACACACACACACACACACACACACACACACACACACAACAGTTTGATTGATATATATATATATATATATATATATATATATATATATATATACACACACACATACACACACACAAAACTAGGAGTGTTTTGAGTAAGTAAAGCAAACAATGAGTCAGAGGCAAATGGAATCTTTTGTTCCATAACATTTGGAGTCAAGAGGAAGAATGGAGCTTCTTAAGTATGAAAAAGATAGTGAGTTGTGTGTAACAAGAAAGTAGGTAAGTGGTACCAGACTATTCTAGAAGTAGGAGTTGGTGCCAAATCACACAGGACCTCATAAACCCTGTTAGGGATACTAATCTTCATCTCAAGAGCAGTGAAAAACCACCAAATGGCTTCAAGCAGAGTGAAGACAAGAAGTTGTATGAGTTGAAAAGGTCACTCAGGATATAATATGAAAAAATAATTACATAGGATTTGATGGGGAAATGCAGGATGCCATAGTATATACCAAAACTACATGGGGTGGACTCGGGGTGGGGGGATGACAATAGAGAGTAAAATAAGTGAGATATTTGAGAAATATGTAGAAGGTCATTGATAGGACTCAAGGATAAATTGGAGGAGGAGGGCAAGGGAAACGGAAGTGTGAGGATGGCCTATGGTCTTTTCTGCCAAGTGTTTATAAGCTCATGAAGATAGGAAAAACTGGAGAAGGAACAGCCCCAAGAGCAGGGCTGGAGTCTGAATTGTCTTGAATGTGTTGAGTTTGATGTGATTTTGGTACATCTCCTTAGGAAAGCTGAAGAAACAGTTTGATATATGGGTTTTGGACCCAGAAGAAAGATCTAAGCTGGAAATATAAATGTAAGAGACATTTGATTATAACAAAGTATTTGGTTCCATAGGGCAAGGAAACAAGGTCATCAGGAAGAAATACAACAGGGGGAAGGGGACAGTAATTTTAGAGACAATGTTGAGAAATTTCAAACCTTAATGGCCCAATTAAAAGAGCATATGCTTGAAAAAATCCAAGATAGAAAGTCCTGCATGGTAACAGGAAAATCCGGACTATATATTACAAAGTCCAGAAAAGAGAAAGCTGTAAGAAGAAAGGACTGCTGGATATGCAGTAACCTTTCATTGCCGATAAGCTTCTACAAATTTAGAAGAACCCACTAAAAAAAAACAAAAAAAACAAAAAAAACAACAACAAAAACCCTCCTCTTCTCAAACAACAAAAAGCTTTTCTTCACATATCTAAAATATTTTATTAAAATTATAGTATTGCTGCTTGGCTGGCATGGCTCAGTGACTGAACGTCGACCTATGAACTAGGTCATAGTTTGCCGGTCAGGGCACATGCCCCGATAGCGGGCTCAATCCCTAGTAGGGGGTGTGCAGAGAGGCAGCCAATCAATGATCCCTTTTCATCACTGATGTTTCTCTCTCTTTCCCTCTTCCTTTCTCTCTGAACCCAATAAAATATTTTAAAAACACACACACTTAAGTTTAAAAAAATATAGTACTGCTTTAGTCTTACACCAAAGATAGGCTGGTACTGCTAGGACTCCCCTTCAAACTCTTATATTGTGCAAAAGTTTAGATAGACCTGCAAATATAAACTCCATACTTAAGTTTGGCCCTTTCTAAGCAATAGCCACCACAATGTTGTTGGGTGCTCTCTCTTTTACAGGCTCTTCCATACTGAAGGGAAGAAGTGGGGGAGCAGTCCTTCCTTCATGTCCAGAAAATCCAGATAGGGGAAATGCACCCCACCAGCAGAAATACAAAGGGAGCTGCTTATTTTCTAGAGGCCAGTGGGAAGGGCTGGGAGTTCCTTTGTCACTGCTGCGCCACTTTGGTGGTAAGGAACTCAGCATACAAGCTCGGTAGGAAATGGTCACGAAACCGCATTAAAGGTCAAATAGGTTTCAGCTGGAACTGAAACCACCATTTGAATCCTTTCTCCCTTGGCAAATATGTTTGAAATTTGCCTCACTTAAGGCAAATTCTCTGGTAAGTCTCTGATCCTATATCCAGTTAGTTTTTCAGGGGCCCCGGGGGAGGGTTCATGCAGCCCACTTGATCCAAGGGGCATACATTGTACAAGGAAGAGAGAAAGAAGTGTTTGTTGATTTTATGTTGCTTGGGACCCTGTTCATGCTCTAGGAAGATACCATACTGAAGCAAAGAAAATAGCAATTATTTCTCACCAAGTTCATAGAGCAGTGTAAATGCCATCTAAGCTCAAGTTCATGGAGATGATAGGTATTCCATTTTAGAAAGGTCTTAAGTGTCCCTGAGTTAATGACAATGCAGTTTTCTTCCTCTTGAATCTTCCTTGATAGACTTGGGCACTTAATCAACTAAGAGGTCTGTGCTTTAATGGTAGACTAACCAGAGAAGACCAGGGATAAATAGAAAGCACTTCCAAATGTTTCCTGCCTTCCAAGATTATAAGGACCCCGGGAGCTCTCCCTGGTGCTACTAATACCATAACGTGCTGTGTTTGCTTGATCTTACCTTTGCTCTCATATGTGCAAATCTCCTGCAGAAATCCAACCTGAATGTACCTAGTCACTGGTGCTGCCTTTGGCCTGTGGCACTGGGCTACCATCATATTCACCACCCCAGCATCTCCACCTAATTTAACTTTATTAAAATTACAGTTCTGAAGCAGAACTAACCTGATGCAACGTTGCTGCTGCTGCTAGGACTCCCCTTCAAACTCTCAAAGCTCATTCTAAATTCTTAAGAGTGTTACAAAATTTTTTTATAGAACTTGAAGGGAGCTTAATGATTATTTAATAAATATTAATCGTTGTTGTCCTGAGTGCAAGGCACTGTCCTAGAATTCATTTAACCTTCACTACCTGTTAAAAGCTAATTAGTTCTATTCCCCCATTTTATGAATGAGGATCAGAAAGGCCATGGAGTTTGCTGTCTTTACTAGTATGCCTGCATATCATCACTCCACTTACCATTCTGCCATCAAGATTGCCTGCTTGGGGCAATGGCATCTCCTCTTCCTTGCTAGTCTGCGTTATCCCACAGGATGTGATCTCTTACCCAGTTCCTCCTACAGCATCTGCTAGAGTCAGACTGCTTCTCTGGGCAGCTAGTCTTGGCTACAACAACCCATATCACATAGTAGTTACAAGTATAGACTTTGGGTTTTGATTGACAGAATTTGAATCCTGGCTCTCTGTTGTGTCATAGTTCTAGCACCTGGTGTAGTTTACTGAATATCATAACCTGTTTCTTCATCTGTAAAATGAGAGTGTTCATAGCTACTTCATCAGGGTGCTTAGGGGCTTACGTAAGAGAACATACCTAAAGTGACTAGTGCACAATAGTTGCTCAATAAAAGAGTTATTTTTTAGCACTTTCCGTTTGTCAGGGGAGGTACAAGTATTTATTACCCTTCATGCTCATGCCAAGAACAAACTTTTGAACAGGGTTCAGATATATATATATATATATATATGTATATATGTATATATACCGTGAAACTCAGAAAGGCTATATATATGTATGTGTGTGTATACACACACATGCGCGTGCGCGCGCGCGCACACACATATATATGATCAATTTTATACAGTTTTCAGTATAGTCACACACAAAAATTATAGAATATTGCTTAATCGTATTTTAGAAATCTTATGTCACTGAAAGAGCAGTATTGAAAATAGCCTGTTAAAATTTTATATTTTTGCAGTTAGTAAATGGTTAGTGAGGTTACATGTGCACCCAACTCTTACTGTGTTTAGTTTCAAATGATGGTAATCTCCATTAATACTCCTAATTACAAGTCCCTGAGCCTGTTTCCCTTGCACTTTACACCCAGAGGGCCACGGCAGAACTAAATCTAGGCAGTTCATCTCTGATGCCAAAAACCACCCAGACCCAGCCAACTGGTGCGAAGGCCATGCCATGAGAACAAGGCCTGCTCGTGTGGAAATGGAAAGAGCTGTTCCAGTTACAACCTGGAACACTGAGTCCACAGGAAGAACTCCTGGCATCTGGACGTGCGGTCCTCACAAAGATTTTTCTCTGAGGGAATCCACTGTCCTGTCTGAAACACAGTCTTATCTGAGCCTCCACAGTTTATTAAATCATCTGTTAGCTTAGTTGGGGATTAAGAATAAAATACTCAGATCCAAAATCCTTTTTTATTCAAAAGACTGTTTCACCCTCTGTGAATCTATTAGTGCAGGTATGTAGATATGTAGGAGAAGAGATATCGCTTAGTACAAAGACCACTGCTGTCCATTAAAATCCATTTTCTTTTTTTAAAAACATATAGTTAGACATTTTACAGCCTCCCTTGAAGTTAGGGTTTGGTCTCATGACCAAGCCCTTGCCAGTGGAATTTGAGCAAAAGCGATGGTACCACTTTAAGGTTTAGCTCATAACAACCTCTCTGTGTGGTCCTTCATGCTGTTTCCCTTTCTGGCAGCAGCTGCAGATGGTAATGAAGAGCTTGGAGATAACCGAATCAGGAAGTAAAAGGAGGCTGGGTCCCGAGTGGTCACGTGGAGAAGAGTGCCCTGAGCACTTCCATGGTCTTCAGCTGTATGCTCGTCACATGGGTATCCTTCCCTCACCGATAGACTGTTTACTTTCTCTTAAAAGTATTCAAGTTCTAAATGCAATAGGTATGTTAGGGAGAAAGTAACACACCTCCAACATGTACAGCATCTAAAAGTCTCAGGCTCTGACTTCCGCTAAAATGCTCTGTATAAAAATCTGGTTTAGAGTCAGATAGTATCCTTCATGAAGAATAAGAACATGTAAATAAATTACCTAAGACCACACATGTTGTATGCAGCAAAGCTAATAAAACCTATTTTAGTCTCAGTCCTGGGCACCTTCCCCCATATACCAGCAAACAGGATACAGTAAGAGCTTCCATTCAAAAACTGTTAACTAAAAATATGACTTTTCCATTGAATCCTGGCCTCTAGAAATGTATTTCCCTTCTTGTGTGCATGTTTCTAAATTCCTTTGAAGTAATTTTTTACCCATTTCAGAGATAGAAACCCAAAGGGGCAGAAAGTTTAAGGAGTTCAGCCTTAGCTAGTTTGGCTCGGTTGGCTCAGTAGATGGAGCATTGCCCTTCATCCCAGGTTCGATTCCAGTCAAGGGCACATGCCCGGGTTGCAGGCTCAATCCTCAGTAGGTGGCTTGCAGGAGGCAACTGATCAATGATTCTCTCTCATCATTGATGTTTCTCTCTCTCTCTCCCTCTCCCTTCCTCTCTGAAATCAATACAAATATTTTTAAAAGGCAGATTTCAGAGCAATTATTTTCTGATTTCTTTTACAACTGGGGGCTCTCTTATCTTTATAATGCATGAGCTCTTTCAGGCTCTATTCTTTCTCAGAATCTTAATAGGGGTTTTATAATACCAATACATCTACATTTTTGTCTTCATAATAAGAGTCATTATGTAGATGAAACTCTGATTTTAATTTCAGAAGCATCTTATAGTTTGTAAAGGCATAAAATTATGAGTAATATTTAAGTCAATAATAGACACTGGGCTGTAACATGTTTAAGCTGAATGTTGCAATATGTAAAGAAAGGATTCTGAATGCTCTGAGGGAAGTCAGATTCTGCAGCCCACGGCATCAATCACGATTCCATTGAAGACTTGACATAGCAATTAATGGCATATCTGGCCTATATGGGTGCTTCTAATCATGTCTTGGACTGCATACCAAAGTAATGCTGGGCAAGGACTTCCAGTAAATTACTTTCATTTACTCTGCACAACTAAGTACAAATTCTCTCGTTGTGCTCTGGACAAATTACTTCTGCCACGTGCGTATTTTTGACTCGGACAAGAGATTACACAGAAACGATGATGATCACTCAGGCAATGCATTGACTGAATCACGTGATGATCGGTTATGATGCCCAGCTGAGGACCCGCCAGTTTCCATCCTATTTAGAATCATCTTTCTTCCAAGGTTGGGAAAACTGCCTTTTGATCTATTAAGTCAAATGGTCCTCAAGTGACCATAACATTAGTGGTTAAAAGAGTTAACTTCTTCCCACAAACGTTAGAGTGGAAAAAAATTTTTCTCTCCCTCATCTCCATGTTCAACCAGTCTGGAATGCTAATCATGACTTCAGCATTAAACTATTTCTGTGTTTCTTCTCATTCCAAATGATTTGTGTTATATCCACACTTTACACATTGCCGTGTATCTTTTTAACTATACTTATGCTGCCATGCTAGTTTGGGAAGTAACTCAATAACTTCTAGGCACTATGTTAAATGTAACTCATTTTAATGCTCTATCAGTAGGCCTGACGTCCCAATATATATTGCTGTTCTACATCTAGAAATGTTGAACTGGTTTGTGCAGGTCAGTGGCATGTTAATAAAAGTCAGCTATGCTAATGAATTGTTAATTATTTTGTTGTTTTAAAAGTTTCTGGAATAAAACCATAAAATAAGATACTCTCATGCGCACACACACATGCACACCACATACCACATTATGTAGATTTAAAAGAGACACTAAGTTTCTGTGGTTCAGGAAATACTATTCAAATCTATATACTCACTAAAGCAAGAGAAATCTTTTTAGTTGAGGATAAAATTCACTCAAGTTTATGTTTTTCATTGAACCTCAAAAGGATGCACTCCATGATTTTTTAAAATTGGAAGCTATTGTTATCAAAATAAAAACAGTTGTGTACAGAAGAAAAGACTAAAGTTTAACCTGAAATATAGGTGAAGTGTAGTTTTTTAATTAATGAATATTCATTCCTTACTTCATGTCTGTGTTCAGAAGTCTTCAACTCGAATTTAAATCTAGTCTTTGTGTGGCACTGTACCTGCAAAGCCAGCGTGGCCGTATGTTCGGCCCTCACGATGATCTGGCCACATTCTCGGTAACTTTGAGGGCAACTTCATCTCAATCAGAAGAAAAAGAACACAATGGTCTGGGCCATGTGCTCATAAATGTCAGACACACTCGTGCAGGCCTAGATTAGCATGTCCGCTAGGTCAGGAGGGCACGGCCATTTTAGCTCTAAACTCCCCAGATTCATTTACCTTTTATTTGTCATCTGTTATGACATTTGGAGTGCAATTTGTGTGCTTTTCTTAGGCTGTCTTATCTAATTGTTTCTGTAATTCATAGTTGCATTCTACATCTTATGATGAAAAAAGAAAGCATTTGCATTTACTACCCATGTTCCCAAGCGCTTATTTCCGAATGATATTTTCATAAGTGGAGTTTGAAGGTTTCCTATAATGCAATTCAAAAGTGCATCTCCTGAAAAGGATAGGTTCCTAAAGCAATAAATCAATATATATATGATATGGAAGGAGGGGGAAAAAGTCAAACTTTTTCTGCTATGTGCATCACACTATCCAGCCACAATATATCTGCTTTTTTTTCTCTATCTTGACAGGGATTCACAGATGCTTTTTTAACAACCATAAAACAGAACTACTCAATATGAAAACAAAAGAACGTGTATATTGCCAGTAATAATTTGAGTAATCTACAACTCCTTCCATTAGCACCATAGTGTTTATCCATTTCCACATGCAAACTTCTTTCTGCTGATAAATCAGGAGACTAAAGGGGAATAAATACATACGTATCGTAGTGATCTAACACCCATCCCAAGCAAGCCTCATCCTGTGTCACTGCCTAAGTCATGCAAATTACACCAGAGATGCCAGTTGACTAAGATTAATGACACTGCGCCAGCTCCTTTGTTTCTCTCTGCGGCCGTTTAGTGTGAAATACTATCCAAAAACATTATCTATCCTCGATTAATCCCACAAATTTGTTCACACGATGCACATTGTTTAGGGCAATTTACAACAGGAACATACTGAGCACAATTGCATTTAATTACTTGGGTTCTAATTACATTCATTAAAGGCTAATAAAATAAATGAAACCGCTTTAAAAGCTTCTGCAAAACACATGGGTCTTGTCTCCCTAATGAAACATACAGTAGATGTTTGATGTGAAACACAGATTTGACTATATACGCGTGTTTAGAGAGGATTATGTATATGTATTCCATACATTGCATAAGGGAGATTTTTAAGTCATGCACAATAAAATATCAAGTGTTCTATGAATGCATGTACTTAATGGGTGGTTGAGAGATTTTAGGAACCCAAAACTCCTTTTTATGTGGCAAATTTAGAGAAAAGCAAATCAGTTTTCCAAATCCATTTTGAATCTTAATTGTTTCCACCTGCATGGCCCAGATGCCCACCCCTCCCCTTCCTGTGTCCACATTATAAACACCACTGGCCAACAGAGTCACACTCACTCTGAGTCCTGGAGAATATTCCCATCAGATTCAGTCTCAAAACTCAGGCAGGACTTTGGCTGACGACCCCAAATACTGGAGGCAGTTTGTTTAGAGACCGTGTAGCCTTTTGGGTGAAAGTAACCCTTTCGGGAAAGTTGGGCACTCTGGACAATTTACTCCAAGAAGTTAGAAAAAGGAACCTGTAAATATCTGACTTTCCCAATATTGTCATGCAGTGTTTGGACCATATGAGGAAAAGGAAATGTAAAATATCATTGTTTACAACTATGCCAGAGAGCAATAATACTGGACATTCAAATAAAAGCTTTCGTTTCAAGCTTTTCTGTCGCCTGACTGGAGCTCTGAATAGTCTATATCACCCAAAGGCAGCTGTCTATCTAATTATCTTACATACCTCTGACGTCCATGCTCTACTTTGTCAAGTTTACGCTGATTGTATCGGTAAAGGTATACTCCCTTCTTTAGCATTAGCAAGGGAGCAAAAGCATATAAACCTAAATACAGGCAATTGGCATAGCTCATCACAAGCAGCATTTTGTTTCTAGAATGGATGTTAAGCATTACCTGAAATAAATTAAAGACTTTGGGGATGATTTTGATAGCCACTTGGATTTAAAATTTAGCTGGATTTAGATCTTGGCCAAAGAATAAAGATTTTTTTTTTAAGAATAATGATTTTTTAGAAAAAAATCTTACATAAATGCATCAGAAATATCCTATTATTGTCTTTTTTTATATGGGTACTCTTTGACCGAGAAAATTCATGTCTAGGTATCTGAATTGAGTTAATATTCTCATGCATGAACAAAGAGAGAGGAACATGACTTTGTAGCACTGTTTTTAATAGTGAAAAAACTGGAAATATTCTAAATGCTCATCAGTGAAAGAATGATGGATGAACTATAAGAATCCATATTATGTAGCTCTATATAGCAATGAAGAATGACAAGGTAAATCCATTTGTGTAATATGAAATATTCTCAAAAAGCAAGGATTTGAACAACGTGTACTATGCATATGCACAAGCAAAACAATGTGGAAATGTGTGAATGTGCTTGTGAGCATGCACGTGAATGTGAGTGTGTGTGTGTGTGTGTGTGTGTGTGTGTGTGTGTGTGTGTGGAAAAAGGTTGGGAAGAACACAAAACTGATAGCAGTGGTGACCTCTGAAGAGTATAGACTTGGGGGAGGTAAGAAGAGTCTCAGGGCAGGAAAGAGGACTTCTACTTGTTACTCAATACACTGGGAAAGTAAATGAATTTTAATAATGATAGGTACCCCCCACCAACTGGTGGGCAGAGTTATGATGTAACCAGCACCTGCCAAATACCTTAAGCCCCCCGAATCCTGGGTCCAGGGGCACCCAATCATGCGCCTTATATGAAGCTGTCAATAAGCGTGTGCCGGGTACCCTAAGCCCCATCCCCTACCCCTTAATAGACACCTTCACCCCTCACGTGCTCTCTCTCTCTCGCACTTGGGAAGTGAGCCGGCAGGGTCTTCTCTTCAATAAAGCCTGAATCCTGGTACCCTGGTCTCTCTGCACCATCTGTTTCATCTTTCAAATAAGACTGTATTCACTTATTAAATGTAACTTAAAAATTAATGCACATGGAAGTTAAATGCTTAGAGCCATACACACTCTAATTCCCCAGACATCTTCCTCTGAAAGCTCTTCAGAATAAGATATGGAAGAGATTTTCACAGAAAGTTATAAAACGAGTGGGATTGTACAATATGGATGTGTTCTCTCTTTGAACCACTGTCTGCTCCTACCTTTTTTGTATAATTTCCATTTCCTCCTATTATATGTCACTGCCAGCCACTTTATCATGCTTTAGCTTCAGGGGGCACTTGATGTCTTCGAAGAATCCCTCTACCAGGAGCGCTGTCCCGTACCAGCACCGGTTACTCTAGACAACTTTGAGTCCAGAGTCCTGACCAACATGGGTGAAGATGACCTCTCTGGCATGCAAATGGTGCAGGTTGTGGTGCAAAGTAAGCACAGCTGTTTGCTTTGGGTAAAGTTTTTAAAAAGTGAGGCTTTGCTATCATTCACTCATTAATATGGATGTTTTCCCAGGATTTAGGCACCAGTCTATGTAAAACTTAGAATCATGATAGCGTGGAAGGGAACTGGACACAGAAAACAGATGGTAAACTGAGAAGCAAGCAGGATTGCAAAGCCCTGGATGTGTGTTTTCTGACGAAAGCCTCTCTTCGCCATTTCCCAAACGCCACTTGATCTCCAGAAGATTAAAGAAGTCTAAAAGTGGAGACCCATCATTTCATCACATTACCTCTGAGGGTGCCTACAAAGTACAGGCCAAGTGTTGGGTCTTGCATTCAAGGTTCTTCGGCTATGAAGTTTCATGTCTCGCTACTTGATTTCACATTCCATATCCACTGTCCCAAGTTGGCAATGTCTTTGGCTAGTGTGTCCTCCTAGAATGTCTTTGTTGGTCTCTGCTCCTCTCCATCTGTTAGGATTCCTCAAGGTCTGCCTCAAATGTCATTTCTTCTGGCGATATCCCCTGGGATCCTGTGAGGTGCCTTTCCTGTTGAAAGTCATCTTTGCTGTCCCTGCACCTCCCTTAGAATTGATTTGTGCATCTGTGGTATATGCCACTTGCACTCTTGTATTACAGATCTCCATGCATGTCTCATAAGCCCTAATAAAATATAAATTCTGTACATTTTAGAACAGATATCAAAGGGTCCATGAGACTAAGGAGCGTGCTTACCAGATAGGAAACTAATAATTAACCAGATTCAAAGCGTGCCTGAATTGTTCAATAATTTGCATCAATATATAGCTGTTATTAGACAGAGAATCTCATATCTAATAGAATGCTTGGTATGTAGTAGGTGCTCAATAAATATGTGTTGAGTGCATATGAAAAATTAAATAAACAAATATAAAAAAAAGTGAAGCAATTTTTTTCTTTCTTTTTTCCATTTGTCTGCCCCAGGAGAAGAAAATGTTTTTATAGTATTTCATCAATAATGTCAAAGTTGTTTCATTGCATTTCATCAAAAAACAGTAGTCTTTAGTATTATGATCTAAAACGATAATAACTTTATACAGGCTCTGTATATTTAACATCTAGTTTTCATTAAGATTTTAGGACAGACTCTTACATACAGTCTATATTAGTTCTATTTTATAGTGAAAGCTGTAGAATAATTACAACTATGTTTAGAATGATGTCTTTATACATACTTGTTGAGGTTTAAAGATAATGGTATGAAACATCCTGAGAGGTGGTAGGCAGAAGAAATGCCTTCAAGGCAAACGGAAGGCTCAGTGATTCTTTTTATCAGTAGGAGAGTCTCCCAAACAATATCAACACATTATGGTGGGCTCCAGTAATTTCTTTTCTCCTTTCTTTTTCACCTACCTCTAGGAAACTAAGAGGAGCTGTTCCACCTAAGCACCAGAGAAATATATAACTGCAAACTGAAAGCTCATGACCTCAATCCTCAGCTGCCCCTTGCCCCTCATTACTGCAGCAGTTGGTGTAGGGAAGGATTAAAGAGAGCTAGAAATCATTGGGTGAGCATACAAGGGCTCAGAAATTTGACCTTCGTTACTTAAAGCACACAGTCTCCACTAAAAGCTAGTATATGAGGAGAATTAAAAACAGAACCAAGAGAGGTCAGGTGGAGTGCAGATGCACTAACAATGATGAGGTTGAAATGGGAAGAAAAAAAACCCTCCAAAATATTTATATTTTCTTCTACCAGGCATAAGTTAACATCACAAGAAAGACATGTTGGCTTTTGCCACTAACTAAAAATGCCAAAGAGCCTCCATGCCCAAAGCAAGAGCTTAAAAACTGAACAATTGCTAGAACAAGAGAGGATTTCAGAATGCAGTTCCCCAGGCAAGACACTTTCCTAGGGCACTTTCTAATGAAGCGGAATCAGACTGTGCCTTCCCCTATATCTGATAGCTTTGACTATCTGTATCTATGAATTACCCAAGTTTAATGGGAAATACAAGAACAAATTACAAAGGCACTGACTAGTAAAATATGTTTTACAATTGTGAAACTTGCAGCGAGTCTCTCTCTTTCCTGGGAAGGCAGTGTAGGGGGCAAGGGGCTAACATCGTAAAGCATAGGACGATGGCAACAGCCGCCGGGGCGTGAACTCAAAACCATTTCAAAAAACATACACTGAGAAGTGAATGATTCCCATCTGTCAGCAACAATGGGGCCACATTATTCATTGTTCTGGCAGTCCTGTGCTCTGTGGGTGTTGGGAACAGGCCTGACCCTTCAGGGAGCTCTTGTTGTAGATGAGGAAACCTAGGCATTTAATTGACTTACCCCAAAGAGCTAAGCAACCTGAGACCAGTAACTGTTTGCTGAGTTCTGAAAAGAAAATCCAATAGTCAACTATTTTCTTTCTTAACAATGATTACAAAGATATTTATCTTTTCATGATGGTTCATACTTTCCAAAGCAATTTTAAAAATTTTCAATGAAGCAAAAAAAATAAGTTAAATACTATCCTAGAAAGATGGATGGCAAGATATGTTTGTGTGTGTGTGTGTGTGTGTGTGTGTGTGTATCCTAAATTCTATTTTTTTGTTTGTTTCTGTTCAACTAATGAATCCTTTGGAACATTACCATACAATAGAAATATTATCTGATGCACTTCTATAGATTTAAGTGTTTTAGTAGCTATAATAAAAAAAGTTTAGCCGAGACCGGTTTTTTTGGCTCAGTGGATAGAGCATCGGCCTGCGGACTGAGGGGTCCCGGGTTCGATTCCGGCAAGGGCATGTACCTTGGCTGCGGGCACATCCCCAGTAGGGGGCGTGCAAGAGGCAGCTGATCGATGTCTCTCTCCCATCGATGTTTCTGACTTTCTATCCCTCTCCCTTCTGCTCTGTAAAAAAATCAATAAAATATATATTTTTTAAAAGTTTAAAAAACAGGTAAATTTTAATAGTATATTTCATTTAACCCAATATGTCAAACATATTTAAAATGCAAATAATGTTAAAATTATTGCAATATTTTTTACTCTTTTATCTAAGTCTGAAATCTAGTATGCTAATTTTAATTATAGCACATCTCCCTATCACATGCTAAATAACCATGTGTCGCTAGTGGCAACTAGTTTGACTAGTTTAGCTTCTAAGTATTTTCTTTCCCCTAATTTGGATGTTATACCACCCTAGTTTATCTATTAGCTACTATAAACTCCAAGAATATAAAAAATTATTTGACTTGAGTTAATGTTATATTTACCAACTATATCCAATAATCCATGTGGGAGATTTCAACACATTCTCTCAAATCCTAAGAAGGAATATGTGTGTGTGTGTTTATACTAGTGAGTGTGTGTGTGTGTGTGTGTGTGTGTGTGTGTGACATGTATTATTATCAACAAACTTAATGGTATACTTATTCTATGTAAAGCATTGTATCAGAAACCCAATTAGCATAAAATCCTCATTTTGGCCAAAATATTTATACAGCCCCTATAAGGCACCCCATACAGCCATGTTTCTTTCACTCACAAACCTCAGGTTGATTCTAAACTTTGCACTTGCTCTAAGTTCAGTGGATTTAGCATTAAAAAAGGCCAATGGGAGACCAACCAAGATGGTCGCATAGATAAACACCTATCCTGCTGCCCCACACAACAATTTCAAAACTACAACTAAACAACAGAATGGACATCATCCAGAATAACTGGAAAGCTGGCTGAGTGGAAATTCCACAAATAAAAGTAAAAATAGGACACTGTGACTCAGAGGAGCTACGGAGGGCAGAGTTGTGGGAGTCGCAGATATGCATGAAGTCAGAGATTCAAGATGTGCTTGAGTGGAAAGGGCAGGCAGCTGCAAACCCGACTGGTTTTCTCGAACTGGGTGGGAGACGAAGGTGTCCCACTGCATTGATTGCCCAGTTCTGGGCGAGGTCCAGGGAACCCACACTCATACGGGTGAAACTGGACAGTAAGGAGGAAGCACACTGAAACTCGGGCACTGCAGAGGTCCACGAGCTGGCAGAGAAGGCGCATAAATTTGGGAACTTGCTCTCTTGTTCGTGAGGGAAAAAAAAAGAAATAAGGGAAACCACTGGTCTGCATTGTTTTACAACCCTGCGTGAGACTTTGGGTGTGCAGACTCATCTGGGAAGAGGCTGAATTGTCCAGCAGCAGGTAGAGCTCGGCAGCAGCTTTCTCTCAGAGGTGCGTGCAGCCATTACCGCCAGGTACAGAGATCCAGGTGCTGCATAGGGCAGAGCTGATGGGAAATCAAGGCTGCCTATTTACCTGGGAGATTCTGCCCATCCAACCTGAGCACAATGGCTCTCATAGTGTAAACACAGCTGATCCTCACAGCCAATTGGCCTGGAGGTCAAACCCTCCTAGTGCTAACAACAATAATCTAGGCTTAACTACAATAAGACTGTGCAACCCATAAAGGGCTGCACCAAGAGTATCCACCTCAGGTAACTGGGGAGGCTGAGCCATGTCTCCTAGAGGACATCTACCACACAAAGCTAATCGACCAACTCAGGGAAGAAGCCAAAATGAAAAGACATGGAAAGAAATCACATTTGAAAGAAATGGAGGAAAAACAATGACTGGACATAGAGTTCAAAACCACGGTTATAAGGGTTTTCAAGAGGCTCCTAGAAAAGGCCGATAAACTTAATGAGACCTTCGATGATATGAATGAGACCCTCAAGGATATGAAAAAGGACTAACTAGAAATTAAGCATACACTGACTGAAATAAAAAAATATTATATAAAGACCTAAAAGCAATCTAGAGGACCACAAAAATCAAGTCAAAGATTTGAAATACAAAGAAGCAAAATCCACTCAGCCAGAAAAGCAAGCAGCAAAAAAAAAATCCCAAAAATTGAAGATAGCGTAAGGAGCCTCTGGGACAACCTCAAGCATACCAACATCCGAATTATAGGGGTGCCAGAAAAAGAGAGAGAGCAAGATAATGCAAACCTACTTGAAGAAATAGTGACCAAAAACTTCCCCCACCTGGTGAAAGAAATTGACTTAAAAGGAAGTGCACAGAACCCCAAACTATAGGAATCCACAGAGGACCACACCAAGACACATCATAATTAAAATGCCAAGAGCAAAAGACAAAGATAGAATATTAAAAGTAGCAAGAGAAAAAAAGTTATCTACAAGGGAGCACCCATACAACTGTCAGTGGATTTCTCAACAGAAACTATGTAGGCCAGATGGGAATGGCAAGAAATATTCAAAGTGATGAATAACAAGAATCTACAACCAAGATTATTCTACCCAGCAAAGCTATCATTCAAAATTGAAGGTCAGATAAAATGCTTTACAGATAAGAAAAAACTAAGCAGTTCATCACCACCAAACCAGTATTATATGAAATGCTGAAAGGTATTCTTTAAGAAGAGGAAGAAGAAAAAGGTAAAAATAAAAATTATGAACAACAAATACACATCTATAAACAAATGAATCTAAAAATCAAGTGAATTGAAAATCTGATGAACAGGATAAACTAGTGAATATCAGAGAATCATGGGCATAGAGAGGGAATGGACTGACAATTCTGCGGGAGTAAAGGGGTGTGGGAGGTGCAGCAGGAGACTGGACAAAAATCATACACCTATGGGAGAGGACAGTGAGGTGGGAGGTAAGGGCAGATGGTGAAATGGGTACTGGGTGGAGGGGAGATATAAGGGGAAACAAAAGAGGAACATTGTAATTAATAAACTGAACAATAAAGATTACAGTATCTTTTTTAAAAAGGTCAATGGAACTCTGACTTCAATCTTACTTCTTTATAAGCACCATAAGCTAGTGCAAGATCTTTAGTCTACTCATTGATAAAATGAGGATGGAATGACCTTTAAGCTTCTTTCCAGTTCTGACAAGTTGTGGCTTGCTAATAAAAGTTTACTTCCTTCAGCCTCAAGGAGTACATTCTTTACACTTGAGCAGTTGTCTATATGGTGTGATTTATGCAGCACTAATAGATTTGAATTTGGGGGTGGGGTGGGTATGTCCAGTTAAACTCGAATTTCAGGTAAATAACAAATACAATTTGTAATTGGTATGTAATTATATTTTAAAAATTACTTGTTTATCTGAAATTCCAACATAACTGGGAAAGCTAGTAAGGAAGTCTCATGGCACTCACCTGTTAAACATAGCTTGAAATTCTCATGAGGGAGCCCAGTAGAATGAGATAAGTACAAATTTTTGTTAGATCCCATGAGTTTTAACCTGCCTTAGCACCCTTTCACTGTGTGTAAACTGAGGGCACCAGACTTATCTCTATCTTATCTGAATTCTTCTGGCACTTTTGGTTGAGTTAATTCACTTAATGTTTATATTGCCTGTGTAAGGGGTGTGTGTGTGTGTGTGTGTGTGTGTGTGTGTGTGTGCACGCGTTCCTGCGCATACACACAAATAAATATGAGTGTCCAATTAGAATGTAAACATATTCAAGACAAAAACAAGGTCTTCTAGTTCTGTCTCCTCACACTAAATGAGAAATACCTTGTAGATATTCAATAAGCACTATTTTTGAGGGGATATAATATGAGCCATCAGATCCTCATTTAATAGTTCATGATTTTGTCTCATTAAGACTGAACTAGCCTGAAGATATCAGTGAAAATTATCAAATTTGTGTGGCCTGGACTATGGAACATACTAAGACTTCAGTGGATGGTGGACAAAAAAGAGAGAAGCAGGTTGATATTGAAACTGGAACATTGACCTTACAATGGTACTGGCTACTGAAGGAACTATCCAGCAGGGCAAATTAGGATCGTATTTATAGGGTTCATCTGGTCAATGAAGACGATCACTGAAGTGTCCAGACTTTAGTGCCATCTCAGGTTTAGTGTAAGACAGTGCTGCATTTTTGGGTTTTGTCCATTTGAGGGTCAGAACCTGTCAGGAGCTTACAGATACTAAAGACAAGGTCTAGTTCCTGGGAACGATGGCTGGTAAGAAGTATGCAAGATATGTCTGCCAGTAGTCTGGGATTTAGGGCAGAAAGCCAGTGCCAGCAAGGTCCTGACACGCTTGTCTGAAAGCCCAGCAAGATATCTATTTGTAGTGAGTAGATGTGCACAGAAAAATGAAGGGAAGCCTTCCTTTAGGGGCTGTATAAGGACCAGAACAAAACTTAGAACAGCAAGTTTCAGAGATCTTATAGAAGCAGAACTAATTCTAGATCTCACTCCCTGGTGAGGTTAATCTCCTAATGTTTTTCCAGTCTCAAGATTTGAGCCCAGGGATTGTGGAGGATTGATCTTAGAAATAAAAGGCCTCAGCACTTACATATATCTATAGGTCTAATAGGACTGGACAGGATAAAGACTGATAATGATTCTACTGAGGAGCAATTAGATATCTTTATATCATCTATACTTGGAATCTTCTCAGTAATGGTTAAAGGCCTTGAAGAAAAGTTAAACTAATTACTGTTTAAGAAACACATCTACACTAATAAAAGAGAAAGATGCAAATCGACTATACCTCCGTGACACCCACCAGCCAATCAGGAGTGAGTATGGAAATTAACCCAACAAAGATTGTGGGTTAATGTGCATACACAGGCGCCAAGCGACCTGGGTCCCAGGAACATCCTCAGGACCCAGGCCACTCCTAGCCTGTGGGCCTGTGCATAGTCCCTGAGCAACCAGGGTCCCAGAACACCCCCAGCCACTCTGGGCCCAAGGGAGCAGGCAGCAAGCAGCTGGGGACAGGGTGGTCGCTTACACATGCACCAGAGTGAAGTGGCAGCCTGGTTCCATGCCCCCATCCTGGCACCCACAACATAGGACTAGCTGCTGGCCGTGGGGGTGTGCCCCTCTGGACGAAGAGACACATCCTAACCAAGTGGACACAATGCAGGGGGTCCTCTGCACATGAGCTGCAGAGGAATCACCTTTTCTTTTCTTTTGTTTTTAAATATATTTTATTGTTTTTTTACAGAGAAGATGGGAGAGGGATAGATAGTCAGAAACATCGATGAAAGAGAAACATTGATCAGCTGCCTCCTGCACACTCCCCACTGGGGATGTGTCCCCAACCAAGGTACATGCCTTAACAGGAATCAAACCTGGGACTCTTCAGTCTGCAGGCTGATGCTCTATCCACTGAGCCAAACCAGTTCGAGCATAAACACCTTTTCTGACACCTCATTGACTAAGGTCCCTATATGCCACCAGTTGCAGTGTTCTTGGTAACTTGGGTAATAAGAATCCAAGAAGGTGATCTAGGGTTTTTCCACCACACTCCTGGAGGAAAAAAATTAAGGTCCGCTGCTGGAGGGGCTAAGAAATATCATATCCTGCCTTAACTGGTTTGGCTGAGTGGATAGAGCCTTGGCCTGCTGACCAAGGGTCTGGGTTCGATTGTGATCAAGGGCATGTACCTAGGTCACAGGCTCATACAGGAGGCAACCAAGCAAAGTGTTCCTCTCACATTGATTTCTGTCTCTTCCTCTCTCTTCCACATTCTCTAAAAATCAATGGAAACATATCCTCAGGTGAGAATTAAAAAAAAGAAAGAAAGAAAAAGAAAGAAAGAAATACCATATCCTATGAAAGACACATCTTGAAAATGCCTAAAGAAAGTTGTCATTTTTTCATTGTGAAGGGCCTGGAATCCGTGTTGATGAAAATACCTTGGCGGCTGCGGTGGCTGGCAGTGGCTGCAGCAATGAGGTGATGGGGCTGGTGCCTTCCCCTGATCAGCCCTGTCACCTCCCACAGAGGGAGGCCAGACTGTGGCCATCAGTAGGACATCCCCTGAGGACTCCCAATCTGTGAGAGGGAGCAGGCTGGGCTGAGAGCCCCTAGTATATACATAAAAAAGAAACATACTACTCCAACTCTCAGTTTGAAAGGCAGACTAAATAAAAGTCCAAATGGATATTCTCTATAAGTTCATAGAATAAGAATATTATTTCTTCTCCAAGCTATAACACGATAATATAGTCTGCTTTACAAATATGAATGAGTCTCTTAAGTACAGCTCACAACACCTGCCACACCACACCTTTTGCACTAGTCAGCCATTCACTTTGTTTTATCAAGGATAGTAGAAGGAGGAGGGAGAAATGAGAAAATGTTGTCAAAGGGTACACAGTTTCAGTTATGCAAGATGCATAAATTCTGGAGATCCAATATACAGCATGCTAACTGTAGCTTACAATATTGTAGTCCTGGCTGGTATGGCTCAGTTGGTTGAGCATTTTCCCATACATCAAGATCACTGGCTCGATCCCTGGTCACACAGCACTTGCCTGGGTTGCAAGTTCAATCCCCAACAGGAGGCATGCAGGAGACAGCTGATCCATGTTTCTCTCTCTCCTCCCTTTTTCTCTAAAAACATCTTTCTAACAAAAATATATA
The DNA here is from genome assembly GCA_027563665.1 of Antrozous pallidus. NCBI lineage: Eukaryota > Metazoa > Chordata > Mammalia > Chiroptera > Vespertilionidae > Antrozous > Antrozous pallidus. The sequence goes on from CM050515.1 coordinate 40,807,257, forward strand.
CAGTACATATAAACAATATTGTACTATGTATTTGAAATTTGCTAAGAGGGTAGATTTTAAGTGTTCTAATATATACACACACACATACACATATATATCCATAGTCTTCTTAGTAGAAGATATATATATATATACACTGAGTAGGCAGATTATTATGCTCTCTGAATGCATAATAATCTGGCCACTCAGTTTGTATCTTATATAATAAAAGGCTAATATGCAAATAGTCCCCTCGATGTGGAGTTTGACCAGCAGGCAGGCTGACCAACCACCGATGTCCTCTCTGCTGGCAAATTCATGCACTGAGCCTCCAATATATTTCTACTAGATATCTATTATATATATACTGAGTGGCCAGATTGTTATGCATTCAGAGATCATAATAATCTGGCCAGTGGGGCAGGACTGGGAGAGATGGGTCAGACATGCCTTGGAGCCAATCTCCTGCAGTCCCTCCCTGGCCAGCTGTACCTGAGGTAGCTCTGTGGCTCAAAGGCATCTGTAAGGTGAGTGGGGTACCTCCAACAGGTAGGGGCCCTCAGCCTGGCCTGCAGGGACCGGGCTGAAACTGGCTTTCTGACATCCCCCAAGGGGTCTTGTAGTGAGAGAGGGCACTCTGCAAATTTGCTGTCACACATGGTGTGGTATGCAAATGCAAGTGTGCAGTAAACCAGATTCAGGGCCAACAGTGCCCAGCAACAACATAACCCACAGCCAAAAGTGGAATCATGCAGCCTCACAAGGAATCAGGCTCCCTCCTTCTCTGGTTTATGGGGTGCATCACTAGAGAACCACCGCTGTCAAGTTACTGCAACTTGGCAGCTCCTGTGTTGAACATCTGCCTTTTGGTGGTCAGTGTGCATCATAGTGACCAGACTGGTGGACACAGCATATTAGCCTTTTATATATATATAGATAAGAGGCCTGATGCACAAAATTCATGCATGGGTTAGGGTCCCTAGGCCTGGCTGACAATCAGGGCCAATCTGTGGGGCAACCAGCAGGGCAATTGAGGTCCCCCTCCCCCTCTGGCACCCGTCTTGACTGGCATGGGGTCTGCAGGCTGGGGGCAGCTCCTGTGTTGAGTGTCTGCCCCCTGGTGGACAGTGCACATCATAACGACCCATGGTTCCACCAGTCTTTCTGCTGTTTGGTTGATTTGAATATTATGCTTTTATTATATAGGATATGTATAAATACACCCCTCAATGCCTCCCCACACACACATACATACACAATTCTTATGTGTACATTATACTTCAGTACAGCTCAAAGTATCGTAGCTGGGTCAGTGTGGCTCAGTGGCTGAGCATCAATCCATGACCTAGGAAGTCACAATTTGATTCCTGGTCTAAGGCACATGCCTAGGTTGTGAGCTTGATCCCCAGTAGGGGATGCGCAGGACGCAGCCGATCATCACTCTCATCATGGATATTTCAATCTCTTTCTCTCTCTCTCTGAAATAAATAAAAACATATTTAAAAGAAAAGCATCGTAGATTAATAGAGAAGATGATCAGGACAGAGACCTGGAAGTCCCTACATGCAAAGAGAGGGAAGAGAAATGAGAGTCAGTATAGTAAACTGAGAAGGAAAGGTCAGAGATCAGCCAAAGAAATAGAAAAGTTGAGAGAGAGAAGGGTGATGGAAGCTCAAGAAAGAGGGAGATTCCAAAAGTCTGTTGCTGTCAGTGGAGGCAAATGTTGAGAGGCCTCGCTGTTTCCTACTTGGCTCTAACACCCACTTTCTAAGCAAACTCACACATTCTAACTTTGGCTTCAATAGTCACCAGTTTCAGCAAAGGCTGAGTTTGAGCTGAAAATCCACAGGAGAGCAGAGCAAGGCCTGTTCTGTACGTATTGCATTGCTGAGCAGGGGGACGGCGGGGGTGGGAGAGGACTGGCAAAGGGTACCTCCTTCCAAAGTCAAGAGATCAGCTGATGTTTGTTTGTAAAGAAGTCAAAGGAAATCAGTAGAAAGATAACCAAAAACCAAGAGATTCTGGATATCATTGGGAGGCATTTTAAAGGAGCCTTGTTTAAGATTCTTTTCATTAACACATAAATCTGGTGCTGGCAAATAACTGCTTATTTGATCACAAAAGTTGTACTTCGGGGTTCTCCAAAATTCTTTGAACATAGCCTTTAGAGTTCAGAATTTGTTTTTCACCTGTATTTTGAAAAAGTGTGTTATATTCAAGTAATAAATTATTTCTCTAGAATTCATTTTAAATATTAAGGTCCATCATATTAAATATCTTATGAAAACATTATAAACCTCAATATTCTTTCATGGTTGTTTTAATAAATTACAAAAATATCTTAAACTTGTAATAAATAAACCAAAACATTGGGGAGGTGCAAGTTTCCCTTAAAAATATAGAACAGAAGGCAAATAGTTCTAATATATTCCTGTGTATTCAATGTGTCACCAAGCTCATCTGTCCACACATACTATATGTTATCACAGAACTTTCCAACATTTTAAATTCCATTCATCTAAAATATAAAGCTCTAAACTTGTGATATATTACTAATGCTAATAGATAAGATCACTCAATTATAAACTTCAGTCTACTCTTATTAATGTAGCAAATGAAGTCGTGGAAGTGAGTGAGATCTCATTTTGGATAAGGTTCCATTTCTTATTAAATGCTGTTATTTCATGGTTGGGCATATATCATCATTGATATAACAATAACAGATGTCTTATTTGTGGGTTCCTCTCCTGTCTGCCTCACAGCAATGGTTTTACTACTTGTGAGGGATTAGAAAAAATTACTAGAGGATTTAGAAGAGGTCTCTGCAGTATTTATTCAGAAGCCAAGTGTAATATTGTTTTTCCAAACTCATCAACCAACACAACTTAATCCTGACTCAAAAAAAACTGCCTTATTTATTATTCTTTCTTTTGTCAGCCTGGAGGATTGCGGCTTCAGTGCCCTTTTCGTCAATAAAAGTTGGATTCATTGAAATAGCAGATGTTAGGAAGGGATATGGCAAACATTCCATCCTCTTATTCTCCTCAAAACAAAACAAAAAAAATCACTTTTTACAGGAGGTACTAGCACAAGGTATTGTAGTGTGTACCGATGGAGCCAATTCCTGTTTGAATTGGGGTGGAACTTTTTATTGTAGCTATCCTCAAAGGATTTGGAACTTGCTCGTTTTCAGGTTTAATTAAAGTTTTCATTATTATTTCTTACAAATTGATCAGGAATAAAGGCAACAGAAATTTTGGAATTTTCATGATATTTGAATTCCTTCCCCCAGTTAATTGTCTACTGAAAAGAAAACTGGGGAAAATAGTCATTAAATGTCATAATCTTGGACACCGTCACCGGAGCTGTGTCTTCGAGTACCATTAGCAGCAGAGCGCTCCAACCTCTCCTGCACATGATAAGAATGACAGAGTCCAAGAACGCAGTCAAGGCACAGGAAACAGTTCGTGAGCCTTGTCGGTATCTGAGGAATTATCAGCAGGACCTCATTTAACAGTCCCAATGACATATTAGGGTTATAGGTGGCCATTGTTTTCTTACAGATGAATAGAGACAAGGTAATTTTTAATCTATTCTACAAGATAGGCAATGGGAACCTGTAGTAGATCTGATTTTACTCCATATTGTTTTTAGCATCATATCAGAGGCCAATCAGGGAAATACACTTTAGAACTTTTATGCCAAAGAAACTGAATACAAGAAAACAGTAACGCAGTCATGGAAGAGCTGAAGGCAGAAGGAACAATGAAGCAAATCAGGGAGAGCCTCCCACCTCTAGGGGGAAAGGGGAGGAGTTGTTCCTACAGCTCAAAAGCCAGGCTGGCTAGTGGGAGCTGGAATCCCAGCAGAGGATCACCCGCTGAGAACTGGGACCCTGGAAGGAGGGCAATCCCACAAGAACTAGAGCCCTAGAAAGAAGGTAGCCACTGCCAGAGTGGCAGCCAGGGCAAAGAACTGGGCGGAGAAACATCTGGCTTCTCCTCTACTACTGGCCAGCCTTCCAGCTCTGCCTATCGCTGGCCAAAACTGCCCAGAAGCCACTTGGGAAGAGAGACAACACAGCCAAAGATGGGCAGGGCCGAAAACAGAAAACATTGCATCTGCTACTCAGAAATGTATATCAAAAGCTGAAAAAAATTGAAATTCTTTCAATATTACATACATCTTCTCTTCAAAGAATTAGCTCCAGCATTTCATTGGAAAGGTGGGGAATAGGCATTAGATAGTTAAACAATGTAAATATATGAACTCTGTCTGCTCTGCTAGACAGCTTATGTCTACAATGTGATTTAGCTTATAAGTAATTGATAAATAGGGGAACATAATTAATAAGCAGGGAATGTCAGCACAATGTGGAAGCCAAATTGTTTTAATATGTAAGTTATTAGAGACACTTATAATATAGCAAGGAGGCAATTATAACTTTCTGCAGGAAAGAAAGAGGTCCCCAGTGCAGCTGCTGCATTTGTGGCAGCAGCCCTTGTAAGGCTGCAGTACCTACTTTCAAACACTGTAAATGAACATTTGCTCTCTAGGCTGCCTCCCCAAACAGGTGCTTCCCCCTCCCCAGGCGGCCGGTGGCAGGTTGCAAGGCCCCAAAGTCTCCGACTCCATTTCCATCTGCATTATCTCAGTAATTCCCCCTAGTTAACCCAAGTGTTCTTAGCATCTTTTCTTTATTATTACTGTTTGTTATTGAGACCTATCATGCTCATGTCCAGCCACACTCAGGAGGACAGCCAGAGAGACCCAACTTAGCTCAGATACCACATATGATTCTTATGATTTGTGCTGTGATTACAAAGCACATGAGGTTTTGAATGGTCTGCCCAATGAGCCTTTTTTATTGTTTGTCTATCTTTGTTTTGTTTTTGCTGAAGATTGAATTTTTTGGAAGCATATATCATGTTATTGTAGAAGCACTTACAATAAAAATATCACTTGGTTTGGTTACAAAGCACTATAGTATGGGGGGGGGGGCAGGAATTAATTCATTCCTGCAGCATTCATTAAATGTTATTGCATTTGGATAATTCAAATATGAATCAGGTATGAGAGTCCTCCCCTCAAAGAGTTTATAATCAGACCTAACACATAGGTAAAATACAGAACAATAAATGTTATAATAGAAGTATCATTGTCATGATGAGGAAGTCTAGAGCAGGATAAGAATCACTTTGCCAGTATGAGAAAAGACTGCAAGAGGAGGTGATATTTAACCCTAGTTTGTTTGGTTCAGTGGTTAGAAGCCCATAGACTGAGGGTCTCGGGTTTGAATCTGGTCAAGGGCACATATTAAGTGGTAGGTTAGGCCTTGGTGGGGACACATGTGGGAGGCAACCAATTGATGTGTCCCTCTCACATCGATATTTCTCTTTCTGTCTCTCCCCTTCCCTTCCATTCTCTCTAGGGGAAAAAATCTATGGAAAAATATCCCTGGGTGAAGATTTAAAAAGAGGGAGGGAGGGAGAGGGAAGGAGGGAGGGAGGGAGGGAGGGAGGAAAGGAGAGAGAGAGAGAGAGAGAGAGAGAGAGAGAGAGAGAGAGAGAGATGTGATATCCAAGAGGAGGGGCATGTTTTTAAAAGATAAGAGTTTGTCAACTGGTGAAGGAAAAGAAGCATCCTAAACAGCAAGGCATTAACATGGGCAAGGCATCAATTAATATAATTATTTAATATGAGTTTGATGTGAGTGTTTAGTAATAGAGCCAGAGAGGAGAGGCCACACAGGAAACAGCAAGAACTGTAACTAGAGAAGCCAGTCCCTGCCCAATTGCCAAAGTCTTACAGGCCCAGCTCAGGAGATTAGAGTTCTCCCTGTGGACAACTGGACCTCCACTAAGGTCTTTAAGAAGAGAGGTAACTTGATGAGAATTGTTTTCAGGCAGATCATTCTGGTGTCGATGTGAAGAATGGACTTGAAGGGAGGAAGACAGATGCCAGAGGAATCAGATAGAAGGCTGTATTAATACTCCAAACAAAAATGATGAGGGTCTAAGCCAGTGGCCGTAAGGATGATAAAAAAGGACTTTAGCCAGAGGACACTTCTCAGGGGAATGGACAGGTCTGATGATCAATTGGACATGGAAAATAAGGGACATAAGTCAAGGATGACTTTAAGAGTTCTAACTGAAGCAACAGAGTGTTGAAATGGCATTAGCTGAGGTTCAGAAATCAGATTTGAGGATGAAGATAATAGGTTTAAGCACTTCATTTTCAAACCATCTAGATTATTTCAGAAGTGGACATTGGGCCTTATTTTCTGTGTGATAGCTATATCCATTGGGGAAGATGCACGATGAAAGAAATACAACCATTTGGTTTGTGTTTTATAGGCAAATGGCCTCCTTTCCTGATATGTTCAAAGGGTTTTACTTACCCATGTTTGTAAAGAGATCAAGTTTAAATCCACACTCCCAACATTTTAAAATATTATTAAAAGCAGCAATATCTTTCCAATCCAAAAAGCATCTGCACAGATTGGCAAGCATACAATATGTAGATTGGTAAAGAAACAGTCAAATTCTGGGCGGGCTGCATGTTACAACTGAGGACCGATGCAGTTTCGTGGAAATTTTTGTAGTGTACATAAAGAAGGCATTGCACAGCCTTGAATTAATAGGAATATATATTCTAATTAATTGACAGCAAGAGCTGTTGATAGAATGAAAGACTGGATCTCTAGCTCCCTGAGCAAGCACCCAGACACAGCTAAATAAATCGCTGGGACTCTGTCTTTATATAATATACGATGCAGTCTGTCAGTAATCATCCTGTGTTTTCCCATTCTCTATCTATTATTTGGATTTGGGGCCCTTTTTTACACTTAAATTTAGCCTAAAAAAGAGAGAGAGGAAAAAACCTGGAGATGGAAATTAGAACAAAGAGCAACCTAAAAATTCAGAAAGAATACTAATTCAGATAAAATGGGCACCTCATAGTACATTTAAGAAGTCTGTAACTGTTGTAAAAATGAAAATTATGCCAGTGACACTCCTTCACTGTTGTGCTTTTCCCAGGAGTGATGGTTTGTACAGGCCATCATCATTGTCCTGTCATGTCCTTGTGACCAAGAGTACAGTCATAGAGGAGGTTAGGATTAGAAATATAATTGTCCTTTGTACTAAATTTACATGCCACTTTGCTTTAATAGTAGTATCTTCTTAAATAAATACTATATTATCCACTTCAGACAATTCATCAACATTTATGTCAAATACCTTGTCAAAGCCAAGTCAAAAAGGCAGAGAAAATGGGTGTTAGGAACATTGGTCTGACACCTGACTTTCATTGACAGCACTGCCTTCTGAAGAAAAAACTCACTTCATATTATTTTCTAAGAGTGCTGCTAAAAATGATATTTATTTGTTTCTATTGCACTGGTCTTTGCAATACAGAAATATTTTAAACCATCCTAGTCATACAACCATTTATTTTAATATGTAATTGATTAGCTATGATTGTTCATAAAGAGAGAATAATTGTAAATTGCCCTAGTAGTCTGTAAATATTCCCCTTAGGAGTGCCAAAATTGCAAGCCATAATACCACAATAGTGATGGAAACTTGAATAAGCTTCTATAACGTAAAATTTATTTCCTAATAATTTCTCCAGCAAACCAATATTGTCATTACCATTTATTGAGTAATTACTTGGTGCCAGGCTCTGAATATATGGGAAAGAACATAAAGATAAATAAGATTCAATCTCTGTTCTCTGAAATTAGTAGTTTAGAGAAGAATATAAACACATTAATAGCTATCTATAACAAAAAATGATAAATGCTGTTACATATACAGGACATGGACATGCATGAGGGAATGTGTGTGTATGCGTGTGTATGTGTGTGTATAAATACAATGAGTAAACAGTAGAGAACACATTTTTGAAAGTGTCCATAGGCCATATAGCACTGTCTTGAAACAAGAATTCTAGCTCCAGAAATATTAGGCTTTGACTCCTGGCTCTGCCACTCACTTGCTCAGATGCCTTGGGGAAGAGGAGTTCCTATGTTTCAAGGGGCCTGGAATTTTGTAAGTGGACATTAAACAAGAACAACATGAAAAGCACCCAGTACAATGCCTGGCCCACATGAAATGCTCAATAAAGAGTAATAATTACACACAAAGGAGTTTAATAGATCAGTGATGTTGAGAAGTAACCTCAGAACATCATCTGTGGCTGAGGACAAAAAGGAGAAGGAAGGGACAGGCCATTCTGATAAGAAACAAGTGAGTGTACAAATGAAATAACGCAGAGTAACAGAAAGCAAGGAACCACAATATCCAAGGAATAAAACTGGGTCCAGAGCCAAGGAAATCTTCAGGTAGAGGAAGCAGGTAACATAATTCCCCAGCAGGATGAGGAAGGATGTGCCAGTGGGAGGAGCTGTATTCTTTTGGCCCTGCAGCCAGTGTGGATGGCTTTCCAAAAGAGGCAAGTAGAAAAAAGCAAGGACATTTAGGGCATTTGTAATCAGGAGGCAATGGTATTATCAGAGCATGGCATTACCTTTCTCACAATTTACAGATGGCCTATGTTTTAAGCCACGATAAGAACTGTTCATAAATCTCTCAAATTCATAAGCATCTCAGTTCTGTTATGGGAATTAGGAACTTTGCATCTTTGGAGTCCAGAGACTCTAACCACGTCTTAAGACTCTGCTTGCAATTTTAACTCCCTGCATAACAAAAGAAGCCAGATTCCTCAGGATCCAAGACAAAGATTCCCTGCTGGGATAGAATGAAATCATCCATTAACTTTATCCCATTGTAGGTTTCTAAAATTGCACAAAGGGTCATTGTTTTGTAGAGAGCACTAGGCAAAGCAGAAAAGCTTTGGGAGCCTCGGCCTGAGGAAAAAACACCTAGAGAGTATCCTACATGCTCCTTTAATGCTTTCAACATTTTTTTGTATTGTGGTGCACATGGAAATGAATTCTGAATGTGAGTTAAACAGTAGGAGGGCACTGTTGACAGCTGGATCTGTTGGAAAGCTGCTCACTTATAAAAAAAAAATGCTGCAAGGAAAATTGTGAATTTCCTGTTGGCAATAGAGCGACACTTTCTTTTAAAAATTAAAATAGCAAGAAAATGGCAAATGAAGTGCATTTTTATTTGTTTATGACTTGAGAGTTTCTGTCTCGTGAAAAAGCTAAGAGGCCTAAAGGCAGAGGAATCTTTCATCTCAAAGGGAAAATGCTGTGGGGGGAAAATAAAGGTTGGGTTAAGTATTCATTCAACAAGATTCAGAGCCACTCTCGGGGGAGATGTCCTTCATCTGTGGAGACTCAAACTCATCAGGCCACCAGGGCACCAGTTAGCACATGGCAGCTCTAATTCACTAAATGGAACCCTGGTGACCTAAGAGAATCAATGCTACCAAAGAGACAGACTTACTTACCAAGAGGGTGCAAAGTATGTGCTAGCAGAATGTGTGGTTATTTTACCATTTATATTTATAAAGTCAGTGAGTCAACAAGTATTTATTGACCCCCTAGAGCTTCCACTGTTTTCCAATAACTGTGTGGGTACCTATTAGTGGTCAGACACAGGCTCCTGCCCTCAAGGAGATTTACAATCCCAGAGAGGTGATAACTGCTTTGAAATGGATACATATTAATAAGAACAACAAGAGGGAAATTAGGACATTTGGGTTAGGCATTTTCTTGACACACGCGAAAATGGGATGCTAATAAATCAGGGTGTGTTTTGAGGGGGTGTTTTCTTTGTTGGTTTGGATCAGTCTATTTGTTTGGTGTGTGTTTTGTGGGTATTTTTGTCTTTGTTTTCATTCTGTTGTTGTTGTTGTTGTAAAGGCAGAGATATGATATGACAACAGAAAGAATGGATTTATTTGAAACCTTCAGGAATGTCTCAGTTACGAATTTTTAGGTTAAACAAGGGAGAAAAATAGTATTAGAACAAAACAAATGTTGTCTTGGTTGGCCAGCTAAAAGGTACAACATGGCTTGAGTTACAAAAGAAAGATAATAGGCTTTGTGGATAAAACTGGCAAATAAAGAAGTTTTAAAGGGAAAAAGTTACTATCTAATAAAGAATTCATTGGAGGTGGTTATTAAAATAAATAATACATACTCTAAGGAATGAAAAGAATGAACAATACCTTTTAGCTATGTTCCATTGGATTCCAAGTAAGAGGCATTTGGGGACTAAGAAGTCAATAATGAAAGACCAATCATGTAACCCAGTCTGTACAGAAGCTGTCTGGTAGGGCTAGAGAGGAGCAAAAACTATAGTAAAAAAAAAGTTACTTGCTGGGACTCTTCTGAAGGGCATTTAAAGAGGCAAGTGTAGCTGATCAGCTCAGTTTGATTCATGTTGAGTTTGATAATGACAGAAGGAACTCAGTGAGAGTTATATGAGGGCCAGGAGAAATCTGCAGCTAACAAAGTACATTTATTTAAGAGGAGAGTGAATGGGGGAGTTTAATACCTGGAGGCAAGTGCGAGATTAAATGAAATCTTCAAGAACATTTCCTTCATTAAGGAAAATATAGTAAGATGGGGGTCAATTGCAGTTGAGATGTTCTTCTAAAGATCTCTCATGAAAAGAAATAATACTATTACACTTGTTTTTTATTTACTGAGCTTAAGAAGTTTTGTTCGGGGTCATGATTGGAGTAGTCGTGATGAAAAGTTAGAACCAGGATCATAGAAGACTACTAAATGGACTTGCCACAGGGTGGCCTCCCATGATGAGCAGGGCTCTTACTACCTGGAATGCCGATCTGAACCATAATGCAGTCCTTGCTGGACCCCATGACTCTGTAGAGCGGTATCAGAGAAACTAGGCAACTTGAGTCCTACTTCTGCTGCTTCTCATCCTGAGAAAGCCTTAAACTTTTTTGAGCATCCATTTCCTCAACTATAAAATAGAGTTTAACAATAGATCCCACCTCAGAGAGATGCTGTGATCATTAAATAAGTTAATATGCAGCAGATATCTGACATGTAGTATGTACTCACTAAGTGTAATCTATTACTCTAATACATATGTTAACTAAATTATAAATATATATACATGTATAGAATCAATTAAATATTTTAAGTTATTTCTATCTTCAATAAATACATTCTTTAAATTTATGTCCCTTTCCAGAATCTGATAAATTTCTTATTTTCAAGAATAGATACACACCATTGTGATTGCTCCCTTATCATTGTACTCAAAATTATTATTGCACTACATTAATTTACATTCATTTCAATTCAATCCAATTAAATTTCTAAAAAATATGGAACTTGAAATCAGAAGATGTAGGTCATAAGCTTTATTTTAGCCAAACAACTTAGGCAAGGTTCTTAACCTCAATGAATCTAAATTTCCATTTTTATAAGTAGAAATAATAGCAACAAATATATATACATCATTAGCATTGCAGAGTTAACATCAAAACAATTCAGATAATATATATAAAACTCCAAAGAGCTGTAGCAATTTAAAAGTTACTGTTTATAAACCATTCTTATTGGCTTTATGTTTATTACTAACTAGAGGTTGAACTTTGAGAGCAGACCCCCTTGCATCTAGTGCAGAGCATGAGCACTCCAGAAACATTTTTCTGTGTTTAAACAGAGGAGATGGGCAGCAGACAGAGAAGGTAGACACTGATCAACCGAGCTGAAGTGGATCCCATAGAACGACTCTCTAGGAGCAGGGAGTTGAAAAGACTGGCTCACAAGTGGGACTGATTCTTTCCCATGTTATTTTTTTATGACTGCAATGGAGTGTGACATCCTCTACCAAAGAAATTAGGTGATTTCTTGGTTCAAACTTGCTACCTCATCCCTGGTTCCAAAACAGTAGTTGCCACTCCATGGCTTTTCACAACTTTTAGTTCAGGCATAATTACACAGAGTCCCCTAAGCTATGTGTGTCACTTATAACCTTTAGTGCATGGAATTTCTGGATTAGCACATCATGTTTTCAGCACTCCATGGGACTTAAACTGAATCCTGGTTATTACAGGCACAAATGGAGCTCTAGAATCAAATATACAAAAGCATAAACTGAGATCAAAGAAAGAATGTTTTAGCAGTATCTGAGATCTTAGGAGTGACAACATCTCCCTAAAATTGACCTTTTACCTTCAAAATTTTTCAATTCCAGTCCAGTTTTAGTGATCGCTAAATCTACTCCAGGTCTTCCAGTTCACCGGATAATCCATCTCACCCAGCCCCAGCTAGGAATCTCTTTCTCTTTGTTATATACTTCCTTCATGGAATATCCATCATTAGATCCATTAATATTGGCATGAACGAAAAAGAGACTTTAAAAAGCAAGAGATGACAACTATAAGAATAACAATAGGAACCAGCATAAAGCCAAAACAGCTTATTCTTACTTTCAAAGAACAACTTAAATATCTAGCTATCTCAAAGTGTCTTAATCATTATACATAACATTTTGAAATCAGCGTTATTTTATTTAAACTAGACCTCAACTCATTCTCTTCCCTCTAAATGTCACAGTGTTCTGCCCCAAACTCAGCTCATGCTGCCATGTTAGCTCCTGTTCTTTTCTCCACTTTTCCTCTCAGTCTATTCTTCTCTCCAGCTAATGATGCTCTCTCCCTTTTCCATGTGAATTAATGTTTTCTTTCTGTTTTCCCTAATGCTTTTTTTTTAAAGCTCATCAGTTCCACAATAATCACAGACAAGTAGAAGAAGGGGAAAGAGAAAATAGAAAGTTGCGAACACTCAGATTAAATAGGTTTGCTTTGCCTGTCACAAAAATTAACATTTAAAACTTGAAAATTGCCTGAGTTTTAAAGACTGTCTGAACTTGATGACACATAGGTAATGAGCAGAAGCATTTGAAACCCTCCTACATATTTTGTACACCTGGATATGCCCCCCAGGAAATTCCTAGCGGTGGCTGCTGCTTTAATTTTCCCCAAGTATGGCAGACAATAACAAGGAATTCCTATCAATCCTCTCCCATGAATTCAGTTTCAAAGCTGTTAGCACAACACTAGTATTTCAACATTCCTTCGGCTTTACCATCTTTATGTTCATTTTAAATTAAGAAGTCTGAAGCAGATCTTATCAAATCCATGATATTGTTAAGAGCACTTCAAGGTCCTTTTAAAAACAAGAATTACTTACATCAAGTTACTTTATTGCTTCATTTTCTGACTCTAAAGGACACAAAGTATACTGAAGCAATTTAACATGGCCATAACCTACAATTTTAACTCACCCTGAGGGGCCATTTTAACTCTTGTTTTACTTTTCTAGACCAAATCAATAGAGGGAAGAATCAAGTCAAGACACGTGTCATAACTGTATTAAAGGTCAATGAGGTTTAAACAAATTGGGTTCTACTCATAAATAATTAACTCACAATTTGTACCAAGGTACAGGGTAGAATGCTATTCACCTGAAACATCTTTAAAGTTTATTCTACCTGTGTTGGCACCTGAGGGAACTATAACTAAACATATGTTTTGGGTCCACAAGTCAGCAATCAACAAAGACTTTCTCTCAAGAATGTAAGGGGTAATAATTCATTCAGCAGGAAAACATACACAATCCACCTTGTTCATCACAAAAGAGGCTAAAGTAGACTCTTGGTAGTCAGAGACTTAACATTTGAGGGCTTATCTAATTGCAAGCAAACCTAAAGATCTGCAACATCTTACAGTTTGTGACTTTGCTGAGGCATGGGTTTAAATTACTATACAGTTACATGAAAATGGGCACCACTCCTTAGAAGGAATCCTCAACAGCTATGCAGTATCCAGGTATTCCTTAGCTTTCCAACCTTATCCTTGCTATAACATATAACTACCAGGAAGGAGCTAAATGGGTCTTTAGTTTCTTTAGTTATATATCACTGTATTTAGGGAAATTTGGGTCTGTGGTAGTGTTTGTACATTTGAAGATTCACAAAGCGATCCAGGACTGAAAAAGCATATAAAAGGAAGTTAATCCGGGAGCTCATAGAGGGTGTTTTTGCCTTGTAAGGAGCTGGAATAAGCATATAGCTCAGCGGTGCTGCCCTTTCTCTCTCATCTTACCTTGAATAATAGCCAGATGTTTGGATCTGTGACAGCCATCTTGCACCACCTGTAAGGTGACAAGGGAGAAAATAAAAGTTTAATACATTAGATATGGAATAGAGAAAACAGAAAGAGCTTGGGCTCTTTATGAATTTATTAAACTGCTACACTCTGGTACAATGAACATTTAGATATGTTGTTTCTTGATATAATTAAATTTCCTTATTATGGAAAGCTAAAAGGACTCTTGATGATAATAATGGTGTGTGATAATGTCTCTCCTCTCGTGAAATGTATTATTGATTCAGGGAAATTATACAATAACTCAAATAACTTTAACAACCAATAGAAAATTATATGAGCCATGTGATAGGTGATAACGAAATGCCATGAAGGTTTATAGTCAGGAGGGACCTCATGCAGCCAAGGTAGATAGAGTGCAGAGAACCAGGTGGGGCAGGAAGATGATGACTATAAAGCAAGTTTTTCAGAGAAACTTGCATTTATCTTTTGGTTTTGCCACTTATAAGCTGTGTAATCTTAAATACGTAGAATGACATTCATAATGCCAATCAATGAAAATGGCCAATGCCTATTTAGTGACTGCTGAAAACAAGAGAAAAGGTGGTATCAATAGTGTCTCCAGTCTACTTTTTCAGTCTTGGGCCCAGTACAGCTAAACTATGATGTAGAAATCATCCTCCTTTTAATGGGGTGGACGCTATTGCTCCTCCAGATAAGGAATTAGGTTCACATTTTTTCCAGGCACCATGTTAAGAAGCTTTATCTCAATTAATTCTCCCCTTAAGTCTAAGATGTATGTATTATTAGTCACATTTTACAGACAAGAAAGCTGAAGTCTTCATAAATTAAATAATGATTTAAAATCAGACTTCAAGATAAATGGAATGTTGAAATTCACACTTTATTTGATTTTCAAACCTTCCCTCATGCCATTCCCTCATACCTCTTTCAGTAGAATCAAATCCATTACCTTATTCAAGGAATGAAGCGATTTGAGTGCTTAGGCACATGGCAAGAATATGTTCTCTCTCTCTGCCCTAAAACACAACTAACCCAAGTTAGTTGTCCAAACTCATGTTCATGGAAGTCGTGTTGTCCAAGGAATCAGAAATGCCGATTATTGGAATCTACTAATGTGCCAGACACATTAGAATATATTCTTACATTTCTTCATCATAACACTATAAGAAATAAGTAATAATGTCCTTATTTAATCTGGAAAGAATGGAGAGTCTAACAGGTTAAATACAGATTTTTTTTACATAAAGTAATAGATAAGTGGTAGGGCCAGAACTCAAACCCAGGTCTGTTGGTATCCAAAATTAATGTCTTTCCTCTTTCCCTGTGTTTTACATCCCTAGGTCCCCAGCTCATCTGTAGCTTTAAAAACAATAGCCTAATTTCCAGTACTGAAGAGAGCAAACAAAAAAAAAAAAAAAAAAACCACCTGATTTTAAATTTGTGAGACAGATTCTACTCCAATTCTTAGATCATAGCAGAAAACTTTTAGAGGAATAAAGATAATGGCTATAAAGCAAGTTAAATCAAACTTAAATATCAAAAACTACTAATAATTTACATTATTATATATATTTTTTTCCATTCTCTAGAGTAAGATATTAACTAGAAACCTAGAAAATTATTTACAAATTGTAAGCATTGTATATATATATATATATATATATATATATATATATATATATACATATCCTCTCTAATAAAAGAGTAATATGCAAATTGACTGTACCTCTGATCAGACCATGCCACAGCCATGCCCATCAGCCAATCAGGAGCAAATTATGCAGATAAACTCCAACCAAGATGGCTGTGGCCACTGAGAGGAGGAGGGAGACTTGGGTTTTCCAGGCAATGAAAGAAACCAAGCTTTTGGCCTGCCCTTTCCAGCCTAGGCCTCCACTCAATGCTACAAAGTTTCAATTATAGAATGTACATAATCCCAATAGAAATGGCGGCAGCCACGAAGCTGAAGAAAGCAGAGGCTAGGGTTGCTGGGGCAATGAAAGAAGCCAAGTTTCTGCAGCCCTAGCACCTAGGCCTCCACTCTAGGCTACAAAACTTCAAATAAAAATGGCTGTCACCACAGAGTGAGCAGAGGCTTGGCTCCACTCTAGGCTACAAAGTTTTAATTGTAGAACATAAATTAATCCCAGATCCCAGGGCCTCCTCTTGGGTCGCTGGGGGTGTGTCCGGCCTGCAAACCACCACAGGCTCCTCTCCAGGCCACCCCACACCCCAAGGGAACCCCCACCCTGACCCAGGACACCCTTCAGGGCAAACCAGCTGGCACCCACCCCATGCACCAGGCCTCTATTCTATCTAATAAGAGAGTAATTTACAGATTGACCATCACTCCAACACACAAGAGTATGTGGTCAAAGATCCTGTCCCCATGTGAACACAAGATGGCTACCACAAAATGGCCAGCAGGGGAGGGCAGTTGAGAGGTTCCAGGCCTGCAAGGGAGGGCAGTTGGGGGTGATCAAGTCTTTAGGGGAGGGCAGTTAGAGGTGACCAGGCTGGCAGAGGAGGGAAGTTGGGGGCAAACAGGCTGACAGGAGAGCAGTTAGACATCAATCAGGCTGGCAGGGTAGTGGTTAGGGGGTGATCTGGCTGGCAGGCAGAAGCAGTTAGGGGCAATCAGGGAGGCAGGCAGGTGAGCAGTTTGGAGCCAACAGTCCTGGATTGTGAGAAGGATGTCCGACTGCTCATTTAGACCCGATCCTACTGTGATCGGGCCTAAACGGGCAGTCAGACATCCCTTAAGGGGTCCCAGATTGGAGAGGGTGCAGGCTGGGCTAAGGGACACCCTCCTCCTGCCCCCCATGCACTAATTTTGTGCACTGGGCCTCTAGTATATACCATATTCTCCAGTGTATAAGACAACGGGGCGTATAAGATGACCCCCAACTTTTCAGTAAAAATATAGAGTTTGGGATATACTTGCCATATAAGACTACCACTCTTGCACCATACACCAAATAAAAATTAAAAAAACATCAGATTTGATTTTGAACCCCAACTTTTGAGAAGATTTTCCTGGGTTAAAAAGTCATCTTATACACTGGAAAATATGGGATACACACACGCATACACACACACACACACACACACACACACAAACTAGAGGCCCAAGCACAAAGATTTGTGCTAGAATGGACCTTCCTTCCCCTGGCTGCTGGCACCAGTTTTGCTCTAGCTGGAGCCATCTTTCCACTTTACCATGCTGCCAAGAGGCCTAGAGTGGTGCAGAACACCTGTGTCATTGCCATGGGGATGACACAAGTGTCCCACCCCACACCCAGCCACTCCGTGCCTGTGTATGCAAATTAACCCATCATCTTTGTTATGTTAATTTAAATATTCACTCCTGATTGGCTGGTGGGTGTTGCAAAGGTATGGTCAATTTGCATCTTACTCTTTTATTAATGTAGAGTATTAGTGTAGAATATATATATATGTAGTTTTACTAGTAAAAGTGTTGTTGTTTTTTAAAGTAGAACACGAAAAATAGATTCTACAGCTACCTCATTATCTGTAATGAGTCCAAAGTGATATTACTTGTGACATGTGACATGACTTATGAAAGGTGAATTTCTTTTAAATATAATGCAGGCTGGTACAACCACTATGAAAAACAGTGTGGAGTATCCTCAAAAAATTAAAAGTGGAACTGCCATTTGACCCAGTGATCCCACTTCTATGAATATATCCTAAAAAAGCTGAAACACCAATCAGAAAAAAATATGCTATCTATGTTCATAGCAGCTTTATTTACAATAGTTAAGATCTGGTAAAGTGCCCATCAGTAGACAAGTGGATAAAAAGCTGTGGTACATTTACACCATGGAATACTATGCAGCTATAAAAAAGAAGGATCTCTTACCCTTTGCATAAGCACAGAGGCACCTGGAGAGTATTATGCTAAGTGAAATAAGCCAGTCATTGAAAGACAAGTATCACATGATCTCACTAATATGTGGAATCTAATGAACAAAATAGATCCAGAAACTTTGAAGCATGCAACAGACTGACATATTTCCGGGGGAGAGGGGGGAAGAAGGAAGGGATTAACCAAAGAACATATATGCACATATGCATAACCCACAACCCATTGACACAGACAATAGTGCAATGAAGGCTTGGGGAGGGGTGGGAGCAGGGTGGAGGTGGTCAGTGGAGGAAACAAGAGGTACATCTGTAATACTTTCAATAATAAAGATAACTTTAAGTTAAAAATATTTTTTTTTAAAAGATAAGTATATTAGAGGTATGGAGAAATGAGACAATCAAGGTTTTTTTTTTCTCTCTCTCTCTTCCTTTGCCTGAGCAAACTAATTACTGTTTAAGTTTTCTAAATCTAATGTCTTCTCTGAGTTGAAAATTTCAACTTGGAGGAAGTGTTTATCTTGTTAAACTCTACTTTAAAAAATTAATTCATGCACATTAACTCAGTAGGAATCCTTGATTCACGAGGAGGGGTGGGGAAGGTCAGATTTGTAACGATCTTTCAAGGTTCAGAGAGCTGTGTGTGTTTTAAAGTGAAGGCAGAGAAATATTTCTCCAAATATCTGAATCTTAAATCAAATAAAGCTGATAAAGTATACTAACCTTCCTCAGAAAGATAAAATATGACAATTATGAGTAAAACAGTCCCTATTCTGTAGTGGTTTCTACTTAGGATGCTGTTAGTTTAGTTTGTAAGTTTTAACTAAGCCTAACCATACCTTGACTAATATTTTTGCTTGGTGAGAAAAATAGTTGTATGAAGAGAAGGAAATGTAGTTTTGTGGTTAAGTATCTAGGTTTGGAGTAAAAGTACCTGGTTCAAACTCACTTAACCAACTGTTTGATGTTAGACAAATTAATTATCTCCTCTCAGACTCTGTTTCTTCTGTTAAATTTTCTAGTAATAACATATATATAAAGCACTTAGCATAAACAAAATACCTTGTATGTTACTTATATTACTAAATGGGTACATTGAGTCATAATATTTAATATTTTTGTAGGCCATTTTATAGCCATTTATTTTCAAAAGAATTCATGAATATAATAATAATTTCAGCATATGGCCAATTACTAATTGAAGTACTTTTCATATTCTAACTTTTAATCCTCATGAGAATCTATGAGATAAATACTATTATTATCTCACTTTACAGCTGGAGCCATATACTAAGGCATAGGAGAGTTAAGCAATATACCCAAGCACAAGCAACCCTTTTATGGTAGATCCAGCATCAGAATAAGTACATGGTTTAAACTGAATTCAACGTCTATGCTATTCACCACTTTATCACATTGCCTCTTCTTAACGCAGCTTAAATGGCCTCCAAAGATCTAATTTCTGCCCATACGAAAGAAAAGACAGGTAAAATAAAATAGTCACCTCAAATCCTCTTTGGGGGTAGCTAAGAAATAAATTGTGCCTAATATATATATGATGTTAAAATCCCATACTCCCCTCTGGCAATATAGCAAATGATTTTATAAGATTTCAGCATCATGAAAAGAGACTGACTCAGTTGGCCACATATGAGAATTGATCTCATTGTCATAAAGTTTATGTGCTACTGAAGGCCTAAAAGAGTGTGATACTCACAGTGCTGCTAGTGGAGAGGAGAGCAGTGCTTTCAAAGACATCGCCAGCTATGGAAGCAATGTTTGGAGTGTGTCTCTGGCTTAGCAGCTGCTTGTCATGTGACTTTAATTCAAAGTAACCAATATGCCTTGTAGGATATTTTGTTTTGGTGCAGCCTGCCCTGTGCTCCAACAATTACATGGTAAATAATCATATATTAAACGAGATTATATAGAAATGGAAATTATTGGATTCTTGGATAAGATAGAAAACACCTATGGTTCATGTTATGGGAGGCAAATAGATTTTGAAAGTTATGCCTCAGTTATCCTGTGGGTCTGATTAGAAGATATCATCCCATCTGGGAAATCCTGAGAAAATCAGCATATTAATCAAATGCCTATAAACCATGTATAACTGAGAACTTGGCACATGATTTAAGAAGATTCTATTTTCACTCATTTTACAAAGTGAAATAAGTTTTTAACAAACTTTTTATCTGGAAATAATTTTAAATTTACCAAAGCAATACAAAATAAAAAAGAGCACAAAATAAAAAGAATGCAAAAAATGTCCATATGCCGTTACCTAGAATCATTTACTGTTGACTTTTATTCCCTTTGTTTTATCATTTACTCTGTAACTATCTTTGATTGTTGTTTTTTTTCTGGATCATTATGGGTTTAGGGATATATATATATTCTGTCATTTTTATTACAAGTTTTTGTGTTTATCTAACAATGTTCTTTATTGCATTTTTTGCCTTCATGTAAAGATTCCTGTCTATGGTCTGGTATTATATTTAGTTGTCATGTCTCTGTAGTTTTCTTTAAACTGGAACAGATTTTTTTATATATAAAATAAATCTACTGTATTGAAAAATGTAAACTTTGAGAGTGGGCACTTAGTCAGTCCTGTAATTGTCTATATACATGATCCAGAACAGTCCCTGGCACAAGGTAGCACTCAGTAAATACCTATTAAATGAATGAATGAATGCGTGAGTGAATTAATGAGTTTTTTTGTGGATGTTAATATTTTCCTTAGAGGATCTGGCATAATGATCTACATTAATCTTTACATTTTAAGAGCACTTATACTATTTTCAAAAGTTTTGAGTACACAAATAGTTCCAGCGCTATTTTGTAAAACTAGATTTGTGTATTTTTGTGTAGACCTTAAGTGTTCCTCAAGTTCCCAACTCTACTATTCTCCATCCACACCATTACCTAAATCCCTTCTCATCCCTTACCTACATAAATCTTTTGGTGGTGTTTGAAAGTGAGATGGAAACTCAAGGTCTCTGGCTTGAGGAGTGGCATCTAGTATGACTGTCCTCTGGGCAATGCAAAATATTTGCTCCCTGCATCAAGGACTGTAATGAATCTGAGTGTGGTTTCAGATATGACTAGTAGCTATCTGAAAAAAAAAATACATGCTGGCTCCTGTGTCAACATGTTGACTGTCAGAATATCCATGTGGTTAGAAACTCACTGACATGATTCTTAATCATAGCTCTGTGAATGGAATGCCCAGGAAAGTTGTACATCAGTCACAGGAATCTCCGCCTTGCTTCAGAAGGTCCATTGCATCATTCCCACATGGTCTGAATTGTAGCATTGCTGGAACTGAAGGATGGCCCAGTCTTATGCTGGCTCTGCCAAGTCCCTCCTGTCAAGGACTGGCTTGTGAGAGTTCATCATCTAACTCCTGAAACCTACTACTCCACTCTTCATATAAAACTAGGGTCAAAATTGCCAAGTGTTGATAAGACTATCTTTGGCTTATGGTGTAATATAAAGTAACATAGCAGGACTCAAGTTGTACATACAGTTTGATTTTATCTATGAAAAGAAAAAAATGTAAAAAAATGACTGGAAGGAATCGTGCCAACATGGTTACAGTAGTGGCTCCAACGGATGGGACTTTGGATAATTTACAGTATCTGATCTTCTGTTGTTGACTACAAGGAACATATGTTTCTTTGATGATTATGTGAAAAAAAATGAAGTAAAAGAAGTACAAAAATAGAGATGTATTTTTATAGCCTCACATGTAAAAGTGAAATCTAAAGAAACTGATTGAAGTTCTAAACCCTCTTGTACCTCAGTTTACCCATAAGCCAAGTGGGTGTAACGATGGCTGATATATATTTTGTGATGGTGACACATTAAATACTGCTTGATGTGCTTTCATTTTCTCAAAAGAGGGGAGCCTATTATTACATCTAGAGGCTCGATGCACGAAATTTGTGCAAGATAGGCCTTCCTTCCTCCTGCTGCTGACACTGGCTTCCCTCTAGCACCCAGGACCCAGGCTTCCCTTGCAGCCCCACCTTTGTCCGGAAGGATGTCTGGTCTAATTAGCATAATACACTTTTATTATTGTAGATAATCTCTATATTTATCTGAGGAGGAACTCGTTCCCTGAACTCTCCTTCTATCAGTCATGGAGAGGGAAGCACTTATAAATCATGACTGGCATCTTGCCTCCTTTTATGAAAGTCTAACCCAGTGGGATGGCAAAAGAAAGTAATTTTTTAAATGAAGAGACTTAGAACTAATCTTCCTCTGACAAGTGCTTCCAACTCTACCTTATGTTGAAAAAATTGCATATTAAGGACAGACTTGATTCTTGTCTCTCATTTCTCTTCTCCAAACCCCCAATAGAAACCCTTTACTCGACCAGCATAGTCCCTTTCAATTGCTGAGTTTATAAATGCGAGGAAGTCCTCAGAACATGACATATTCTTGCAGAATGGTCTGTGGGACAAGAAGAGTGATTGACAACTGCAGAAATTACATCTGAGGTTTAGTCCTGCAGGAAAAGGGGATACAAATTGCCTGCAAATTACCCACAAGTCCCTGATGAGCCTGAGGAGAAAATTTAAGAGGCTTCAGTTTTTCTTCAACAAACATGTTCACATATCTCCCTTTGCTAGAACACAAAAAGACCCAAGAGTATCCCTGCTAAAAACACTACTTTTGTTTATTATACTAGTCAAATGTTGTAAGAGTAAATTTGTAGATGCCAATTAATAGCCTTTATCATGTGCCAATAGTGCTGGGTGTGTAATTCAGAACAGAAGTGGGCTCTGACTATGGGTTTATTATCTCAAGAAGAAATTGGGTTTTATGCTATAAAAACACATGGGATTAACTTTATAGGGTGTATAATGAAATAGCCTGTAAGGATTTGCACTGCTGATCTTAATAAATATGCATCACTTGAGAAGAACTAAATACAGTAGAAGAACAGTAATAATAATGATAGTTGATCCTTAGCAGTCTAAAAGGAACAGGTTATACTTTGCTTCTGAAAGAACAGGAAAGTGTGATATCCTAGACCAGTGGTTGGCAAATTGTGGCTCTCAAGTCCCATGTGGCTCTTTGGCCCCTTGAGTGTGGCTCTTCCACAAAATACCACGGCCTGGGCGAGTCTATTTTGAAGAAGTGGCGTTAGAATAAGTTTCAGTTTAAAAAACTTGGCTCTCAAAAGAAACTTCAATCATTGTACTGTTGATATTTGGCTCTGTTGACTAATGAGTTTGCTGACCACTGTCCTAGACTGCGCATACCTGGCTTACAAATTGCCTTTCTAAGGCAATAGTAGAGTGCTACTCAGAATGTGATAGGCAAATCAGAGTTGATCCTCAAAATTTTTTTATGAGTCTTTATGTGATAAATACAGAAATTGAGAATAACTATTTGGAACCTTTTAGATCAATTTGACAAAGTAATTCTATGTCTGTTGAATTGCATAATCACTAATTGGGGGCTTGCATTTCATGTCTTTGTCTTTTTAAATTTCATTTTCAAGTAATTGATAAGGACAAACCTACTCTCTAAGTCTTAGGTTTCTTACCTTAGAAATGAATTCAATAATAACACTTACCTCTTGACACTGGATCTGAGGATTAAGGGAAGATAGATATATTTAAAATGCTTAGCACTGTGTCTACCCACAGCATTGGTTCTTAGGGTTATGAACTAACATGCACATTCTGAATTCTTCGCAAGTGGGACATGATTTCTATTTGTAACAGGACTTCAGTGAATACTCCCATCAACAGGTAACCTCCCTCTGGAATCAGGCCACCTGGTTGGACAGACAAGGAGTTGATCACCATTGACTTGCATGAAGCAACTATATTTGGCTTTTGTTCTGTCCTATTTAATTCCCTAAGTCATTAATTTGAGTAATTACTGCGAGTCTCAACAAGTGAACTATTCTTTTTATTGTTCACGAAGTACTTCTATTATTTTGAGACCAGAATAAAATGACTTGTCATGCGTGGATGGCCAGTATGGAGATATAAACTTCAGTTCCAAAAGATGCATCACTTTAGGTGGTGCTTTATGTGGCAAAGGAAAAAAAAAATGCAATCTATTCTAGTCAAAGAGGCCAAACAATTTCTTCAAAAAAGTGCGCTTTGACTAAATTTCAAAAACAAAAGTTGAATTGCCTCTTCAGCAGGCATTGGTGGTGGTCAAAGAAAGTAGTGGGCTATTTCAGAAAATAAATGCTTAACTGAGGATAATCAACCAAAGAGGTTTTGCTTTTTTTAAAGTATAGTACACTGCAATGGAGAGCATGAGGCTCTATTATTAGACAGACTTGTAACCAAATCATGATTTTGCAACTTAACAGGGCCATCAGGCAAATCTTTTGCTCCTCTTTGAGTCTCCGTTTCCTAATCTATAAAATCAGGGGCTAAGGGGATAATGTTTGAGTATAATAGGTGTTTAAATAACGTTAACCCCCTTCTTTTTTCAATGAGTAAACTTCGATTATTTCTCTTTAAAATAATCAATAAGTTGACTTTAACAAGATTCCATGAATAGAATCAGAATTTGAAATGTAGTAAAAATAATATTCAGCATTTATTTTTAAAAACACACATTGGATTTGGCAGACTTGGTGAACAACAGGCCGTTAAAAAATGTGACTGACCTTTCCAAGGTCAAGCATCTTCAGCTCCTTTTCACTTTGTCTAGAACTCTCTGCTCTCGCCAGAATAGCTCTCCCGAGCACGTGACTTGGCTCACTCTTATTTTTAGTCCTTTGTGTTTAGCACTCTTCTTGAAATGACCTTCTGCTGCCTTCCTGCCAAGCCCCACGCTCCTTTAAAATTGTTCATCATTCACCTTGTCCAGGAATTGGCAGGAAGAAATCTGGTCAAGTGATTCACTGCAGCCCATCTTCCCAGGCTGTGGATTCTTCCAGGGAGCTGCACTAGTCTCTACTGCAATTTTGTTACTAGGGCTTTTTCATGTTCCTAGATGCTTTCCCCCTATGAGAACTATACAGTTCCATTTCTTGGGGTTACACTGAGTACATTCAGGATTAGAAAAGCTTTTACTTGTTCAAGGGCACACCATTTATAGCTAATTTTAAACAGGTAGCCAGTTCCTTAGGTTTTCAGCTTGGTATTGTTTTCATTTCATGACCCTACTTCATTTAACGGGCACATGGTTGGTATTACTGACTGACTGACCGAGAAACAGTGGGGGACCCCGGGCATGAAAAGGCAGCTCTAGAGCAGTAATGGCAGATGAGGGGCATGGAGTGTGATGCAAGAGACGGGACAGAATGGAGGCAGGGAAAGGGAGGTAGAAAGGAGGCCTCAAAGGAATAATTGGCTTACACCAAGCATTTCACATGAAAAGAACATTTAAAAACACCTAAACAACGACGACGACAAGAAGAATAACACATTTCTGCTTTGCTTCTATTTTGTGCTTAATAAACAACGCTACTGTCACTGCCAACAAAAACAGCAACATAACTGTGCTTTTCCCCTGGCACTAACTCTAAACAATCTACTGGATTTGGGTCAAAATTGTAAACTGCCAGCATGTTAAAAATAAAAACACAAAAACAAACCTGGCCTGTTCCTTAAGGGTTGTGAGGGTGAATGCAGGACAAGAGCCAGAGAGAAGAGTTACTATAAAAAATAACTCGTGCAAACATCCTTGAACTGACGTTTTCTATAAAAATCTGCTGGCTGTGAATCGGAAAGAGGGAAGTGGGAGGGAGAATGGAATGGGGGATCAAGTGGTGTCTGCTTATCGTCAGCTTGCTTTCATGTAAAAGTCATGGCAGGGTCAGCAACAAACTAGCCAGGTGGCAACTCCAGGCCACGCTGCCATAAATAAATAGTTATGTACTAATGTCACACAACCAGAGCTAGATGCAAAGCATATGGCAAGAAAACATTCTAGTGTAAATATTCGGGGGGAAAAGCACACCAAAAGCATGGTTTCTGAATTCAGGATCGGTTGTTGTTCCCAGGGAAATGAAGTGGTGAATCTTTTCAAAAAGATTCTTCCAAATGTAGATTATTGGAAGAATAATAATCTTCTCCCAATAAAGGGAATGCTTACCCTTTTGGCCTCAGAGAGCGTATTTGGTGTAGTAATTAAATACAAGAGAGTGGGCAAGAGCACAGACTCTGAAAATTTCAATGGTTCAAACTTTACGCATGCTGCCTACTCCTTGTCCTGACCTCTGGGAAGTTACTTAACCTTTTAAGGCCTCAGGTTATTCATCCTGTAAAAAGGGAGGTGGAAGGTGACAATGGCTTTGTACCTGCCTCACAGGAAGTTAGAGGATTAAGTGAGTCAAAGCCTAGGGGTTCTGTTAAACTGTATCAAGTAATCTACCTGGGCTATCTGCTCTACAGTATGCTGAGTCCTTTACTTTATTTAAGCTTAACATCTACCTCATCAATTAAAAAAAAAAGCACACACAATTTCACAGACAAAGGAACTGAGGCTTGGATGGATTAGGGAATTTATCCAAGGAGGCATATCTAAACTAAACTTCCAACCCAGGCCTTACTCCAGATTGAAAATAAACAAACAACCCCCCCCCCCCACACACCCACACATTCTCTAACACTTTTTCATTCATTTGCTGAAAATGTCAAAATTTGAAAAGAAACACAACACATGACCTTCTAAGAAACAAACTGATTTTTTTAAAGGGATTAAAGGAAGGTCTGAGGTCCCAGAAAAGTGCCCCAGGAGATCTGAGGTCGCCTCAAGGCACCCCGGAAAACAGTCAATCATTGACTCCTTTCTCCAAGCACTTGTCGAGCGCCCACGGCGCCCCGAGAGCTGGGAGACAGGGAGGAGAGATGCAGCCCTGAGCACCTAGCCGGGGCGCGAGTGCTCTTCTTCCCTGCGGGCTGTCTGGTGACGTCGGGTTTGTTTTCTAGTTCGTTTCCCAGCTCGTACAGCCGCCACGCGGGCTGCAGAGCTGGGCTGGTGTCCTGTCCTCCGAGATGCTGGGGTTCTCGGCCCCGCCCTCGGAGTGCGGAGTCTTCGCGGAAGGCTCACTTTCTCGGTCGATCTCCAATCGGAGACGCGTTAAAACCCGCGCGTTTGGAAACGTATTCAAACCGCGCGCCCTGGCAGCGGCTTTGTGGGCTCACGCTTAGGGATCGCAGACCCCCAGGGGCCCTCGCTGCCGGGTCTGTGAGCCATGGCGTAGGCTGGCAGCCCGGAGGGTGCGCGCCCGGACCGCCCCAGGTGGATCCCAGGTGGTCGCTGCCGGGATACCTGCTCGCTGAGACTTAGGCTCCGCCTTTGCCGGGGTCGCTGCTTCCTGATTGGTTTGCCCTTAATTGACATGGCGGCGGTTGCCTTCGGATGGGCTCACTGCGGCTGCCCAGAAATCCCCGGCCCGGCAAGCCGGTCTAAAGCCCGCCCCCGCCGCCTCGGCGCTGCGGCTGGAGCCTAGGCTGTTTTTCAGGGGGTGGAGGGCTGGGGGACCCGCCAGGGAAGTGGAGGACCCCTCGCCGTGCCCCCTGTGTGTCCACCCCTGGTCCCCCGGCACCTAGGCTGCTCGAGCCCAGGGTGTTTTTGACTTGTCCCGCCACCTCCCAGACTCTGGCCCAACATGATACTGACTAAAGCCCAGTACGAGGAGATAGCCCAGTGCCTAGTGTCTGTGCCTCCCACCAGGCAGAGCCTGAGGAAGCTGAAGCAGAGGTTCCCCAGGTAAGTGCCCATCTCTCCCCTCTCACAGCCCCTCGCCTGCATCAGCTGTGCCCGGCAGCTCAGCCAGCCCTTAGGAACCACGTGTCAGTCATGTCAGTGTCGGGAGATCAGGATGGTGAAAGGTTTCTTCTTTCACCCGCCTTCTTCTGGAGATTCTTCCTGGATGAATCAATTAAACCCAAGTTAACAGTTGTTTATTGAAAAGTTGGTATGGGCTTAGTGATGGGTGTACATACTAGGTGCTCCATAAAATGGTTAGTGGTTAATTGACAGATACTAGGGATGAATGACAGGAGGCAGGGCCTCCCCTTAAAGTGGAAATACCAATTGTAGATACAAAAGGAGGAAATGGAGGACCCGTTTCGATTGGCCCCTGGAAACAAACTAGGGAGCACAGGCCAGAAGGGACCTCCTGTGTGACCATGGCTCTCTAATATAATTAAGGGCCCTCAAGTGTTCTCAAGCCAGCCAGAGACTGTACCCCAGAGATTCCACTCTTGGCTCAGGATTGGCCATTTGAACAACTATATGTATACACACGTTTCCAGGTATATTTCATACTTCCCTCCTCCCCAAAACACTTTTAAAAAAAAGAAATTGATTTTAGGATTATCTAACTTTCTAAGAAAGGACTTTAGGAAGTATAGATTTCCTCATTTTAAAGATCTGCAGACTGAGGTCCAAACATTACACAAAAAACTGAGCCAGGACAAAGCAGGTTATTATATTTATGACATGTTAAAAGATTAAGATGTTTGTTTCATTTTCTTTGATCTCAAAACCAAATTCCAGCTTGTACCATTTTGTTTTGTGGTACTGAGCACTGTAGCGCCCAATGAGGATGTCCCTGTCCGTGACGTGCAATTCTTCAACAGACATCACCATAGAAATGTTTTCTTATTGGATGATTGGTATTAATAACGTACAATTGAAGCATAAGTTGAAAGTCTTATGATCTCACTTTTTTGAAGGACTCTGTTTTTCTAATCTGTGAAATGAAGGGATCTCTTTCTAAGATTATCCATATTTAATTTAAGGCAATATTTGTCCTTTTATAGTCTAAGATTTTAATCAGACTTGCTAACCAGGACCGAAACAGATAACCTGGAATTTAATGATCTGTCTTTAACTGTTGCCAAGTCTGCCAAGGAGCGGTGTGAATGGGTGAAGGCCCATCAGCTAAGGGAATAGGTAGATATTTCTGGATAGTTTTAAAATAGACCATACATTTAGATATTCTTCTCTCATGTACTTATATTACAACTATAGTCTTACTTTTCTCTCCCCCCCCCCTTCTCTTTCACTCTTTCTTTGTCTTTTTCCATAGCAAATACTTTGTCCTCTCCAAAGAGGTACCCTTCCCATACTTTTCTGCACTTATGAAGTACACCTGTAAAGGACTACATTCATTTGGGACACCAGGCTGTCTTGGTTATTCTCTTATGCCCTCCCTTTTTGTTCATAATATGCCCCAATACTTTTCACTTCTTCAAAATACCACTTGGGGAATCACAAACTCGCCCACTGGAAACTATTTACAGAGGCTGCTAATCAGCAGAAGAAATTAAAGAGCCATTTAGCAGCATGGGTGCAAATTTTATAAAGAGTGTGATTTTGGACTTGGCTTCACTACAGCACTGTTTGTCTTTATTTTATGTGTGTGTTTTCTTTTTTTGAAATTGTTGAATGTATTGGGGTGACATGGGTTAGCATAATTATACAGGTTTCAGGTGCACAGTTCTATAACATCATCTGTACACTGTATTTGTGTTCACCAAGCACTGGTTTACTTTAGATGTTCCTTGCAAAGGACTGGCACAATCTTTAGATTTGATAGAATTGGTCAGGTATGGACCTGAAAGATAATTTCTGGTGGTTCAAAGAGGTTAAGTGACTTGTCAAACATACCACAGATGTTTAATGGCTAAACACTGTCTTGAGCACAGGTTTCATAATTTTCAGTTCAGAATTCTATACTAAGCTGCCTTGATTGGTTTCACTATTATTAATAATAACAACAGCAATTGTTTTTGGTGACATTCACATACGGTGAGTTCTTAAAAATCAAAGTACTAAAATGTTTTAAAAACTTGCTAAAATTTTTAATTTTTCTGATTTTAAAAGTAGGACATGCATATTTATAATACTATAGCCCAGAAAATTTTTGTTACCATTTTATCTATTTGCTGCTAGTCTTTTTTTCACACTATAGTACTCTCTCTGCTAATATACTTTATAGATCTTGCTTTTCTCAATTAACATATGGTGAGCATTCCTTTTCTTCAAAAAATCTTCACAATCTGTTTTAAATAATCAATATTACATTCTGGATGTACCATCCATTTTCTTATTGTTGAATATAAAGAGGTTTTTTTCTTTAATTTTTTAATATTATTTTTGTACATATATAATGCCAACTCTGTTTATTTTCTTACTTTCGATTTCCAGGAATTGGGAATGACAGATATCAGCAGTTTTCAAACTTTTAGTCTGCAGATCTCTTTACATTCTGAAAAAGAACATTTATTTACTGATATTTTGGTTATATCTGTTGATATTTACCAAAATATATATTAAATCTGAGCAATTTAGGAAAATTTATTGATTAATTTATTTAAAAATTAACTAATAAAGCCATTACATGTTTTGTTCATATGTTATGTTTAACCACCATCATTTCAAAAAAGTAGTGAGAAAATGGCCATTTTATACTTTTGCAAAATTTTTAAATAGAAGGAAGATATTTGCTTCTGCATTCAACTTGCTCTGATATGTTGTTTTGAAGAAACTCTGGCCTCAATTAGATATGTAGTTGGTAAGGGAAGATAATTTAATCGGCTTTTCAGATAATTGTGGATATTTTTGTTGCTACATAAAACCCGACAAGTGATATTTTCTTAAAGGTTAATTGCAATGTGGAATGTGAAACTGTATTTTGGCCCTTTCCACTCTGTTATATTACAGTCTATTGGCCTGTCATGAACTCTTAGTGGATCTTTTACCTACGCATGACTTTTATCACAATGCATTGTTCACTTGCAAAATGTTGGTTGTGAGTATACAGATCTCCCACATGTTGTCAACTTTCATTATATAGCATCAAAAGAAACCACATTTGTTAATATCTTCCCTGACCTCATCAGAAAAATCTGTAAAATTTGAAGCTGTCACGCTTATGGTGATGGATAAAGAATTTTCTAATATTTGAATTTTCCCTTGAAAGCTCAAATTTTATCATTGGTAACAAACATTATCACTTGTTTTTCTGAAGTGGCAGGCTCCTGTTGTTTATTTTTGAGAAAATGTCTGACAGATACCCAAATCTGAATAATCATACTCTGTCCATCATTTAATCCAGTAAGAATGGTGTTTCATGGCAAAAGCCACCAGTTCAGCTCTCAAACAAGCATACAAGTGCTTTTCCTTGAGACAGCCATCAGACTTCTGTATGCAGTACACGTGCTTTGTGTGTACTTATTTGCTCATGTAAAATGTTAAAAGGATGTGTATTCAAAGGTTGAGTATTAATAAGTGAATTTGAAGATAGTCCTAAGTAAAACTGGCTTTTTGTTTTCTGCAAGTATGTGACAGTGAAGAATACAGTGGCTCCTAGGACAGTTGTGCCCAGCCTTGATTTGTGCTCAGGAGCTGGCAACTTTACCTGCCATTGTTTTTGCACTATCATTGCACATACCACACAGGGAAAAGGCAAATCATGTCTTACTATTTCTATAAAGGTAATTTTGACTTTATAGACCCCCGAAACAGTCTCAGGGACTCCAGGAATTCATTGACCACTTTGACAAAGGTATTTATGTTTTGAACAATTTTAAATCAGAGGTATTTATGTTTTGAACAATTATAATATGTATTGACAATTTACTATAAAAAAAAGATTATATTAATCCTTTTACCAATAGGACATGAGAATATATACCAATAGAACATGAGAATATATACTTCTACAACTTTGCAAACATTAAAGATAGTCATTATTTAATTTTTAAATTGTTTTTCTTATTGTCATTATTTAATTTTTAACATAATGGATTGAGAATGACATCTTATAATTTGCATTTTGGTTATAATACATTGTATGTTTTCTCAACTGTTTGTTGACCATTTAGTCTTCTTCTTGGATTACCTGCCTTTTACCTAATTTTGTATTGAGGTTTGCTGTTATTGTTTGTTGTTCATTGATCTGCATATGTTAAGGATGTTGATCCGTTATATGTTCATATTTTTTGCAGATACTTTCTGTTGTTTGCTTTTGGTATTGCTCTATTTTGAAAATGCTTAACTTTAAATTTATGTGTGTGTTTTTTTTCTCAGTTTTCCTTTTATACTGAGCAAGTTCCTTTCCTGTCCTATGATATGAAAAAGAAATCTTTCACTTAAATATTCTTCTAGTTCTTTTTTTTAAATTTATTTTTTATTGATTTTGTACAGAGAGGAAGGGAGAGAAATAGAGAGTTAGAAACATTGATGAGAGAGAAACATCGATCAGCTGCCTCCTGCACACTCCCTGCTGGGGATGGGCCCGAAACCAAGGTACATGCCCTTGACCAGAATCCAACCTGGGACTCTTCAGTCTGCAGGCCGACGCTCCATCCACTGAGCCAAACCGGTTTCGGCTCTTCTAGTTCTTTATGCCTTTCTTTCTTATTGTTAATCCTTTCATCTTTCTAGCTTAAATTTATTGTAGCATATGCTCAGAGATGAATTCTCCCCCCACCCCCCCTGTTTAATTTTTATTTTATATGGTGGCTTCCACTCTCTTCTCTCATTCCTCCATGGTTTCTTTGTTCCCACTGAAATTACAAGTTTGTCTTTCTAAGTCAGTGCACCGAACCTGGGCAATCCCTTAGCTGCTCTGGTCTCAGAATTCTCCAAGTTGATACGAACGTATAGGGCTTTGTGATATGATACCTCACAACTCCTAAATTCACTTTCATTCTATTCTCTCTGCATTTTACAGTAGCAGGACATTTGCCCACGAGAATATAGGACATACTGTATTTAAGTACTTGCTGAGGTCATAGTCATTGATTTGCATCTCTCGGTTATTTTCTGGACCTTCTTATTCAGGTCAAAGCACCCAGCCCAATCAACTGTTACTTATCAGATTATATTTTACTGCCTAAACATTACATATGTATTTGTTTATATATATATACACACACACACACACACACACACACACACACACATACATACATACACTAGAGGGGCCTGGTGCACGAAATTTGTGCATTGGGGCGGGGGGTGGTGACGGGGAAGTGGCCTCAGCCCAGCCTGTATCCTTGTAGGATGTCTGACCCAACTGCCGGTTTGTGGAAGGCAACCAGTGGGGCACTTGCTGGCCAGCCTGACACCCCTCCACCAAACACACGCACATTGCCACTGCTGGTTGCCTCCCCCTCGGGGGGTGGGAGGGGACATGTGGTGGAGATCGCAGATGACACTCAGCACAGGAGCAGACCCCGGTTGGTGGATAGTGTGCATCATAGAGACCAGTCATTCTGCTGGTTGTTCCACTGGTTGGTCAATTTGCATATTAGGGCTTTATTATATAGAAAGGTCACTGTTCTAGAGAAACCTCAAAAGGAAAGGAGTATGTAAAAACTAATAGGCTTTCTATGCTTAAGCTAATACATTTCATTCATTTTCTTGAGGTCTTTACCTATCTCTACCTTCCTCTCTGCCTCTCTCTTTTTCTCTCTTTCTCTCTCTCTCTATATATATAAAATGAAATAATTTTAAATTTACAGAAAAGTTGCAGAAGTATTATAAGAATTCCAATATACCTTTCACTCTGCTTGCCATAATGTTAATATATTACGTAGCTGTAGTATAATTGTCAAAAATCAAGAAATTAATTTTTAGGCAGTACAGTTTATTAATTTATAAACCTTTTTTGCATGTTGTTTTTTATTTGTTTTTCATTAATGACCTTGCTCTATTCCAGGATCCAATGTCCCATTTCTATTCCAGGATCACATATTAGATTTAATTATAATTTTTTATTCATCACCTCCAATCTGTGACTTTTTAAAAATATATATATAATATTATCTTGTCTTTTATGATCTTGACACTTTTGAAGAGCACTGTGCAGTAGTTTTGTAGAACATCCCTAAATTTGTGTTTGGTGGTTTCTCACGATTAGATTAAGAGTAAACATTTTTGGCAAGAATAGCCCAGAAGTAACATGGTGCCCTTTTCAGTGCATTCTATTATGAGGTTCATGTCTTCAAATGTCTGATTACTGGTGAGTTTAACCTTATTCACTGGGTTCAGGTGTGGTGCCTGCCAAGTTTCTACCTTGTACTTTGTAAGGGATTTCCTTCAAGAGTATGCAAATATCCTTTTTCTCACATCACACTTTCCTTCATGATTTTAAGCATCCCCAATGGTGTTTGCATGAAACAGTTATTATTGGTGTTTGCCTTTCTATTTCTCTCCCTGGAATACTTTTCAACTAATATCATCCACTATCACCATTTTATGTAAAAATAAAATCCATCCTACAGTCAGCCCATGATTTTTACTGGTACATGCAGTTTAACCATCTCTTATAGGAATTGGTCTATAATAATTTACTGTGTGCTCACTCTGTTTGTGGCACTATTTGGATATTTTTTTAAGAAAACAGATAGATAGAATGATATAGTAATTAATTTTGAATAATTATAGTCTAAGGGAAGAGTTTAAGATACATCCAATAGCTATAAATTATTAAAATCATAGAATGTTAGAAACTAAAGGATTTGTTGCACAGTTAGATCTAACATGGTTAGTTAAGTGAGGCTCTTAGTGGAGATATACCTTTGTTGGGAATTCTTTTGTTGGTGAACCAAACCCTTTGGCACAAGTTTGATTTTTCCCTGAATTCCCTTTCCATACACTAGCTATTTTGTTGCTCGTCATGCCTTTACTTATAAGTTATAAATCGAACTCTTGACACCATGAATCTCTAAGCAAATAAGTGTCTTTACCCTATTGCTATATCTTTTCCCTTAGAGATCCTGGCTTAGTTTTTAGTTTTGTTTTGTTTTTTAATGGTGCCTTTCACATTTCTAAGCATGATTTTCTGTCATTGCCCTTAGCATTTACTGTTTCTACACTTCTGTATCACAACATAGACAACCATTCACTCATATGAGGCTGATCCTAGAGAAATCTCAAAAGTAGTGGTTAAAAACTCATTTGGTTGAACTCTCTGTGCTTAAACCAATATACATGATTCATTTTCTTGAGATCTTCACTTACCTCAATCTGAGTACTGGAGTTAAGGCTGGCTCTTCTCTATATTTGCCAGTGTTGAACTTAGTGGTTCTTGGTTCTTGGTAATAGACCTAGGGGCCCAATATGGTTGGGAGTGGAGTAGCTAAGGGACATGTTTGGGACATGCGTAACAACTTTATTTAATTTTTACATTTATTTAGTGTGGCTGAGTTTAATTTGGTGCTGCCATTGGCTATAGTTTTTTTTTTTTTTTGAACAATGCATCCCTCCACACCGCACCTTGCCCACCCGCCTGCCCCCACAGTGCATTTTTAAGTCAGTCCACTTTTGCCATAGGGTGACTTTTATACCATTGTTTTTGCTTCCTCTAACAATTTGTTCTTAGGCAGTGACTTGGCACTGCCTCTTTTTATCTGAGTCACAGTTGCCTCATCTGTAAAAGGAGGGATGAAGCTCCACAGCGAGAAAGAAAGAAGCTGGATTCAAACTGTTCTTAAGACTGTGGTGAGGATTAAGTGAAGTCAGGCGTATAAAAACGCTTAGCTTAGTATAAAGGTCCTGGTAAGTAGTTAATGGAAGGTAAATCTGACTAATTTTGGAATTTAGTATATGGCCTATAGTAGAAGAAATATCTAAGTAGTACACTTCTGAAACATGTAAAACAAAATTTTGCTTTGAAATGAAAGCCCATAGATTTGTAGAAAATACATGTTTATGTAGATCAGTTGATTGTGTGGCTGTGAACACATAGGCTTGATCGTTAGTTGAATTGGCTCAGATATTCAAAACTTGCCTTAAATCTTTTATAGTTATATATAAATCCAGTTTTTAAAACCTAGGTTCACTAATTTTTAAGAATTGTAGTAGCACATTGCAGTGTGTAATTAATACTGTGGTGCTTGATTTACTTAAATAGGAAGGTTATTCAGTTGGCCTTGTTCTTTCAAGTTGTGGTCAATTTCCTATACTTTGACAATATTGTGGTGGACCTTGTGTTCCAAATAGTGAGAGAATAACTTGGAAGGGGGAGAAATGTCAATGTTTTATTGAACTGAAAATTATTTTGGTGATTTTACCAAAGAAATAAAATTATTTTACATGATTTTCAAAATAATATTCAGGTACTCAGGAAATATGTGTGTGTATTTATGTGTGTGTATATATATGTATATATGTGTGTGTGTGTGTGTGTATATATATATATATATATATATATATATATATGTTTTTCCTCTATTAGTCATTAGTACAAATTAGAAAAGAAATTGTTCTAAAAATTGGTCTAAGTAAAGAATGTGGTTATTTCGTGTATTTTCGTTACTTTATCTTTTCAAATGTGATTTTTTCTCATTCCGTAAAATTTTAGGGTTTTTTTTTTTTAGTTGCTACATTATATACCCTAGCTTTGAAGACTCTTGAAGTTATTTTCTTATTTGGTTAGATGGTACCTTCGCTTTCTAAAATTGCTGCTTAGCTTTTATCAGATATCTGTGCTCCTTTAGATTTGCATAGTTGCAAAAGTGGAATGAGCTTGAGTTCTTGCAAGGAGTACAGTGTCTGAGAAAAACCTTAGATAATGTTATCCCAGGAAGGACCCACATGCTGACTATATTTCTTATTAGTGTGAGGGAAACTTTTCCTCACACATAATTAAATTATTGACTTCATTTTAAGTCTATATTCAGGCATCAAACTTTAATCTATTAAGTAATAACCCACACCAAAATGTATGCTGGTACATTAAAGAGGATTTATATAATTCCCTAGAAGAAAAATGTTCACTATACAGTATGTAAAGGGTAATAATATTTTATTATTTGACTTTCCACAAATTTCGACTAAATTCACTGTTATGTTTTTATTATACATTTTGTGCAGTTTTGCATATTGGTTGAAGTTTCCTTAAAAACAAAACAACCAACATGAAAAGGGACCTTAATATATATTCAATTTTCTTTTTCTTAAAGGGAAATTATTTCATATGTCTGATTCAAGATGTCTTTCTTCTTGTCCCTTTCTGCTGTCAAACTGCTTATATAGTGAGCTGTTATACAGGGGACACACTAAAAGTGTGGGGTGCAGCTTCTAATGGAATGTCTCCATCTGCAGTGATCGGCAAACTCATTAGTCAATAGAGCCAAATATCAGCAGTACAACGATTGAAATTTCTTTTGAGAGCCAAATTTTTAAAACTTAAACTTCTTCTAATGCCACTTCTTCAAAATAGACTCGCCCAGGCCATGGTATGCCACACTCAAGGGGCCAAAGAGCCTCATGTGGCTTTTGCGAGCTGCAGTTTGCTGATCAGGATCTTATAGAAACAGAATAGACAACTGGCTCCAGCATGTTTGGCCCATGGAGCGATCTGTGCCTCATGTAGTAAAGATGGCACAAGGTTTGTCATAAATCAGGCCTTTTCCTGGCCACTTTGGGGAACTAAATACCTGCCTCTACTTTCCTTTCCTCTTTCTTTCCAGCCCTACCATTCAGGGAGGCATATTGATACCACATGTTAAGAGTTGATTGTTCTTCCTTATAACCCAAAGCTTCCTTCATGCCAAAGAATAGTGACATATTTGACAGTGTCACCTTTTTCAAGTGCTATCCCTTGGCTAACGGGGGATCTCTATGTGCCTTCTGGCTTTAAGGTAGCAAATAAAGTTTTTTGTTTTTGTTTTTTAATTTAATGGGCATTCATATTGCGACCTGGCAAACATCCGAAGTCTCACTGAGATAACAGAACGTTAAAATATCTCAGGAAGTATTTTTTATGCATTTTAAATACTGAGATTCAGCTGCTAAAAATGTTTGACAGCTATTAAACTTAGAGTAATAATGTTAGGACCTTGGGAATAAATATTTTGCAACAAAGCAAGCCATACAAGTAGAAGAGAAAGTAAGATGGGTTCATGGGTCTTGATATTGTTGTGCAGGCAAATATGTAAACACTGGGTCTTTCTTTGACCAAACAACACCCCTGCTAATTAGGGCAATTCTGTATGAATCCCAGTCTTTCTGAGGCTGTCCTGGATGCAGTAGACATAAAGAAGATGGAGATTTAAAATACGCTGTGCATTGTCACCATGTTCTCCCAAGCTCCAAGGGAACATGTCCACCATGTTCTCCATGCCCCAACTCATATTTATTTTTAATTAAAAATTTTTGTTATTGTTGATATCTGTCCTTGCCTCAGGCCCAAAAAAGGATGAGTTGTAAACTCTGATCTTCTATTTAACCCTGTTTTAGGAACTAGGAGACATGGCCAATTTGATATTTACAAGGGTTATCAATCAAGAGTGTTGAAAATCTCCAAACATGCAGCTAGCACTGTACAGGGTGCAAGGTCTGTCAGCTTTGGGATGCAGATGTTTGGTTAAGCTCACTTCCTAGCTGTTTGCTTGCTGCTCACCTGGTCAGCCTGGTGATATGAAAGATTCAGATATATACTTAGCAAGTTTATGAATTACTGTTTGTCATGAATATTTGTGATTACTCTCAAATAGAACTGGGTATATTTGGTGTGGGAATGCTGTGGGTACCCAACTCCAGCTTTAGTTTGTTTAAATAGAAACGCAGGGTGAAACCCCTGTGTTCGCTCATGCCTCCCAAGATTCTATAACTTTTGAGATGGTGTCCAAGACTTGTGTGCTCTTTGTAGGTGACCTTCTGTGTGGATGAGATCTAGGAGGGTTCAGTGTTAACTGCATCTTCCTATAATTGCAGATGAAATTGGACTGAAAAATCATTTTTTTTTCAATATTTTGTTTTTATCTACAACTCTTTCAAGCCAGTATCATCTTTTGCTTAAAGTATGTTACCCTGCTATTTGTCTTTGCTGATAATATTGGTAGGGAAAGCTAATAAAATTTGAAATTAACTTGCACTTCAAGCCCCATTTAACTAAGATAGTAAATGGACTGGGAATAAGAGAGATTCTTCATTGTATAGTATTACAAACCCCACGGACTCTTATAACCTAGCTGTAATACATAGCTCATAAACCTCATTTCTTAACTGATTCAGTTAACTTATTTATTTATTAATTTTTAAAATTGATTTTTAGAGACAGAGGAGGAGAGAGGGAGAGAGAGAGAGAGAGAAACATCTATGTGAGAGCAGAACAGCGATCAGCCGCCTTCTGCATGCTCCCTACCAGGGGTTGAACCTATAACCTGAGTATGTGCCCTGACCAGGAATCCAACCAGCAACCTGTAAGTGCACGGGACAGTGCAACCAACTGAGCAACACTGGCCAGGGCTAAAGTTAACATTTTCTAGATTCATATTTCCTGCAGCCAACTAAAACAGATATTAAGGTAAAAATACATTTAACCTCCAATTTACATATAACATTTTGCATTTTGGGTTGCACTTTGGTAGGAACTCCTCACATGCGGATCACAAATACTTCTCTAGAGGTACCTCCCTTATTATTTCAGATTTGGTGACTCATAGCATCTTCAATCAAGATCAGAATTAGAGGCCATCTAGTCAAATCTATTAATGTTATACAGATGCAGCAACAGAGAGCAGATGTTACCTGGTGATTTGACTGAAGTTTTACATCTGGAGGCAAAATTCTCCAATTTTGTTCTTTAACAAACACCTGTTGCACTTGGGGGTCAGTGGGTTTCAACAAGGAGTGAATGAATGAGGCTGGCTTGGCTGGGATTGTGGCAAGGCAAAAGTCCAGCTATATACACTAGCAGAGCAGCTGCCGTTTTATACCAGCCATGTATTGCCATGCAGGAATGTGGGCCCATTGCTGCCAGGTGTTCTGTTTTCTTTTTGTTAATTCTCAGCAGAAGATATTATTTCCATTGATTTTTTTGAATTTTTAGAGAGTGGAAGCAAGGGAGGGTTGCGGTGGGGAGAATGAGAGAGATATATATCATATCCATGTGAGAGAGACGCATGGATTGGTTGCCTCCTGTACATGCCCTGACCTGGACCTGGGATCAAACCCGCAACCCAGGAATGTGCCCTTGGTGGGGAATCAAACGCTTCTGTGCCTGGGTTGACACTTGACCATCGAGCCACACTGGCCAGGGCCAGGTGTTCTGTTTTCTAGAAAGCAGCACTAGATCTGATTAAGAAAAAAAAAATGAGTTCAAATGTTGTCAATTTGTTTGAATTTTTAAAAACACTGTGTGGGCCAACTGTTTCCTGGCCAAACAGAACAAGTCTGTGGGCTGAATTTGGCCTATAGCCAGTGGGTACTGGAGCTGGCTCTTTCCAGCTTGTGTCAGCTGATTGAGCATCTTTTCTCTACCCTAAAAATTATGACTTTGAATTAGTACCTTAAAATCAGCCACAGTGGGAGTGATTGCACCACAGAATTGGCAAGCACTACTAACTGGGTTGCCCCCATCCTTAGTCCCCCACCGCCCCACCACCAAAGGCACTTGTTAAGCCCTCCCATCACCACTGCATGCCATCACCAGTTTGAAATTGCATTGCCTGTGATGGCCTGTGGCATGTCTTTTCTAGGATTTTCTTTACTCAATTTATTCTGATTTTTATAGCTTTTACCCCCCTGAAAACAGATCAAAATAATTACATCTGTATCTCATTTATTGTTATTATATTTTTGTGTGTTGGGATTTCTCTCTCTTTTTTCTTGTCCAAAGAGAAGATACCTATTTTTGCCTGCTATAGTCAGTGTGGGAGCTAGAATTCCAGTCTTGAGCCTTAGTAGTACCTACTGTATCATAGGCATTTTAATACATATGGTGATGGATATTGATTGAACTGATCTGAAGAAAATGCTGCTTGGTTAAAGAAAAACAACAAAACATGTACATATGTCTCACATAGGAAAATTAATCCCTTCCCAAATAGATTAATTTGTTAAATTTAGGAACGATACAGTGTTTTTTCACTCTGTAGACATTTAGAGATACCTCTAATGTAAAAAGCAAAGCATCTCTGCAATTTGAGTGATGGGGAGATACCCAGTTGGTCACATTACAGTTTGAATTAGTACAATTTCATAAAGACTCAAGTATCACGTATTCCGATCGGTGTATTTCTTTTCTACATTTAAAGAATAAGTAATAAAATAATATGGCAACGTACAACTAAAATAGAAATGGGAAATAAAATTAACAGTGTTAGGCAAAAACATGTGCATTTTAGAATGACAAGTGGAATTCTCTGTGGGGATAGATCTGCATGAGTGGACTGGCCGTGTGGTATTGAGTTTGGCAGAGTTGTCATAGCCTGTGCTTGACCTTGGTGGTTTATTTAGCTTTCTCTGCTTATGGTAGATTATTTTATAAATCGATAGGAGGCCAAACCTGTAATTGTGAACTCCAGGGCCTGTTCAGTTTTTTTGTTATAAAGGCAGTATTAGCCCTAACCGATTTTGGCTCAGTGGATAGAGCATCAGCCTGCGGACTGAAAGGTCCCAGGTTCAATTCCAGTCAAGGGCATGTACCTTGGTTGAGGGTATATCCCCAGTGGGGGGCTGTGCAGGAGGCAGCTGATCGATGTTTCCCTCTTATCAATGTTTCTAGCTCTTTATCCCTCTCCCTGCCTCTCTGTAAAAAAAAAAAAAAAATCAATAAAATGTATTAAAAAAAATAAATAAAGGCAGTATTACATATTGGTTTAAAGAACTTGGAAGTGGTCATATGAATCCTGGCTTCATGATTTGCTTGCTGGGTAATGTTGGATAACTTTCTTCATCTCTTGGTGCCTTTGTGACCTTATTTATAAAATGGCATTGTTGTGAACTTGAAATAAGATCGTACATTGCCTTGGCTGGTTTGGCTCAGTGGGCAGAGCGTCAGCATGTGGACTAAAGGGTCCTGGTTGATTCCGGCTAGGGGCACATACCAGAATTATGAGCTCGATCCCCCGGTCCCCAGTAGGGGGCATGTAGGATGCAGCCAATCAGTGATTCTCTCTCATCATTAATGTTTCTATATCTCTATCTCTCTCCCTTCCTTTCTGAAATCAATGAAAAAAATATATTTCTTTAAAAATATACATGTAAAATGATCAGCACAGTTCTTGATGCTGTGCTGTGTACATTTTTGGTGCTGCCATTGCTGCTGCTGTTATTATTACCATTGCTGACTTAAGGATGCTTGTTGCAATGATATTTATGCTTATAACAATTAGACTCAGCCTTTTTATTTTTCAGGGTTCCTAAGTGTTCTTTTCGCCCCAGGGCAATAGGAAACCTACTTTTAGTAAATGTTGATGAAGTCATTAGTGGTACTAGCAACCAAGAAGTTATATTCCATTGATGACAAATGGGCATATTGAGGTTTGGATTGATTCCCCTCACTCCTAACTCTGCAATAGAAAATAGTTATGTAAGAAGATCAAGTTGAGATGTTTAAAACCTGAGCATCTCGAAGTATTTTCTAATTACTTCTCTCAATTGCAATGCCCCACACTCTGGAAGCTGTTTTACATTTTTGCCTCACCCTTGATAACAATTTATGAAAGATATTTGAGTGAATACCAGTTTTGGAGTCAGGGTTTTGCCACTGGAAGTAGCTTGTGTCCAATAATTAAGTGAGTTTAGGTATAAGACTTCCAGGCATGGATATTTTGTAAAATACCCAGATC
The DNA here is from genome assembly GCA_027563665.1 of Antrozous pallidus. Classification (NCBI taxonomy): domain Eukaryota; kingdom Metazoa; phylum Chordata; class Mammalia; order Chiroptera; family Vespertilionidae; genus Antrozous; species Antrozous pallidus. The sequence goes on from CM050515.1 coordinate 40,849,745, forward strand.
ACCCTATGAGTGAGCACTTAGTGTCTAATATAGGTATTAATACATTGGAGAAACAAGGGCTTTTTAAACATTCTTAAAATCTTTTCATGGTACTAAGAATGAATATGAAAAGACCTTGTGGGGAAATACAAAAAAATTGCATAAACTTTTTAAAGAAAATAGATTTATTGTTCCATAACACTTTTTTTTTATTAATTACAATGTATTCCAGAATGCTGCCTACAAGAAATTGTTTAATTTATCTTATTTGTGCAGTTCTGCTGATCATATAGTTGAAATAATGAGTTGAGCAAGACAATATTTTCCCCTTCCTTTTCTATTTTATAATAGAGTATGTCTTTCTCTAGGTTCTAGATCAAAGAGATGCTTTCAGGTTTAAAGCTATTTTATTTAAACAGTTTAGGCCAGATTCAAATAAAAGTGTTAAAATTAGCTAGAGAGTTTTGTGTTTAAAAAATACTTAAAAAGTTGAATGACATTCTGAAAAATAGCTGCCTGTAGCCAATGGTTATGGAAGTACAAATCATGATTATACTATAGAATGTATTTTGAGGACAATTATTTGCCATATAACTCTTCTGAAGTATGAAAAACAAGACTTGATTAGTGTTATTTCATCTGTTTACGGTGTGTAAGGAATCTAGCTTTGGTACATTGTCATGGAAAATATTTTATTCATGTGATAGCTTTTTGGACAATTGTATTCTGCACTGTATTGCAATGGCACAATAAATTACTGAATATACTGTCTGCTGAATATGACTTTACCATGAAAAATCTGATGTATGGAGAAGGAAAGGTTGGAATATATTAACCTTTTATGACAAGAGACTTAGAATTTTGACCTAATACAGGTGACCTTTGTGTGCAGTAAACTGTGAGCTTAATCTTGAGGTCAAGGTTGAGGTGAAAGGCAGGGCAATGTGGTGGAGTTTATGCTGATTGGTATTTCAGAACCTACCTACCTATTGGCTACATGGGGTCTAACCCCCACCCCCTTTTTTAATTTTTAGCATTTCCAGGAGCTTATTTATAGCAGGTTGTTTAGCTCCTTAATCCCACCCCATTTCCTCAAAGCTCAACTATCTGTTTAGTTGTGTTAATTTTGTCTGTTTGTATAAAGTTTACTGATTCTGAGGGAAAGGTATGACTATGCTATTATTTTCTGCTTCAAGATAACAAATAGCTAAAAAGAAAAATGTTCTAATCACTTATAGAAAAGACAATGACATCTATAACCTTGGAACTGAAAAATATATCTCTTAAGAGGTTTATTTCTTTGACAGGTATGACTTTTGTCATCTAACTTTGAATCTGTCAGAGAATTTTGAAGTAGTTTGTACCTTTACCTAGATTATAATTAAGAGAACTCTCACAAATTATTTATTGTCTTAAAGGGTTGAGATGATTTAGTGACTGGTTATTCCCTTGAAAGTTCCTTTGAAATGCATCTGCTAATGCATTTCCATTATAATGTGATATAAAATATTTTTAGGGTTTTGCCTGATGTACATAGAAGGAAAATTGTTTTAAAACATAAATTTCACTACCCAATGTGTCGACTGTTTTGTCATAGACATCTTAGCAAATATCAGAAACAAACCTGCCAGTGTTATATTATCTGCTCACTTATTGACTATGCTGCCGAAATAATTAGTTGAAACAACAAACATTTGAGGGAGAGAGTGGGAGACTCTAATGGAAAGAACTCTACTCTTTTAATCGAGCCTGCAAAATATATTCCCGAGACTGATCAGCTCTGAAGCGCTGAGGTTTGATGATTGGAATGGCAGGAAACCATGCTTTCAGGACATAACGAATTGACGAGGCCATCCATCATTCGTTAGCATACACTGAAACGTGGGCTCTGTGTGCAGAGGCCTGTGATTTAGTAAATACTTGGGAGATGAATAGAGCTTACACACAAGGGAAGAGATTGCTGTCCTTCAGCAGCCTGAGACCCAGGCGCCTGCTGAGAAGGCCATCTGACGGCACATCATCAGTAACTGGCCTGTCACAGTTAGCGGTGCCCACCGACCATCACCAGTATATTAAATGCATTTTTAATATCTGCTCCAGTAGATTTAATGAAGAAAATTTAGTTTCCATACTCCAAGCGCTGCTTCTTCAAGTATTCTAAGGCATGGATTCTTGCCTCAATAAGAAAGGGGGAAGACCATGCTGGCAGTTAGGGAGTTGATTAAAAGGGACGCAGACAAAATAATGTGCAAATAAAAAAAGCTTTTAGCAGAGTTGGCATCTTGTTGGTATAAAAAAAGCTCATTTTTAAAAAAAATTATCTTTTTTCACAAGCCCTTCCCCTAGGAGGGACGAACCTGCTGGTAAGAGATATAAGCCTACTGGTCAGAAAGGAAATTATCAGAAGGGGAATATTATGGTTTGGCATAATTTCAATAGAAAGGCTCAATTTTAATTTGGTTTGTGTTTTGAGATACTGTTTGATTCTGAGGATTTTTGAATGTCTATGTAAAGTAGATTTTCCTTACCCAGTTGCTTTTGCATTTTTGAATGTTGAAATTTACTCGTTAGTATATATATTCAAGTTAGTATATATATTTTTTCTTGTATCATGCAGAACAACGCAAACGAATGTAAAAAAAACAATCAGTTGCCAACTTGATTAAAAAGGGCTCTTATACTTTCTTAGACTATAAGGTTTCTTTAAAAACTGTAATTTTTAAAATGTTCTATTTTAATGTTCCGACAAAGTATGTAGATTCATTCTTTTTAATGAGTTTCAGTGTTGACATTATTTGCTTCAAAACAGAAAGACAACCAATTAGATATTGTTGCAAGCATGCACTTTAAAGGTTTCCCCTCTTATTTGAAAAAACACATCCAGAATGTGCTCTCATGTTCTCAGAAGAAGCTACGGAATGGGACCTATAAATCTGATTCCCGCATGTGTCAAAACAGTAATGTATTAAATGCATATTATTATAAAAATTTAAGACATGTCTTAAACACACTTACATTTTTATAACACATGGCAATATTAAATAATACATTTCCTTGTTAGCATCTGTTTGCCGTCATTGTTGGCAAGACCTATGATTTATTGCTTAAATTAATGACCAAGGCCATTTTGGACCTGATATATGCCCCTAAGCTTATTACATCACTAAATAAAATAAAATGTATGCACTTGTGACAGAGTTATTTTTATAATTGTTTATCCCTTTAAGTGCCCTATTCAGTGATTCACTGAAAGGTTCATAATGGTTGGCTTGTGACCAAAAAAGAATCTCAGAAAGGTAACATATATTTCTGCACTAGAAATAAAATGCCAGGGTGATGGTGACGATAGGGTCCCAGCACTCAAACTCATTCCCTTCTTTCAATGCTCTCATTTAACTCCTGTTGAATTTTTTTTGATGCACAGCCTCCCTCCCCAACCCTAACTCCTAGAGCTCTCTTGTAATGTTAGAGTTCATCCTCCTATAAACCCTTCAATCTGGATAAAGTGGTTAAATTGCAAGGGTTAAATTGTTCTTTACGTAGGATTTTTCAGGTGCTATTATCACCATGCATGAAGCTGAGCAAGATTATATTTAGTTCTTTTTGGAGGGGAGGTTGGAACTTCACTATTTTCGTATTGAGCTCTATTTGACTTCATAGTCTTTATCTTTCCTCTCTGAGGGTGTAATGTGACAGACCCTTCAGTTTTTATAGTAACCTGTTATTCATCCAAAGTCACTCTGCTGCCTGACCTGCAGCACAATGTAACAAGACTTCTTGGTTTTCTTGCTCCACGTGAAGCATCTCATTGGCTGGCAGCTCTCCTGTCATTGATGGGAAGACAGAGTTTTTGAGAAGCTTAATGGAGCCTCTGTGGGTATCCTTGAGTAGCACTTGTGGGAAGATTATTTTTTTTGTGGGTATCTTGGGGTGATCATCACTCATAAATGGAAACAAAACTTGGTTCTTAAGAAAGGCCTTTTTGTTTCTCTTCATCTCACTTTGCAACTTAAACAAACTAGTTTATTGGAAATTAAAACTGTTGGGTTTTTTTGTTTGTTTGTTTTGTATATTCTTTCCCAAAGCAGTTGATCTGATAGAATTTATAATGGTTCTCTCAAAAATGATCAGGCCAACAAACATTCCTGTTTTCTTGAAAAGCTATATTGACTTTTTCTACATCTCCCATTTCTGATCTTTATGTTGTTCTTTTCACTTCCTCTTCCTTGTCTGGAATTCCTGCCTCCAGATCAAACATTTTAAAGGAAAATTAATGAAAGAGTGTCTCAAATGCCAATTACTCTCTCCCATCCCCCCTCCCTATATATATATTTTGCTTTGACCATTGTAATTACTTTCACCTATTCACTTGGAATATATACACCCGTCTTTTGCTTTCTGTTTGGCTGATTGGGAATTCCTTGAGGAAAGAAGCCATGTGTTTTGCTGTGATTGTATCTTTAAGTTCCTCTCTTTAGTGCCTGGACAGTATTGTCCTTTATGCATTGAATGGATTTTTGTTAACTTTCTAATACTGACCAGTATTTATTTTTATGATTTCTTATGAGGAGAAGACAACTCAAAAAAAAAAAAAAAAAGCATGTTTCTTCTTTTTGGCCAGTATTTTTCTATCTAGTACCATACAGTGAACTTGCTGTTCTTTTCTAAGATTGTTTCTTAAGCTCTCACTTTCTGGGTTGGGATGTTTAATTCCTATTTAAAAATATTAAAATATTCAGTAGGCAGGCAGCTAAGTGCTTAGCCTGGTGTACTACTTAACACTAAATGAAAGTAAAATATAACACCGACATGGAGCCATTTGTTATATTTTAGTAGATGAAGCAATGGCTGTGTAAAACTTAACCTTGTAGTTTTGTGAGTTCCACTTTATCACATAGCTGTACGGGTAATCAAAATAAATCACGGGAGATGAATAAATATTTTCTAGTGCTTTCAAAAGTGATGCTCGATTCATGAAATTTTAGTAAATGTATTAAATAAAACAATATGATGCACACCATGTCAAGTCTGATCAGTTATTTGGGATAGGACATTTATACAACATATGTTGAGGGGCTACGTGAACAGCTTAATGACTAGGTTATGTTAATCTGTCTGGCCATTTTTACACTTTGTTTAAAATTGTACTGTTTGTTATATATATGTGTGTGTGTATACACACACACACACACACACACACACACACACATATGTATATATATTTGGGGGGTGGGCAGGGATAAGAAGAAGGCATAAGAAAGGCGCAGGTCATCTCTGTGATGTTCTGACAGTGATCTGGGGCTCCTCAGCTGTGCAGTGTACATAACACAGATGTTGGGGAGTCATCTGTCAGCCATGCCTCTCCTATGGAGTTAAAGTTCTAGAGGGAAAAGAATTTGACACAGTGCTGTCACTGTTACATTTTCACAATAGAAGAGCATGCAAATATTGAACCTCCTGCTTAGCAGTAGTGCCCTGTCTAATGTCTGTGCTGGTTAGAATAAAAAATCATGGGTGCATCTTGGGCTCAGAGATCTGACAAAGGTCATGCTATGTTGGGCATTTGAATTGGAAATTGTCTGGACTTAGATTTTATAAAGCTCCCACTGTTGTGTGTGGGGAGAATTGCAGCAGGGTTTTGTCCCTGGAGAGGCCTCTTAGGCCCTTTTCTGTCCTATGAATGAATTTAGATGTGAGGGTTACTCCTGCCTTAAAACTGTTAAGTTCATTTTGCATACATCCCTGGAGAGAAAAACTGGCAGATGCTTTTGTCTTGGAAGTGTTTAAAAGAAAACTGCAGAGCAGGAACAAGAGAGAAAAGGGGCCCTGTGTGGAGTCCCAGAACATTTTGGAAATGGCCAATATGCAGTTTTCATCAGTATGAAGGCGGGGTGCAATATGGTGCCTGTAGCTCACAGGGGAATATGAATGTTGATTAAGCATACTCCCAGGCTTTGAAATTCTGAAAGCAGTGTCAGAATAATGGATGTTGAGCAAATGTCAAGCATTTGTTAATTTCTCTGTTATTTGGAGTTTATCTACCATGATCAATCAAATAAACTAGAGCTTCTCTCTTGTGGCATGTGTCATTGATATGGTGATTAGATGGCTAGAGAGACCTTCTGCTTTTTTTCCAGGTAACAGATTATAAATGAGTAAACAGAGCTTTTTGGTTGAAGATTTGTTTATGGCTTGGTTTAGTAGAAATTTAGAGATTAACTGTGGACTTTGGTGGTGGTGTAAAAATCTGTGGCCACATGCCAAGGATATGGACTGTGGTGCCATTTATACCAGAAGGGCAAGTACTTGTGTTACGGTTTCCGTGGAAAGAGAGTTTTCGTAGTTTATAAGACTTTGATGTAAAACTGGACGAAAGAAATTTGATCTTGAAAGAGTTCTGACCTATTAACATTTGTAGATAGAGTTTTTGATCTATTTTTATTGTTGTCTCACCCTGCTCCGCCACCCCCACCCCCCACTTCAATGGTTGATACTAATTCAGTGATTGACTTTTATCCTTGAGGCGCAATCAGCAGATTGCTTCATGTGGTTTGAAGTAATTTTGTTCTGTTATTTTTAGGAAGTAATGCTACAGTGTTTTGATGTCCCAGATAATTGATCAGAAGATCCTTTTCAGCAGTGACTCAATTGCAAATTTTTGTGGAGTGTTAACATTCCCTGGTGTAAGGAATAGTTTTCCTTTTAGAATGTGCACGGCCTTACCGACTGGGATTTCACATTGAAGTGTTCTCTCCCCGAGGACAATGTAACTTCCACTGCACGGGGAAACCGGCCGTGGCTGGAATCAAGGCAGACTTGTCATGAGAGATTTGGCCTTTTTCTTTATATATATATATATATATATATATATATATATATATATATATATACACACACACACATACATACACACACACACACACACACACACACACACACATACATACATATATATATTATTGATTTTTTACAGAGAGGGAGGGAGAGGGAGAGAGAGTTAGAAACATCGATGAGAGAGAAACATCCATCAGCTGCCTCTTGCACACCCCTTACTGGGGATGTGCCCCAAACCAAAGTACATGCCCTTGACCTGAATCAAACGTGGGACCCTTGAGTCGCAGGTTGACACTCTGTCCACTGAGCCAAACCAGGCAGGGCAAATTTGGCCTTTTTCTGTTCCCCCTTTTCTTTTCATAAACTCAGCCATGGGGCTTACATGACTCAGATGGAGACAAGCACAACCCTTCCCAGCCCAGAGCACGTGAAACAGGCGCCTTTATGATTTCTGGCGCTATTTTCCTGTATCACTGGGCCCCGGGACGACCTGCCCCTGTTTATAAACCTCTGTCAGAGCTCCCTTCAGGGATCCACCACTGGGCAGCCGCAGAGGACTCCCCCTGTGACCTGCCTATGTGGTTTCTCAAGGCTTTTTTTTTTCCTCATCCTGCCACAGTGTCTCAAATAGGGCAGTTTCCAAAGCAGAAAGTCGGTAACTTCCTCTTCAGCTACAGATGCTTTACTAGTACCTTGAGGCCTTTGGTTTTGGCCTTTTCTGGAACTGGAATCCCAACCTTCTGAGTAAAATCTTCATGACCTGCCCACCTGGTCCTTGGTGCCAATGACCTCTGCCATTGCAGCATCACAAAAATAGACAGACGGCCCTGCTGACTGGCTCTCCCAGGCTTCCTTCTCCAAGTCTTTATGACTGTGCCCTGACCACAGCGTCACTGAGTCATTCATTCCCTTACATCATACCCCAAACACTCAGCCTGTTACTGATACACAGCTCTCAAATTTATTTTCTGTTTGTGGTGATAAAGCTGTCGTTCCTAGTTTAAATTAGAAAGACATGAAAAACCTTGTTACATTGTTGGAACTTATTATTATTGTATAATAATTAGAGAAAAAGTATGAACTTCAAGACTGTTAATTCTTTTTTTCCTCTTAAAAAAATATCATTATTGTTAAAAGTATTACAGATATCTCCTTTTTTCACCCATTGACCCCCTCTACCCTGCTCTCACCCCTTCTTCAGGCCTTCATCCCACTATTGTCTGTCCATGGGTTATGCACATGTGCACATACTTTTTTTGGTTAATTCTCTCCCCCCCCCCCAAGACTGTTAATTATTAACCATATGTGCTCATGAATTCTTCCCAGCACTCCAGTGGGAGGTGATGATGGTTTTGATAGGTGGGAGTCCCTCTGTTTCTTGACTTTACTTAACTCTTCTAATATCCACAGATCATTGATGCTACCTCTTCCCTCTCATGTATTACAGCTACAAAGTAAAGGCAGAGAGAGAGAGAGAGAGAGAGAGAGAGAGAGAATGACAACGACAATATTAGGACAAATATTGGTTCCTACTGAACACACTTTCTAATATGATGGCCAAAATATTTTTCCGAGTCCTTGTTAGGTGTTTTTAGAGCATGTGGCATAATCTTTTTAATACCTTCAATGGCGACAAAATGTGTTACTTAGAGAATGGATTAGGTAATTGGAGACAGCAGACATCGTTAGGTTTGATAACTAAGGGGGCTGATGCTACAAGGTGACCATGAAGTCTGGAAACATTATTTTGCTATGTGTTAAAGTTTAGTAATAACAAACCCTTTATATATACTTGACTATGTCTCCAGACTTGGTGGCTACCCTATATTTTGGTAAGATATGAGATGTGACTATTAAGTTGGCTTCCTTGTGTAACTTGTAAACTGATTCTAAAGTGGTTTCTAAGCTTCTATTTTAAGTAAAAGCAGCATTATTGGTGGTGAACTTAAAAACCTCACTCCTTCTCCAGGATGATTACTTTGACCAAAAATAATTGAGTAAATTTGCTCTTGACTGCTACTGAAAAGGTCCATTTTGTTACTTTATCTTCATACTAAGTAAGTATGTAGACTCTTAAGTATGTAAACTATTAGCCATTATTTTATCCTCCCCTTTTCTCAGTGTTCCTCAAATGCACATTAGCTACTAAGTGGCTAAAGACACTTAAATTTCATCCTAATTCGTTCCCATTACCACTTCTCTGCTGGTTGTTAATAAGTGATGAAATTGCTAAAAGTTAGACTTCTTGAGGGGGAGGAAAAGTGAAGGGTAATACCAGAGCAGTAGCTCAATATAGGATTTTAAGTTAATTAAAAATTGTTTTAATTTTATTTACATTTTTAGAAAAGAAGACCAAGTTAATTCTAGAGTTTCATCCTACAGCTTAAGAAGCATTTTCATAAAATGTTTTTCTTTTTTCTGATGGTAGTGGTGGAAGGGAATGGAATTACTTATTTAAGCCTCTAGTTGGGATAGGTTTGAAATAGGATGAATTTCTTTATTTTTATTTTCTCTGTGTTTGATGCAGACTATTTTATACAATAATTGCATTTTATTCAGAGTAACAATATGAGGTCCTTTTGCCTTTTACATAATTGAAACTCATGCCTTACCTCAGAATAAACTAAAGAGGTGAAATTCTTCGTTCTTTTTGGAAGGGAATTACACCTAATGTATATTTGAAAGAATTGCTATAAGAGGCCAAATAAAATAGGGAAGCCCAGCCCTGACAAGAGAGTTTTTATCTGTTTCTCTTGCATAATTTCATGGTGGGAAGAAACATATCCAACATCATATTTAAAACTTCATCCTTGAGACATCAGTAAATCCCTTATTTGGTTCAGTGAGAGTTGATTGAACATTTTTTTTGGGGGGGGGTAATGTTTAAATCAGAAATAGAACTTAAGTAACTAAGTGGAGTTAAACATTTTTGGTGCTCACTAATTATGTACCTGGTTTTAAAGCTGTTTCAACAAAATATTATTACAAGTTCTTGTAGCAAACATTCTTAAAACCTGGGCAATATTTGGAATTAAACCACTAGTGAGGGTGTGATCTGAAACTTGGGCAGCTCGCCTTCTGCTTCAATGATCGGTTCCACCCTGAAGAGGGTAGTTACACAACACTCTACTTGACACATACAAATGCTAAATACAGTAGCAGCATGAGGACCCTGTCATTAACAGTAATTTATGTAATGAAAGCCACCTGGATTGTGTTTTATAATTAATTGCTTGTAAATAATAAATTTAAATATAATTTATAGTTTTCTAAATTTGATTACTATATAGAACCAACAGCAAACCTAAAAGTATTTGGCAATTTTGTAATGTAGTTCAATGACTTTTAAAGGAGGTATATTTAAAAGCATATATGTAATATGCATAATCTATAAGAATAAAAGTATAATATGCTAATTAGACCAGACAGTTAAATGATCTCCCGAATGTCATTCTGGATGAAACTGCAGTGGTGGGGGGATAAGGTAGAGGTGGTTAGGGGTGATCAGGCAGACAGGCAGAGTGGTTAGGGGAGAACAGGCAGGCAGTTAAATGGTTACGGGTGATCAGGCAGGTAGGCAGGGGAGTGGTTAGGAGCCAGGGGTCCTGAGTTGCAAGAGGGTGCAGGTTGGGCTGAGGGACCCTCTCCCCCCATGCATAAATTTTGTGCACCAGGCCTCTAGTACATATATATTTTTTTTGAGGAAGTAGTTTCACTAGAAAATATATTTATTTATTTATTTGGAATGGAATGATAATAGTATAATTCAGTTATGCTATCTTTATTCAAGTTGAAATACTAATTTTAAAATAGTCTCACTGATTTAACTTTTATATTATTTCAGACAGCTTTCTAAAAGTATCTGTACATATAATATAATACATACAGAAGAAAGCGTACCTGTATAACAATGATGTAGTAAAACTTGTGAAGAAAAATTTTCCTATTTGAAAAATTTCAATTATGCTTTAAATATAATTTATATATGGAAGAAAATTACTTAAGTATATGTGATATGTTATATAGTATGGTGATAATAAAAGACTTTGCCTATTAGATTTACTAAGCACAATATCACTAATTTAAGAAGGCTTTACTATATTTTTGTTTATGTGGTTACATATATCAGCTGCCAAAAATTGTTATTTTTTAATGTAGTGGAAAATACCAGTGATTTCCATGATTTAAAAACAATGGTGGCTTTAGAGCCCTGTCCTCTATTTTTTTCTATAAATAAATATTAATAAAAATAACTTAATAAATTATATAAGATAATTTATTAATAGTATATAATAATTTTATATATTATATATTATATATAATAATTTATTATATATATATATTTTATATATATATAAAATATATATTATATATATATTTTATATATATATTTTATATATATATATTTTATATATATATAAAAATATATAAAAATATATATTTTATATAATTATATATTTTATATATATATAATATATATATTATATATAATATATATATTTATATATATTATATATAATATATATATTATATATAATAATTTTTAATAGTAATATAATTAATTTTATATAATTATAAAATTTTCTTTACCTTCATGAATCTGTATTTTTTAAAATTAATGTCTCTTTTCCTAAGTACATTTTCACTAAAAGCCATATCCTTTAAAATCTGTACTATGGGTGTTTTTTGTATGTGTTTTTTTGTACTATAGCAGTGCAACTACTGTCATCGACAATTATGAAATGTATAGAAAACTTTTGTAAAGGACTTATAAATTACAGGCGAATTTGCAGTTTTGAGCTACAAACTTTATAAAATAGATTTACCTTCATATGTGACCAGTGGCATTTTTGCTTCACATGATTTAGTAAAGTTTAGATATCAATAATGCAATTTTAGTTAGTTGTACTTTAAAAAATATTTTGAAATTTCCTTTGTTCTTTGTAGAAACCCAAATAGATCATGAAAACCTAATCCTGTTAAGTAACAATATTGCATGTTGACTGCTTATGAGATTGGGAATGGAGTCGGCGTGGTGCCTGTGCTGGCTGGGATTGCATATAGAGAGTAAATAAAGATCATGGCTTCTGCTGTGGTCAGGGTGTGACCGCCATCCCTCACCTCAGCAGCAGACAGATTTGTTCATAGCTTAGTTTCTGAGGTTTAATAATCCCTCAAGAATTTAGAATGTTGTTGACTGTCCCCATTTACAACACTGAAGAAAGAAGCTTTGCAACAGGTGCAGCTGTATACTAATTGTAGGGTGTGTTTAATCTATCCAGAAGGGAGAGTGACTCCAAATTTGGTATCTTAAAGAGTGGAATGACCTTTTAAAGTCCCAGGATGAGAATTGCCAACAATCGCAACAGTCTAATTATACCCACAAGGAGTTGTGAAGTGCTTTTAAGTTTTCCTATACACCTAGAAGTTCGGTGAACGGCTTAAAGTCATTAACATATGACAGATGTACTCCCTTTTCAAGGGCTCCTATGATAAATTTTGATTGTAGAAGTGGGAATTTGACCCGTAGCTTATCACTTGCTTCATTAGCTTGCTTGAGGACAAGGACTTTTTTTTTTTTTTTTTTTTTTTGGACATGAGTGTTATCTTACTCATGTTCCAGAATTCCATCCGCCTCCTTCTCCCTGCTGATAGGAAGTTACAGCAGATAACCTTGATGCTGGTTTCTCCAAACCATTTTGTGTATTGTGTAACCTTACATATAACTTAAGTAAAATGTAGAATATTAACATTGTACATGTCATGTTGTATATAATATACTTTAATTGCACATCATTTGAGCATGACATTTGAAAGTTTGATTATATTATTTTCGAGATACCACCTTTATGTGATTTTTGTTCTTTTTCATGGAAAAAATAGAAGTACACTTCTTGGCTTATAAAGGAGACAAAAAGTTTGACTCTTACATTTCCATGAGGTTGACTGCCTTTTGAAGTTGGTGAGAATAAGGAAGAGAAGTTTGGGTTTTCTCCTGGGGATTCTGTATACTTATGGAGGAAAGCATGTTTCCTGAGAATGAATGAGCGATGGAGATGCTCTCCATGAGGAGATGTGGAAATGGAACCTGGAAGGGCCTTATACTGTAAACGCTGTGGCTGCAGCACTTAAGTGAAATTACTCTTTATTATCTAGTTGGAAAATCATCTAAAATAAGCCAGAAAGGATTAAGGTTAAAAAGCTTCTGATTAAAATCTAGTTTTGAGTAATCTAATTCCCTTTCACAGTATCTCTGTATTTACTTGTTTAAATTCGTTAATAGACTATATACATAAACTGTATTTTAAATGTTTTCCGTTACATTAAAATCTCTGTTTATAGAAGCCACTGTTTCCTTCACCTGTAAGGATTATTTGTAAATTTTATATTCCCAACAGGCATACTCATATCTAGCTGTGTTCCTGCCAATTACCAGGAAGCTCTTTTTGTACTGTTAGGGGGTGGTTAATTTACTCTAAATAAGGTTGCCACTTGCCTAGTATTCACCCCAGTCAGGTTCAAGTCACAGAGAAACATTTGAGTTTGTGTTTAAAGCAGTAGGAGTTGATTTCTTAACTGGCTGATGCCATTTGGTGGCATTTTCTGGGTTAATCAGTAGAAATGGTGACAGCAGGTGTTTCTTGGTCCCTGTGTTCACTCAGTTGATACACTAAGTGGTTAAAATTATAGGTGCTCTTGGAAATCTGTGAAAATAAACTGGAAGGACCTACACATTTCCTTTGTTTCCACTGTTCTCTTATCACACTGTCCGATCGGTGGGAAGTAACATCCATAAGTGAGAGTTTGAGGGCCAGGATGGTGTTCAGTAGAAATATTGTATTATCTGGTATCTCAGGGAAATGAAACATGAAGAGCATTAGATATGTATTTCACAGGAGAATCTGAGGACATAATTTTAGGGTATTTAAAATAAGCTGTGGGAGAAATGAAATTTATTAAAGAGCATGCTTTGCGTAAAAGTTTTTCAATACAGTATGTAAAATAAAATATCTTCCCTTGTGTGACCTAATATGTATGTTCCTGCATTTCATCTGGAGCCTGGTCCCACAGAAGATGTGGGCCCATGGTGATGACCAACTTCTCTGAGGTTGATCTAGATTTATTTTCTCTTTCCTTCTTTCTAAGTTGAAATTAAATTACAGCCTTGTGCCATATAAGGACAGAGGTATGTTCTGAGAGGTGTGTTCTTAGATGATTTTGTCATTTTGCGAACATGATAGAGTGTACTTACACAAACCTAGGTGGTAAAGACCTACAACACACCTACGCTATATAGTATAACCTATTGCTCTAGACTCCAAGCCTCTACAGAATGTTACTGTACAAAACAACATGAGATTAAATCAAGCACACGAGAAAATTATGCAATCAAGAGATGAAGTGTGCAAATGTATGAAGCTGCTGCCAGCCTAACACAGCACACTGTTTTACAGCAAACTATTTTTTTTTTTTTAGTAGAAAGAATACACTCTAAAATAATGATGGAGCTGAAACCAGTTTGGCTCAGTGGATAGAGCGTCAGCCTGCAGATCGAAAGGTCCCAGGTTCGATTCTGGTTAAGGGCATGTACCTTGGTTGTGGGCATATCCCCAGTAGGGGGTGTGTAGGAGGCAGCTGATCGATGTTTCTCTCTCATCGATGTTTCTGACTTTCTATCCCTCTCCCTTCCTCTCTGTAAAAAAATCAATGAAATACATTAAAAAATAAAATAAAATAATGATGGAAAGTATAGTATAGTAAATACATAATCCAGGAACAGTCATTTATTATTATTACCACCAGGTATTATGTACTGTACATAATTTCTATATGACTGGTAGTAAAACAGGTTTCTTTACACCAGCTTTACCACAAACACATGAGTAATGCATTGTGCTACAATCATCTCACTAAATGAAGTGACGATTTGATCTGAGCTATGTTAAAAAAATGCTAAAGATAAAAATGTACAAATCAGTGAAAGTGTGTTTTGAAAAATAAGTGTATACTTGTAAAGATTTAGGGCCTTATTAACTTGAGATGAAAAAAAAACCCCACCTTGAACTGAGTTGCATTGCTTTTAAAATGTAAGGTGTCAGATATGGTCTATGAATTGTATTCATTTAGATGAGAATTGGGAAGAGTCCTTCGCTGTTCCCTGGCCACAGGTCCAAGCCTACGAACCTAAGACACAAGAGGAGGTCTGGCTTCCAAAGCCAGTCTTGCAGCTGTCTTGAAGGAAAGGCCCTGGGCAAGTCACTTACCCTTGGAGCTATACTTTGTCCACATAGTTGCAAGAATGCCTTCTTTTTAAAATATCTGTATATTTATTGATTTTAGAGAGGAAGGAAATGAGAGGGAGAGAAACATCAATGATGAATCACTGCTTGGCTGCCCCCTGCACTTCCCCTACTGGGGGTTGAGCCCAGCCCTTACTGGGAATCAAACTGTGACCGCCTGATTCATAGGTCAATGCTCAACCACTGAGCCACACCAGCCAGGCAAGAGCTCCTGCTTTTTGAAATGCATGCTGTGTAAAAGCTTTACGAATTGTGTAGTGCCAACGTAATCCCCTGCCAATCTGGAGGCTGGTGTTTTTGTAAAGCTTGGAAAGGAAATGTTTCACAGTCTGTGGGAGAGAAATGAAATGAGAGCTTCTCTCTAGGTGACTACACCTAGCTCTCTGAGTTTTTAGAATAGGGCATGTACCCTAGAAGCGACTCTGGCTGACTATGATCTCAGAGTTCTTAAGGTGTAACTATATTGCCAATGTCATTTGGAAGCAATATCTAGGCAACAGTTCACAAATCATAACATGGGGCATTTTCAATCAGTAAGCAGGTATTTGCACTAAAAACAAAGCAAATGACTACTTCATTAAAGCACAGAGTTAATTGCATGTTGAAATGAAATTTGAGTAAAGCAAGGGGCATGTAGAAAGCTACTTGGAATGGTGGTGTTGGGGAGAAGCAACTAATTGCTTGCCCCCCTTATCACTTTGCTTCTTTTAAGTGACTTAAGCAAGGTAGACTTTTAAATTGTGCCTTTATAAATCTTTTTTATTTGTGCAATGTGAAAATTATAAACGTATGATTACTCAGGCCTTTACCCAGTCTCAGCTGTGTAGCATACTCTCTCTTTTGGACAGTTAAAAAGGTGCTAGCTTTTGTATCATTTATCCTGAGAAATAAAGGAATAACTTCCTTTCACATCTCCTTTTGCCACACTTCCTTTGATTTGAATTTCTTCATAGATAACTGTGTGGGGGGAGTGGGTATGTATTTATTTTTACTTTATGTGTAAGGATAATAAGAATATATGAAGTCTAGTTTTTACCTGGATTTTACTTTGCATATATTAAGTTATCGGCTCTCGTCAATAGCTACTCACTCAAGAAAGCTAAGTCTCTCCAGAACTGGTGACCTGTTTTTAAGAGAACTTATAAAATCTTTCTAAGTGAAAAATCATTCCAGCAGTGTTGAATATTAGCAATTTTCCTCTGTCTGCTTTTAGAACTTATTGGCCAACCAGGTCAGACATTATTAAAGTTCAAGGGATCCAATGGGAAAAGTAATGGTTTTGTGCTACTATGAATTTTAAATGTTGCCATTTTCCTGTGTTATGGCATCATCTGTTCTACTAAAAATGTATAGAATTTTTAGACCAAATCCGGGGTCAGGGTTATAAGACTGATAATGTGTCTGACTCATTCTCTTAGAATTATGCTGCCCAAATTATCTGAGTGCCATTTGGTACCAAGATACTTTATCAAGTCATTTCAAAGAACTTTCTATAAGAAGGGTTTTGTTTGTTTGTTTTATCATTTCTTAGAAATTTATACAGACATGATTGGAGAATCTGAACTCACGGGACATGATAAGTGGTATTTGCTCTACTGAAACAGTAGGGAGTTCTTTGTTTCTGAGAATAACTGTTTTGTGCCTAGCAAAAGCCTTGTAAATATAAAACTCTTGGGGAGGCTGAGTCTTCTGCAACATACATTCTGAGAGTTTACTCTCTCCAGCACATGGAGTGTTTCAACAAACAGCTGCTTCATAAACAGCTGTTGAATTACGGAATAAATGAACTGACCACCTCATAGGAGTGGCTTCTAAATATGTAGTCATGTAATATACATAATGACTGGATTTAATGAAATGAAGAGAAACTGAGAAGATGTACACAAAATCATGATGGCTCAGCTGAATGAATCCAGACTTACCAACTTCTCTTTTGAAATGAAGTAAAATGTCCATATCTCATAAAATCAATTGCTTTTTAATTTTCTTGCTATTATTATTATCTTAGAAGAGGAGGAAAAAGGGTTGAGAATCAAAATAGTTCATGCCTAAAGATAGTAAATATTATACTTAGGGGATTGTGTGTTGAACTGAAAAATCAGAGAGGCCTTTGCCTTTTAGCAAATGAATAGCAATTTGTTTAATTGCTGGTATCTCCAGCTCTAAATCTGGTTGCTTCCCAATGGTGTTTGGTAAGTGATATCTATATACTAGTATATAAAAGCCCAGCAACTGGAACAGCAGAATGACCGGTGGCTATGAGGTTCTGGGGCAGCTAACCAGCCTGATCCAGCTCCCTATTGGCCACCAATATCCCATTCGGTGGGTGGGGCTGGCTCGGGGGAGAGGTTGTCAGCAGTTGGTGGCCAGCCTGTGTCTCCAGACTAGCCTGGCCCAAATTGGGGTGAGCTGGCCAGACCCCATCTATGCACAAATTCATGCACTGGACCTCTAGTTCATTATAATAATTATTGGAGAGCCCTCTCAAAGAAATAACAGACACCAAGAGTTGAAAATGGCTTGGATATATTAAACAAGAGTTAGGGAAACTGAGATCGCTTTGAAGTAGAGAGTTAACTTGTACTCATATTGTATTGCTTTCAATTGTAGTAGCTTTGTTTATGTGGCTGTTGAATTCACTGGGTCCGAAGGACTTCCTGAAGCAGAATTGCTATCCTGGAAGAGATAAATTTCTGCCCTGTATAATCCACAGTTATTTTGGAGTTTCTATTCCTTTCAGTTAAATGCATCCCATGTGATGTAGAGATAAAGATACTGGGTTTTATCAGATTGGGCTCTGGGCTATCAGGGCCAATCACAGCATAAGAGGATCAGACCAAGTTTCTCTCCATATTCAGAAGTATTCAAGGTGGGTGCCTGGTGAGTCATGGAGCTTTTCAGTAAGGTTAGCAGTTTTATAATTCCTAGTGCCTCTACTTTCCTGGTTCCAGATTTAGTCTGACTGAGTCAAAGCTCAAACATGGCTGTCTCAGTTTTCCCACAGTTACTTGTTTACATTACCTACCTGGATGTCATAAAGAGAGTTAGGTTAGTGTGGGGTAACTGGCAATACTGTACAAGGAACAGGTCGGGGTGCTCTTTTCAAGCACCCTATTTATAGTCTGGCCATGAACATCTTTTTTTTTTTTGAGGTCATCTACATCACTATTTATTGATGTCTTTAAAAACAATAGTTGATTGTGATGAACTTTTTGACAGCAAAGGCTGTCACTGAATGTTGCTGTTGCATTTTTTATCGGCAAAATTTCTAGGTTTTAAAAATTAATTAGTAGTACACACTCTCCTATTTTTTTTTTTTTGTAAAGTTTAAGTTCACTTGTTATGAGGTACCACTGTTCGGGGAAACTAAAAGTCTTCTGTAGCAATGCCATCACTGTCCTGCGTTCACATGTTTATATGCTATGTTGTCTGTGGGTTGCAATATTTTCATTTTTCCCTTCGAATGGATCTGTGCTGGGTATGGAGTGTGAATATACTAAGGAATGGGGGAAGGAGAAGGCTTATTCTTTATTTAAATCATTTGAAAGACTGCTCTGTGTAAGGTTCTGTGCTAAATGTTGAAGATGTAAAATAAAAAAAATAAAGACAAAAGGAGCCCCTGCCTTAAATAACTTTGAGGCTAATGAAAAAAGCAAATGAAGAAAGGAAGGACACTTTAAATTAAAATTAAGCATGAGTCTTATTTATGGGCTCACTAAATCCAGAAGTCTGAAGGGTTTCACGAACTCTTAGACCAAAGCAATTTTATTGAAAGCCCTTGAAACAGCAGTGCCAGTCTCCAACAGCCACTGCAAAATCCTTCTAGGTATGTTTTTTAATGCTTAAAATTAAGATTTTTTTGATTTTTTTTTTAAAGAACACAGGATTCCTCAGTTGGGTCTTTTGTTTATTTTTGGTTGGGAGCCACATGTTTTCCCTCTGGTTTTCTTGGGACATTGTCTAATTGTCAGTATTTTGGTACAGTCAGTTTTAATGTAGTTATAGTGGGAATTCCCAGGTATCCTCCATAGTTTTATTCTGAAAACAGTTCTGAAGGAGAATATTTGCCTTTGCAGTGGATTTCAGTAGAGTCTAACATTGGACCAGTGAGAGAATAGGGAGAGAAACCATCACAAAAGGAAAATGAATGTCTGTACTGGAAAATATAGGCAGTATGATCAAGAGTCTTTCTTCATCTCATTGTCTGGAATGCAGGTGCACCCTCTGAGCCGTGAGGAGAAGTCCCATCTTGGTCCCGGTGGACAGTGAGCTGGGGTAGCTGGCTTGCAAGACTGGGAGTCGCAGAATTGAGCTTTGAGAGGCTCTCTCCTTTAGGAGCTGGGAGCTTCTGCGTATGTTTTGGTAATTTTTTTCTAAGCGTACATTTTCTAATCTGCAGGTAGAAAGCAGTCTTTTCAACTGATACCCAGTATTGTTTTGAGAATTTAATGTATATGAAATGATAAGGAATTATACCTATTTTATTGTTTTAATTTCTTAAAATTAAAACATTTAATTTATACAGCAATTTTGTTGGTCTCCTACTTAGAGGAACAAATTCCTTGATATTAGCTTTTCAAAACTGGAAAGGACAGTATTGATATAATACAATATTTAGGGAAAGTTTTTGTTGGCTGACCTTTCTCTCTTTCTTCTTCACAGCCTTCCCCCCCGCCCCCCCCAAGGGCTTTTAATAGAATTGCTTTGGTCTCAGAATTCATGATAGACTAAATGAAATCCTTCAGTCTGCTGGATTTAGTGAGACCATAAATTAGCCTCATGGTGAATGTATCTTTCTTTTCCCCTTTTCATTTGACACAATTCATTGAAATGACGACTACTCATAAGTGCTTAGAATTTTATGTGTGGGAAACTTGGAGAGAAAAACTTTTTAAAGTGGAATGTTTGTTCCTTTCATCATAGTATCCCCTGCATTTGATTTTACCTGCATTTGATCTTTTTCAGGATGCTTATGCTTAAAAATAGATTTCAGTATGTTCCTTGATGTCTGTATCATGGAACTGAAAGAGTTTATATTCAAAATAGATGTTCAGTATTTTTACTATCACAGGTAGGGAGTAGGCTTGTGGGAGGGGTGGAGACATTGGACCTGCCTGTAGACTTCTCACTCTCCCCTTAACTGGCATGACCAGGTTGGAAAGAAACAAAAGCACGTGTTTTGAAGGAGCTGTAGAGTAGAGGAGGCAACTGTGGAGCTATGTTATCCGGAGTCAGGCCCAGCAATCGGGCTGGCCTTGAGCATGGGGCTTGATCTCCTGGCAATAACAGATTCTCCAGTATCTGTAATACAAGATGGGTTTTAAAGACAAAAGCCCCATTACATAAAAATCTGGGAGTCATATTTTACATCAGCAGCCTTTGGGCCGAGTTAGAAGAAATAAGAGGAGCCTGTGTAATAGCAAACAGGACTAAATCTCAGGCACTGAAGTGTTTGGCCAAAGCTACTCACATTCGTCCTCCCTGAGGTTCAGGTTGGTCTGGGAGCCATGGGAAGACTCCAGGATGAGGTCATATAGCTCCAGGAGGTACCAGGAAGAGCCTGGTGCTTCTGGCAGGCAAACCGAGCACATCCCCAGGTGAGTCCTTGTCTTGAGGTATCTCAGGGTTTGTATCAGGGAAGGCAGACTTTCTAGCTCCCTCTGATCTGGGGATGGAGTGTGAGCCTTGGGAAGTCATTTTGATACTGAGAATCTTCCTAAATATGTGAGACATAGTTCTTTGGAGCTGCTGGTGTACGAGGCATGTCCAAATTTGGGAGGAATTGAATGCAATGCAGGCTTCAGTTCTATAGAATAAAGGGAACCTGCCATTGTCTTTTTTGGTTGGATGGTGTTTTTTAGGAGCATAATGAAATCCATTCACATTATAGAATATCATATATCCTATCTAATAAAATAGTAATATGCAAATTGACCATACATCTACTATACCCACAATCAGGAGCAAGTATTCAAATTAACCCAAACAAGATGGCTGCAGCCATGGAGCTAGCAGGAGGCTTGAATTTCCTCAGCAATGGAGGAAGCCAAGCTTTATGCACACCCTGGATGGACCTGGACTCCACTCAAGGCTACAGAGTTTTAATTATAGAAGATAAATAACCCCCCACCCCCCACCCCCCCAAAAAAATGGCGTCAGCCACGGAGCTGGAGAAAACAGGAGGCTTGAATTGCTCCTGGCAATGGAGGGAGCCAAGCTTTCTGCAGCCCTGGCCTATCTTGACCTCCACTAAAGATTAATTGAATTAATCTTTCAATTACAGAAGGTAAATAAATCCCAACAGAAATGGCTGCGGCCATGGAGCAAGCAGGAGGCTTGGCTTTGCTCAAGGCTATAAAGTTTTAATTTTAGAAGCTAAATAAACCCCAAATACCAGGGCCTCTGCTTGGGTCACCCGGGGGCATAACTGGCCTGCAAACCACTATAGGCCCCTTACCCAGGCTGACCCATGCCCCAAGGGAACCCCCACCCTGATCCGGGACATCCTTCAGGGTAAACCAGCTAGCTTCCACCCATGCACCAGGCCTCTATCCTATCTAATAAAATAATAATGTGCAAATTGACCATCACTCCAACACACAAGATGGCTGCCCCCATGTGGATACAAAATGGCTGCCACAAGATGGCCAGCAGGGGAGGGCAGTTGAAAGGGACCAGCCCTGCAAGGGAGGGCAGTTGGGGGTGATCAAACCTGCAGGGGAGGGCAGTTAGGGGTGACCAGGCCGGCAGAGGAGAGAAGTTGGGGGCAACCAGGCCTACAGGGAAGGGCAGTTGGGGGGACCCAGGCCTGCAGGGGAGGGCAATTAGGGGTGACCAGGCCTGCAGGGGAGGGCAATTAGAGGTGACCAGGTCTGCAGGGGAGAGCAATTAGGGGCAAACAAGCTGGCAGGGGAGTGGTTAGGGGGTGATCAGGCTGGCAGGCAGGCAGGTGAGCAGTTGGGAACCAGTAGTCCTGGATTGTGAGAGGGATGTCCGACTGCCCATTTAGGCCCAATTCTACCTGCGTCAGGTCTAATCTGTCAGTCAGACATCCCTCGAGGGGTCGCAAATTGGAGAAATTGTAGGCTGTGCTGAGGGACACACACACTCATGCACAAATTTTATGCACCAGGCCTGTAGAATGTGTGTGTGTGTGTGTGTGTGTGTGTGTGTGTGTGTGTACCAACAAAAAGGTATAGTTTCTTCTCTGAATTTTTATTTCTTTTTTTGAAAATATGTTTTTGTTTATTTTTAGAGAGGAAGGGAGAGGAATAGAGAGATAGATAGAAACATCAATGGGAAAGGAAATCATCGATTTGCTGCCTCCTGCACGGCACCTACTGGGGATCTAGACTACAACCCGGGCATGTGCCCTGACTGGGATTAAACCAGTGACCTCTTGGTTACTGGGTCAATACTCAACTGCTGAGCCACACCATCTGGGCTGAATTTTTATTTCTTACATAAATAATATTAAAATCAGAAAAGAAGAATAAAGAATAAATGTAACTCCAAACTCTTAGTTTTTTTAACTGATTTTTTTATTGACCTTGAAAACATGCTTACTTAAAATTGTAATGATAAACATATAACTATAGGCATATTTCACTTCAAATTAGAGCTAAAAATGTACTCATTTACAGCTAACAGTTGCACATTAACTTTCCTGGGTGATGAATTCAGATCTGTTGTGATTAACTTGAATGGCGAAAAGGTAGAAGCCTTGTGTGCAAGATCCATTCTCTTTGCAGGTGTGGTGGTGTTGGTGGTGGGGGTTGGGTTGGGGGTGATCTGATGCAGGAGGCCCCAGTGGTGGAACTCTCAGCATTCTAGGCAGGGAGGTGGCAATGGCATCTGATGGGAATACTCCTCCTGTCTAGGGATTTGGGCATTGTTCTTGGTTATGAGGCTTCTGAGCCTGACTTTCTGGTTCTGCAGGAGATGCCATGAGCTTTCTAAAAGTCTAATAACTTCTATTTGTATTGACACTTGATTGAGTAGATTGTTTACAACTACTAACCTAGTGATGTTGGAGTACATGTTTTTGAAAGTAATTTTATCAATTAGATGCTAAAATTTAAGTATTATGTAGGGTTTGAGGCCAAACTGCCTATGTTCATATGCCATCTATGTTAAGGTACTTCCACCTTTGCCTCAGTTTCTTAAATACAACTACTGCTTTTATTATTACAGTGATGGCAGTTAAGTAAAATAGTACCTGGTACTTAAGAAACTTTCCACCAGTGTTGCTATCTTTGTTGTGGTCATCACCATGATCACCATGACAGTAGTAATTTGTTGAGTACCTATTTTTTATTAGACTGCAGGAGTTCAACAGAAATGGAGAAAAGTTACAAGTTGGATGTTCTGGCAAAAGATGGTGTATAACAAAGCATAATTGTATTGTGCATAAACTTAGTGACTATACTCCATATCTGCTCATCTTCTGGGTTTTCCTTAGGACACACAGAGAAGTAGGAAAGGCATTCACCACCATTTAAAGTTGGTTTTATTGGGATGAGTGACAGTAAGTGCTAAGATTAACTGCCAAAAGGATTTGATTGTGAATTAAGAATAAAAGGCTGTGGTGAGAGTTAAAATTTTGTGTTTAATAAGAGAAGAGCTTAATGCATTTTAAGGCATTCTTTTTGTTGTTTTAATATTCTTAGCATTTATTATTAAAGTGCGGTGGTTGTAGAATAATTATAGTCCACGTGATGATGATGATGTTTTAGAGAAGATTGAAGTTCTACAGTTTTTTCAAACTAATGTAGTAGGGAAAATATAGTATCTGAAGCTTCAAATAGTTTGACCTCATAAGAACACTATTGAGGCTATGTAAAAGCACTAAGTATTCAGGAAGTTAGTTTTTTTTTTTGCCAATTTCTGCATTTCCTTGTTAAATTCTTAAATGAAAAGCATAAGTTTGGCAGTTGGAGTTTGGATGTAGGGGATAAAAGACATGGAAAGAGTATGAGATCATTAGTACTATTATGTTAATAAAACGGAAAAATTATTTGAGAAGAAAGCAGTTGAGATGGTAGTTTGATTTTTACAAATTACAAATTTTTATAAATTAGAAAGTGAATCTGGCCAATCATTTTTACTGTTCTCTTTATAAGGTCTCTGTGACCTATTAAATTAAGAAAGATTAGGAGGGCAGAACACATATTTTGTACAGAAATGGAGTAAGGAAATGTTTTTAAGTAGTTTTGTACAATATTCTAAACTTTTTACTGTGAAAAGGTTGAAAAGTAATTGTGCTTATTAGACATAGACTAGCAGCATTATGGTTGCAGAATTAAATTAGCCTGTAGATGTTCATTCATTCATTTATGATGATGTAGAGTGGGAGAATGACTTGTTATTCCAGCAGGATTTCAGAAACTGAGGAATTCCCTGAGAAAAGATGATTCCTCAAACATTTTTTTGTATAAACAAAACCGGAAAATATTTGAAATCCAGAGAGGAGGAAGAAATGGACACTAGTGAGTAAGATCAGAATGCTTCAGTATGTGGAATAACTAAGCTGACACAGGCACACATTTAGTTTTTTCTAGAAGTTTTTAGAATCTACAAATGTCCCAAGAAAGAGACAGTTAAAAAAGAACTCAAGAGAGAGCTTAACCCATCCCTAAAACTCAAGAGAATTGGCTGTCTAGCTGGGAATATTGAAGACACTAGTGACTAATTATTAGCTCTCAAGGTGTTGCCTACTGTGAAAGAACCTCCATGTTTAATTCATTTTTGAGCTGCCATAACAAAATACCATAGATTGATGGCTTAAACAATAGACATTTATTTTCCCAGAGGTCTAGAGTTTGAGATTAGGCTGCTCGCATAGTCAGGTCCTAGTGACGACACTCTTCTGGGCTTGCAGACGGCAGCTTCTCACTATGTCCTCACTTGGCCTTTCCTTGGTGCATGCACTCAGAATGATCTCTTTCTTCTAAAGCAACTAATCCCATCCTGAGGGTTCTCCCCTTGTGACCCAATCCAACCCTGATTACCTCCCAAATGTCCCTTTTCCAAACGCATTGTAATTTATTACAGCATCTTAGAAAATTAAAATATTTGCCTATAGTAGGATGTTTAATAAATTTTTACTTTTACGATAAAGTAAAAGTATTTATTTGGTTTGACAAGCTGTTCTTTTAAGAAGACTGTCTGAGGGAGATCAGAATTGGTAGTGTTTTTAGCTCTGAATGTTACTGAGGAAAAGTGAACAATGTTATGTGGTGCTGTTTTAGGTCTAAGGCTTTTGTAGAAGAAAAAGCAAATGATACCATGGAGTAGGAAGAGAATGATTATTGGTTAGTGGTAAAAGTTATCTCATCCTATCTATGGTAATAATATAATGATTTGTCTACTAAATTATGCTGAACATTGTTTGTTAGAAAAGTGATTTTGTCACTTAAATGAAAATAGATAACCATTATTCTCTAGTGTTTCATTTTGTATATTTAACCATTTTGACAAGTGCCCTTCTAAAATTAAACACATTTTAAGGATGAGAAGTGTCTCTTTTCCTTAACATTGGCCACCTTGATAGAAACATTGAGTATCAAACAAATACGTTTGAAGTTGCTACAAAGAGGCTAGAGCCTTTATGGTCCTCATAACCTACTTGTCTCTTTTCTTGGGATTACCTGATTCAAGTCAGATACCTTCTCATAAAAAGACTCTTTAAATACTTGAAGAATTGTGAGGTTGAATATAATATAAATATATTTTTAAATAAATTATTCTGCTAAATATCTGGTGGTTCTTTTTTTAAATATCTGTGTTCAGTTTTGCATAGGAAATAAGGTAATTTATAGCAGTGAAGTAGTTATGGTGTGTATAACACCATGAGGTGATTATTTAACCTCTATTGGGGAAAGTGGTACCTTATAATCAATGGTGAATGAAAGGAGTTAATTATTTTCCTTCATGTTCTCACCCTGTGGTCTGATTACTTTAAATGCCTAGAAGTCTTAATAAACAATTCAATCACTATAGCTATTGACCTAGAATAGACCTGCTGTTAGGCCCACACAGAAATGTCCAGTGTCAACATGATTACAAGTCATTATTATTAGGACCACGGCAGTTTCCTGATACACTATACGTACTTGAAAGTTTCAGGCCTGTATGTAGAGAGAAATTTAATCTAAATCTTTGATTTGTGAAATTGATGGA
Source organism: Antrozous pallidus (assembly GCA_027563665.1). Lineage (NCBI taxonomy): Eukaryota > Metazoa > Chordata > Mammalia > Chiroptera > Vespertilionidae > Antrozous > Antrozous pallidus. Next base: position 40,876,039 of record CM050515.1, read on the forward strand.
AATAATAAAACTTTTAAGATGAAAATGAATTCTTCATTGCTGGATCATATGAAACCTCTATGCTTAACTTTTTGAGGACCGGCCTAATTGTTTTCCAAAGCAGTTGTACCAATTTATAATCCTACCAACAATAAATGAAGGTTCCAATTTCTTCACACACACACACACACAAAAATGAAAGAAAACAAAGAAAATGAATTCTACAGTTATGAATCTAGATACAAATAATAAAACTGAGTCTTTGAAATATTAAATGATTTTTCTAATTGGATTTTAACTAGTTAACTGCCACAGTATTTTGAATTTAATTTAAAAAGGTCTGCCTCTTGCATCTATAGATACTTTTGGCATACAAATGGTTACGTATCCCAAAAATAAAGACAGTAGTTTTCAAAGGTATTTCCTTAACAGTATAACTTTTGATGCTCCCTATTGTTTAAAATTAATTGTAGAATACATAAAGATGCCTGTCAGAAATTTGTAAGCGAAAACTAGGTTCTGAAGAACTGAAAAATGGTTTTAAATCAGGTGAAACAATGCATTACCTGAACAATAATAATTTTCCATATTGTAAGGTCATATTTAAAATTTTGCATTTATAATAGAAAAAGAACTGTCATAGAGGTAAATTTTGATCTCCCATTCATTCTATATTTGGGTGGTAAGAAGTGGGAATTTGTGGGTTTGGGGTCTATTGATGATGTAACTTATGTTCTAGAATATTTTACTTCTGTATTTGTGTTTATGGTTTAATTTACACACATTGGTCATTGATACATTATGATTATTAGAATAACTAGAGGCCCGGTGCACGAAATTCGTGCATGGGTGGCAGGGGAGGGGGGGTTGTCCCTCAGCCCAACCTACACCCTCTCCAATCTGGGACCCCTCAAGGGATGTCCGATTGCCCCTTTAGACCCGATCTCAATCGGGCCTAAATAAGTAGTCAGACATCCCTCTCACAATCCAGGACTGCTGGCTCCCAACTGCTCACCTGCCTGTCTTCCTTATTGCCCCTAACCACTTCTGCCTGCCAGACTGATCACCCCCTAACCATTCCCCTGCCAGTCTGATTGATGTCTAATGGCTCCCCTGCCAGCCTGTTTGCTCCCAACTTCCCTTCTCTGCCGGCTTGGTCACCCCCAACTGCCCTTCCCTGCTGGCCTGATTGCCCACAATTGTCCTCCCTTGCAGGCCCAGACCCTCCCAAATTCCCTCCCCTGCTGGCCAGCTTGTGTCCACATGGGGACAAGATCTTTGACCACATGGGGAAGCCATCATGTGTGTTTGAGTGATGGTCAATTTGAATATTACTCTTTTATTAGATAGGATAGAGGCCTGGTTCATGGGTGGAGGCCAGCTGGTTTGCCCTGAAGGGTGTCCCGGATCAGGGTGGGAGTTCCCTTGGAGCCTGGGGTGGCCTGGGCGAGGGGCCTGTGGTGGTTTGCTGGCCAGCCACACTCCCGGTGACCCAAATGGAGGCCCTGATATCTGGGCTTTATTTATCTTTTACAATTGAAATTTTGTAGCCTGGAGTGGTGCCAAGCCTCCTGCTCTCTCCAGGGCCACAGCCATTTCTGTTGCGATTTATTTACCTTCTATAATTAAAACTTTGTAGCCTTAAGTAGAGGTCAAGGCAGGCCAGGGCTGCAGAAAGCTTGGCTTCCTCCATCACTGGGGAAACCCAAGTCTCCCTCCTGCTCTCTCTGTGGCTGTAGCCATCTTGTTTAGGGTTAATTTGCATACTTGCTCCTGGTTGGCTGGTGGGCATGATTTGTGGGTGTAGCGGGCATATGGTCAATTTGCATATCACTCTTTTATTAGATAGGATAAAGCTATTATAATATGCAATATTTCCACCTGTAGAGATGACCTAACAAATTCTTACTCCAGTTAGCCCTGCTTATAGCACTACTTACTTCTTATATATATATATCTGTACTTGGTATAAAATAATGCTTTGTGTAACCTTGGACAAATCATTTCATTTCTATGACCTTTAGTTTTGTTATTTTTAAAATGAAAGGCTTTGGCTTGAATAAAAATCCTCTACTATCTCATCTCTTGAAATAGTTCTCTTGCTAAAATAACTTGATTTAATAGTGATAGCATGGTATAGGATCCCAAGCCCAATTATTTTCCTAAAGAGTAGAAGTTCTCCAAGTAGAATTAGGAGGCTCTAAGAACATTCTAGGTTCCAGAAACACACACACACACACACACACACACACACACACACACACACACACACACAGTAATTTATGATGATGTGGTGAGATTAAAGTATAAAATGCTTGGGGGATTGAAGGTGGGAAAGAGTTGTGGGAGGTTAAAAAGAAGATGACTGAAGCCAGAGTCTGAAGGGCTTTGTCAGTGAGTTTGAACTGCATTGTATGGGTAATAGATAACTCCTGGGATTTTCAAGCCAAGAGGGTAACATAGTCAGATGTGTATTTTAGAAGTGTTGTTGGTAAATTGGAGATTGGATTAAAGGGTATAGAGATATGAAGCAAGAGAATTGAATCAGGACACTCTTTTAAGTAGTACAGGGGAGTAGGAACAAATGTGAAAAACTTTTGTTGTAGAATTAATGAGACTTAGTGACTTTTTAGATGTTTCAGGTGTGGGGAGGAAAGAATCAAGAATGACTCAGATATTTAGCTCTAGCAGCTGTGTTTATGGAAATGGTTGATTTAATGGAGGTTGGGTATAAAATACTTTGGTGGGAAAGAAAAGTGGTGGTAAATTTGTTTTTAGAATACTTATGGCCAAATAGGTGAAAGGTTCCATAAGTAGTTACAAAATTGAGACTGTGAATCTGAGTAGAGTTGAGGCTGGAAAAGAAAAAAAATGTGTGTGTGTGTGTGTGTGTGTGTGTGTGTGTGTGTGTGTATGTTTTGGAGTTATACAAGTAGTTATTGGGAAAACAACAGGATGTGCTGTCATCCACATGAACATACAAGGTAAAAAGAAAAGAAGGTTTCCCTGGAAAATTTCAGGAAAGAGTTTAAGCAGCCAAGGAGAAAAATAAGTGGTTAACAGAGTAAGGGAGAGATTAGAAAATAGTGCCCTGGAATTCATAAGAGGAAAGATTTTCAAGAAAAGGAGGGTAGTCAAAGGTGCAAAATGTTTGAATGTGTTCAGCTAAAATAGTGGTCGGCAAACACATTAGTCAACAGAGCCAAATATCAACAGAACAACGATTGAAATTTCTTTTGAGAGCCAATTTTTTTAAACTTCTTCTAATACCACTTCTTCAAAATAGACTTGCCCAGGCCGTGATATTTTGTGGAAGAGCCACACTCAAGGGGCCAAAGAGCCGCATGTGGCTCGTGAGCCGCAGTTTGCCAGCTATGGACCTAAGATAAGCCTGTCTTTGGGGTTTGCTATATAGGATTTATGGAACCAAAGACCTTCAAAGACATTTGGTAATGAAGAGAAATAGTGATGGACAATATTTGAAAAGTAAGCAGGTTTTTACTTAGGAAGACAGAAGCATGCTTGGAAATAAATGAGTAATAGCCAGAGGGAGGAAATAATGGAAGACAAACTAGCTAATACTCTATGCAGAGTTGGAAGAAAGTTGAATTTTCACCACCAAAGGAAAAGTTGTAAATAGCTTTACATACAGGATATTGTTATCTGTTAATTTTTCTTGTGCTTACTCTCTCTGGTATCCAATGAGATGACTATAAACTTAACATAAAGATCTCTTATAATCTGATTTATTAAACAAAGAAAGAAATCATTGTAGAAAGAAGGAATTGGTGAACATTTTTCTAAAATGTATTTGCTATTTATATATTGTTGAAGTTAGAGGGATTGCTTTAGAGAAAATGATCAGACATCTGGTCTTGCAAGCAAAATTAAGTATCTGTCACCCAGGCTTCTTAATGTTTATCTGATTTACATTATGCTAGTTCTTAAAAGTTAATACATAAATTTAATTAGAAAGGAAAGAAGTGTAGATACTTAAGACTAATTAAATCAGAACACTTATGATAGGGTGAGGCTTAGAACAGAAAAGACTTAAAGACAAATTTATCCCATTACTCTTTGATTTTTTTCTTATTTGTATTATGAAATATAGCACATGGAGAGAAAATAAAAGAATAATATAATGGACTCTATGAATCCACTTCTGTTTATATTTGCTTCAGATGCTTTTTAAACTTCATAGAAATGAAATATTCAGACACCATTTTACAATCCTTTTCTCCTTCAAATTTTTATTTATTTATTATTTAAAAGCACTTTCCCTGATTTCTTTCCTCTTCTCCTTTACTTGAGGTAACCATTGTCTTAAGTTTAGTGTTTATTAGCCTCATGTGTTGTTGTTTTTTAAATATACCTATATATGTACATGAAAGAAAGATAATTATATTTTGCTATTTTATATTCTATTGAAGTGGTATAAGATCTATTTAGAATTCTGTAACACGCTTTTATGTATTTTATTTTTTTTTGCTAAATACTATATTTTTTAAATGTATCCATGTTGATGTCTGTTAGAATGAGTTCCCTACTTTGTTTCAGTACGTATTAACTATTCATGACCATGCATTCTTAATGGATTTTAAGATAAGTTTATCATTTTCTACCATAAAACTGCGTTGTAAGTTTCATTGTATTTTTATTAACATATTGATTGATGTATAGAGAATTGACCACTTTATTTATACTATCTTTCTACCAATGATACTTCTTTGTAAAAATATTTCTACATTTAGTTAGGAGCTGTTTTATGCTCTTTAGTAATGTTTTATAATTTTCTTCATAGGTTTTATACTTTTTTGTTAAATATATTTCTAAAGACTTTATGATATTTATTGTGAAAGAGATCTATTTTCTATTCCACTTTCTAATTGAATACTGTTAACTTTTAAGAATTCTATTTATTTATTTTTATATTACTTTTATTCTAGTTACCATTCTGATATCTCTTATTAGGTTTTATAGTTTGCAGATTCTTTTGTTTTTTTCTATATAGAAAATCATCTCATCTACAACTAAGGAGGGTTTTATTTGTTCTTGATTCTCATTTCTTTTGCTGTTATTTTGTGTACTAGGATCTCTAGTTTGCTAGAGAACCTTCTAGAATAAAATAAATTCCTTTCTTCTTTCTTTTACTATCCAATTAGTGCAATAATTTTCTATAACTATTTATACATTCCACTACCATTGTTCAATATTGCATATTTTTGTTATTCCCATCATGATTTCTTCTTTATGAGTTAATTAAGAATGTAGTTTTTTTATTTCTAAAAGTAAAGGTTTTTCAGAAATAACTTTTTAATTATTGAATTCTAATTTACTTACCCTTGCATCAGATGTAGTCCAACCAAGTCCTGGGTAGATCTTTTGACAGCTTTATGAGACTAGAGGACAAGGCTTAATGATTAGGACCCCCAAAGATGGGAGCTCTTGTAAATCCCAAGCTTTGATTTGAGATGGGACCTTAAAGGACTCTGCCCTAGGAGTAAATGTGAACTAAAATAAACAGTCCACATTACTGTATTTCAACTTAAAGTCTACCTCATTGGCCTCCTAAAATTGGACCAAGCTGATTTTGTACACCTAGTACTCTCAGAATTAAACCACAAGCCTCTCTGGAGAAAGACACCATCATTCCAGTCTTCAAATTATTGATAAATATTTTTTAAATTAATATAGCACATAATATATATATATTGCTAATATGCAAAGTGTCCTCTTGGAAGTTAGACCTGGAGACAGGGAGTTTGATTGCTTACTCTGACATGTGTTGACCTCAAGGGGCGGCATGGAATGAAGGAAGGCCCTGGCTGGCAGCAGGAAGGCCCCAATAGGCTCTGGCCAGGCCAGGCCTAGGGACCCTACCTGTGCGCAAATTCTGTGCACTAGGCCTCTAGTACAAACATGACAGTGTGAATGAGAGCCAACAGAAACTGTAAGAAATAGAGTCAATGGAGCTTAGTTATTGGAAGTACTAAACAGAACTTCTATAATTGTAGTTTATTGAAGATACTAAAAAAAAAAAGATTGAAACATTCTGCAGGGAACTTATTTTAAAAAGAAACATAGAAAATCTATAAGTAAAATATACAGTAACTGCAATTGGGGGGATTTAACTCAATGGCTATATTTTATAGCAAAACAGAAATTACTTAAGAGAGAATTACCGAACTGGAAGATAGGTCAGAAGAAAACACTCAGAATGGAACATAGAATAACAGAAAGGTGGAGTGTATTAAGCGAGTGTTAGGAATAAAGGATATAGGAGAGAGGGCTAATTGAAGTGTTAGGAATAAAGGATATAGGAGAGAGGGCTAATTGAGAATTACCGAACTGGAAGATAGGTCAGAAGAAAACACTCAGAATGGAACATAGAATAACAGAAAGGTGGAGTGTATTAAGCGAGTGTTAGGAATAAAGGATATAGGAGAGAGGGCTAATTGCAGGAGAAGGAGAGTAATGTTTGAAAAACAGTGGTTGAGAATATTCCTCCCAGTGATGGATGATATCCAGCTACATATTTAAGAAATCCAACAAATTCTCAGTGGGTTTTATTGAATACCACAGAATTAAAACTTTAAAAACTAAAAATAAAAACATCTTAAAACCAAATAAAAAAATAAGACAGATTATCGTTGAAAAGAGCCAGCATTTGACATCACTAACACATCTGCACTGATGGAATTTTAAAAGAGAGTTAGTCCAAATGGAAGAATAGAGAAGGAAAGAATGAAGGGCAATGAAATGATACACATGTGGGTAAATCAAAGTGAATAGAAAATGTAAAAATAGCAATGTCTTGAATTTTAAGATACATACAGAATTAAAACAACATCAATAATATCCTATAAGTTAGGAAGGGATAACTACATAGTATTGTAAAGCTTTTGTGTTTTCTAGGTAGCACTTAATCTCCAATTACAAATAAATTTAGATAAATTGAGGAGGTTTGTGATTAGGTAGGAAGAGTGTAAAACTTTTAGGTTACTAGGGAAAATATAATGACAAAGAAGTGTTAAAGTAATTGAGAAGACATAAAAGGAGAGAATAGGAATGTATAGTGGATAAGACAGTTAGCATTTGATAAGATGACACATTTAAATCTACATATATCAGTACTTACATTAAATTACATTATTTAGCTACAATAATCAAAATATTGTGAGACCTGTGCAATGACAAATCATATAAATTAGGGGTCAACAGATTAGAAAATTCCAAAATAGACCCTCAAATATTTTGTTTCCTCAAAGGCATCAAGATAATTAAATAGGCTAATGATGTGTGGTCAGTTGAATATCTGTGTGAAAGTAACCAAAACAGTGACAAACTGCACAAAATTAATTCAAGGTAGATCATAAGACAAAGTATAAAATCTAACACTCTTAAGCTTCTAGAAGAAAATATGTGAAAATGTCTATGACTGTTGGTAAAGATTTCTTAGAAAAGACATGCAAAAAAGTACTAATAGTAAACAATTGATGTATTGGATTTTCTCAAAACTTCTGCATATCAGTGGTAGAACAAAGAACATGAAAATGCAAGTGGAGGACTCAGAGAAAGTGTGATGAGATTTATAGCAATGGAAGCTCCCCTTTAGTGTTGGTGGGAGTTTAAAATTGTTGGTAACATTTTGAAAATTTGTTTGACAGTATATAGCACAGCTAGACATTTTCATGCAGGGTGACCCAGAACTTCACTTCTACATTTATACCTATCTTTTTCAAATAAGATGTGCACCAATATATATATAAATGTTCACAGCAGCATCATTGTCATTAGTAAAAGACTGGGTTCAAGGTTTCATCAACAATAAGATAGATAAATGTGGCATGCACTTACATAGTGGTATACTAAATGGCAATGAAAATGAGTTAACTGCACTTAAATGACTATGGATGACTCTCACAGGCATACTGTTGAGTGAAAAAAGCCAGGTTCCAAAGAGCACACACTGTGTGGTTCCATTAATGTGAGATTCACAAGCAGGCAAAGCTAACCTATGGAATTTAGGGATACATATTGGGGTGATAAAAAAATAAAGAAAAGCAAGAAATCAGTTAACATTAAGATCAGATTAATTTGTGAGAGAGAAGGATGGTGATCAGAAAGAGGTTTTTTTTTTTGTTTGTTTGTTTTTGCTATGTCAGCAGTATAAGACCAAGTGGTTACGTGGTCTTGCTTTTTTTTTTCCCCAGCTATATATATGTTCCCCCACCTTTTTTTAAAGTATATTATTCACAATAAAATTTTGAAAAAAGTATTATGTAAAGGTATGATAAATGTTAATATACTACAATAAAGACAAGTTATAAAAAGTATGTTAAAACACTGTGATTTAACAAAATTTACATTTGTCTATGAACACATTCACACAGTACTCACATCAGACATGGGTGAAAACTAAGGAAGGCTATACACCAGAATGCAAACAATGAACTTCTCTGCATTTTATGCAAAACCTGTATTACTTTATAACTAGAAAACTATTAAACCTCCTATATAATAAAAGGGTAATATAAAAATTGACCCTAATGGCAGAACAACCAGAAACGACTGGTCACTATGACTGGCACTGACCACCAGGGGGCAGATGCTCTACACAGGAGCTGCCCCCTGGCGGTCAGTGTACTTCCTCAGGTGAAATGCCACCAGTCAGAAGCTGGCTCATGGTTGGCCAGCGCAGTGGGGGTGGCAGCAGTTGTGGGAGCCTCTCCCACCTTCATGACAGTGCTAAGGATGTCCAACTAACGGCTTAGGCCCGTTTGCCATGGGGAGCAGGCTTCAGTTGGACATCCCCCAAGGGCTCCCAGGCTGTCAGAGGGATGTCTGACTGCCAGCGTAGGCCCAATCCCCCCGGGAGTGGGACTAAGCCATCAGGTAGACATCCCCCAAGGGGTCCCAGACTGCGAGAGGGCGCAGGCCGGGCTAAGGGACCCCCTGAGTGCATGAATGTTTGTGCACCAGGCCTCTAGTTATATAATAAAATTAACAACTATGGAAGATATTGTCATCTATAGAGATTGATTGGGTTTATATCTGTGTTGTTCAGAGAAGGCTTTAAAGCTGATTTATTTGAGCAAAAGACACATGTGCAGTCACACAGAGACACTCCAGGCAATGGTATATGTTAACTAAACATATACTTTAGCTGCAGAGAGAATCAGAAATTACCCAACAATTTTTAATTCATGACTGTTTCCTGTGGTCAGAAGTTCCTTTACCGTTCAACACACTAGAAAAGAACAGCATTTTTATGTAGTTAAGTAAAGGAAAACTGTAATTTGATTTTTTGGGGGGTGGGGGAGGGATTGTTGTCTAAGGCCATGGTATTTGATTAAAATGCTAGACCTCCTGTGGCTTTAATTTTCTATCAAAACCCTATCAATGCTCACCTTTCAGGTTATTTGGAGTGTAATGTAACACGTAAATGCTCAAGTGGGTGTATTAGCACACATGATGTGCAAAACCAGTTTCTGGGAACTCTCAGCAAAGCAAGTTAGTGCTGGGGTTCAAAGTTTGGGTTTTGGAATTGGATCTGATTTCTAGCAATACTGCTAATCTTAGCTCTATAATTGTGCATTTTACCTAATTTTTATTCTTTTCTCCACCTTTAAAGTAAGGATAATAATAGTACTTATCTTAGAAGGTTGTTGAGGGTAAATAAAGTGCTCGAGTATATAAATGTTGGCTTTTGTTGTAGAGCTGTTTTGCATGTGACTTAAGCTTATCAGCCAAATTAATTAAGTGCCTGGGACAGTAACTACTTTTTTCCTATATACAATATAAGTACATCTTTTAAGACTTTCATTACTAAACTTAGTGCTTTCACCTATATACTGGTAATCATTTATGGAAATATTTGCTATGATTAGGCATAAACTGTATTCTGGATCCTTAATATGAAGTCAGAAAGAAGAATGGAGGAGGGGAAGTATGATGGATAAAATTTTCTCTATTTCCTGAATTTAGTTTAACTATTTTTCCTCTTTTCTCCATAGTAGTTTCCCAGATTCTTTCCACTACACATTGTATGTTCCTGAAGAAGAAGAAAAAAGTAATTGTTGGTATTTTACCAAGTCTTGCTCTTTTATTGAATTCTGTTTTGATTTTGAGGTGGGGGGGGGGATGGCTCTGTGTTTCAAATTTGCATGTAGGTGTGTGTTTGAAGTGGGTGAGGTGTGTTGTGGGAGGGAGAGTAGACGTACTTTCATAGCAGAACTTGCTTGACTAGTTCTCTGAATCGGAAGCCACACAGAGCCAGTGTTCCCATGTGTTCTTTCACACATTTAGAGAGGGTGTTTGTGCATTGTCATTGTGAGGTTTCCAAGACTAATGCTCTGTAGGAGTATCCTGACTTATCTCCTCTTAATTGGTTTATTGCTCCCCAAGTCCCAGAAATAATACTCATTTTGCTCAGATAATTTTGAGCCCACTAGAGTGTAGACAGTTATGCTTCCTAGATTCTGTAGCAAAAGGAGCTTGAAAATTAAATAACGGTTTTATTTCTTTATGGTTCTTTTCAGAGATTTGGTACATGGGAAGAGGAAGAACATAAAATATGTGGTATCTTCTTCCTTAAGACTTTACCTGTTTTAAATGTCCACCTGGGAGCATGAGGACTTGCCTTTCATTATGGATGTTGCAACTAAGTGTATGCTGAGTTCTGCTCCTGGTCTGTGCTGCACCCACCCAACCCTCATTTTCTTTAATATTCTTCAGGTTACTGTCTTAGCTCGATGGCTTGGGGGACATGTTGAATTAAATATTATATGGAGAACTATTTTTGTTTGTGTGTGTGTGTGGTTTTTTGTTTTTGTTTTTTTTTGTTTTTTGCCTGTTTTTACACACTTGGCATCTGAAGCATCTTGAATGCAATGTAAAATGAGGTTAAATAGTACACCATGAATGTTTAAAATCTAAACGGAAAAATCACACATATCAATTTATGATCACTAGGCACATCAACCTAGTGATACAGTGATAGAGGAACAATTTTAAAGAAGCCAAATATAGTAGCTGCCAGCTAGGAAGAGATTTAGAACGTGTAAAAATGGACAACCTCTTTCATGTGTTACCTCGCATACAAAGGCCATCTTGATGGAGCACCTCCTTACCAGGGCACATAGAAACCTGGGGTTTTTATTCCTTTGTTTTGAGGATTAAAACAAATATATTCTTACTCAAAAGAAGTATGGAGCTGGTCAGTTCAGTTGTTGGTCTCTTGAGAAGTTCAACAGTGTCCCTCCGGAAGAACTGGGCTCTTTCAGTTTCTGTCCCACCATCCCCACTATGGGCTTTGTCCTCAAGCTTGTTTTCTCATTGCTGCAACATGGCTGCTGCTGCTCCATAGAGCCATTTGTCATCCCTCGGCAAGGTTTTACATAGCCATCTAGGGCTTCTCAGACATGGGGAGGAACTTAATCTGGAAGGGTAGCATGGGGAAAAACAGGAAGCTGGTTTTTGAAGAAGTTTTAATAATATATTGGATATTTGTACAAATTAAGTGACTGTATGTTTGACTATGAAAATTTATATGCTAAGTGATGGATGAATATATGTTACAAAGCCAGTGCAGTCTTGAAATATGTGGAAGTTCAGAGTATGATTTATTTCACCAGACCCCTAAAAAATTTTTGATTACTTGATAGCGTTTTAATTGGAGTGGGGGTGGGGACGGGAAGGGGATGTGTGCACACATACTTTGAAAGTTTCTTCTAAGTCAATTCCTATCCACCTCATTCAATGTTTTATTTTGATGTTCAAGTTTCCCCATACCCATGGCCTTACGACATTGCGGATACTTAGTGAATCCTGCTGACTGACTGGCTGTAGTATTCAAGGTTGACCTTCTCAGAATTAATACACTGGAAGAAAGAAGCAGATAATATACCCTGGAGTCAAGGTCTTAACTGCACTAAAACTACTTTCCTGCTCTTTATGTGTGAGGCTGTTTGAAACCCTCTTCTATAAGCTTAGCACATACAGAAGCAGAGGCAAGGCTGGCAAGCTGCTGCGGAGATCATGCAGTTCTCTGCAACTATGTCTAGTCCACCAAACCCAAGGCATTTTGGACCAAGGTCTGCCTGTCTGTTGCTACCATGTGAAGTAACTCATTTTCTCATTTTAGGTTTAGCCAGGGTTTACTCCCAGTGTAAGCTAGGACCTTCTCTCTAATCCTCTTGGCCATCCACAGAACGGGGTTGCTCCATAATCATTGTCCAGGGTTTTAGTTGAATTCTAAGCCATTTAAAGACTCCCCCCCACCCCCCGGCAAAATACATTATCTCATCTGGCCTTATCATTCTGGGGAGCTACAGTTACATTTTTAAAATTTATTCACAGTTTAGTTTCCTCCTCTTTAGTCATTGGTCCCCAACTTAAGCATTACAAGCACATTCTTTCCATCATATTTTTGACACATTGCAACAGATATTCTGTCTACCATTAAAATTTATATTAACATAAATATATTTTGCTTTACAGTGGGGAGCTGTTCCATTTATTGCACAAAAATATCTAATGTATTAACACTCAGTGGCTCACAAAGATTTGGGTGTAATTTTGCTATTTTTTTTTTTTTTTAGAAGGTAGTTGTCAGCAACCCTACTAGGGTTTGTAATTTGCATGCAAAACTCAGGTAAGCCAGGCATAATAAGAAGATTTTATATGTAAAGTTGACTCTTTCAAAGGTGGTTTCCATTTTTAAAGGAAAATTGAAAAAAATTGGACTATAATGAATTTGTAATTGTATTCACTAATTTCTCAGTATTTTTTGAGTTATTGAAACCATCCTTTAGTAATTACCAATTTTCCTTAGTAAACTTTATGGGGGGTTTTTTCAACCTACTTTTTGTAATCTGATAAGAGTAGAAAGGGGTTAGAAGCCAAATCTATGAAGGAATGCAGAAAATAAAAAAATAGAAATGAGACAGTGAATAAAGAAATATGCTGTCATTGTTTTTTATTTAACACTTCCCAAATTACCTATCATGAGCTCAAAAGGTTTCATTCTTGAATAGGAAAAAAAAATCACTTATTCACAGTGCTTTGGCATACTGTAAAAGTCAAATTATTAACACTGAAATTTGTTCAGATAGCGTTTAGTAGGAAAATATTTTAGAGATAATTGTTTTCAAGATATCATAGGTAGCTGTATGTACAGAGGGCAATCAAAAAGAGTAGCAATGGATAATTGTTTGCTTCTTTAGAGAGAAAGATATTCTATTCCATTTTTAAATTGTGATAGGAAAAACTCTCACTTGGGAAGAATATTTTCCAGGTTGCTTCATTGGCAGGTGTCTGACCCTGCATGGGGTCTAGATGCAGAAGGCGTATGGCAGTCTTTGGGATGACTCACTTCAAGGACCTCAGCTTCCTGCCATGGAAACTTCTGTTTTCAAAGCACACCATATCAGTGGGAATGTTCCAATGGTCTGTGCTACTTCTCGTGAAGACCAAAGTTTTCCCCCCTGAATCTGAAATAGCTACCGGAGCGAATACCTGTCTGCTAATAAAACAAATTTCAGAATGTTTCCAACAAATGCACTGCACATTTTCTATTGTTTGTGGTGCTTAACTCTCTCATTTGTTAATGGGAACAAACTTAACCTGCTTTTGGTCTGCATGCTACAGATTTGATTTACAATCATTCTGAAGTTTAGAAAATATCCACATCATAGGATACTTGACTTTGAGACCATCACGTTTTCCCCTTTCCCGTTTTCTCTCTCCTTGACCCGGCAGCAGGAAGCCTTTGTCTGAGGTGTTCATCTGGAACAACTTTTCCACACTTGTTTTCATGTTCTGTTAGATTACAGGGCAGCAGGCCTACCTTTGAAGCTCCTTTCTCTTTTGTTTCTTTGCCGTGCACTCCAGTAATTAACTTTGTCCTTCTTTTATTTGTTCCAGTCAATCGCAGGCCACTCTGCTGAGCATCTTCTCCCAGGAGTACCAGGTTAGAAGTTTTCTCCTTTGTGAGGGTTGACAGGTGCCTAATTGAATGATGAATGTCCCTTTATTTCTTTGTAATTGAACTGCCAGCTCTCTGATTGGGTTGGAGGATGTTCTCCTTTCCACATCAAGCACCGCCTGCGTCTCAGTGGAGGCCTGCCAAGCCTACCCATCCATCTGTCTAATAACATCTAGCCTTTGCTTATTTGGTGGACCTGTAATAAATTATGCTAAACCATTATTATTCTGACAATAATAATTTCCCTGTGTTGCGTGGTTCCATGTGCTAAATGTTTGCTGACTTGCACTGTCAGTGCCGCTTTCCATTGCTGACAGAGATGATGATAAATGACCATTGCTGGAGTGGCAGAAGGCAAGAGAGGCAGAAAATGGAGTCATTTATCATGAGATGACAGGTGTCAGTCAAGTGGCAAGTCTCGATGGAATTACTTTTTGTAGTTTTCAAATAAGTTGTTTTTAAGCAATGTTCGTCCTGGTTAAAAATGGCAATTGGATTGTAAAACTAGAGTGCAGAGGACTTAGATGGAATTGAATTGAGGGAAAATTAATACAAAGGTTTTCAAGGGAACAAGTTTTTCTCTGCCCTCTGCCACCCTACGCAAACTTATTTAGATTCAATTACTCTGACCCTGTTGGCTTTTACATACATACTGTACCTTGTGGTGCAGTCTGAGGACATCCCAGCCAAGCAGTGGACATTAAAATGCATGGGTTCATGGAGTAGAAGGAAAAACGCCCTACCATCACCACAATTCCCCAGCTTTTATTCAGTTTGCCCTATGTGTTAGATGTTGGGATGAAAAAATATGTCATTTTTGTACTTGAACTTCATATGTGACACAACATAAAAATCTTTTCTGTTTTGTTTCAGAAACATATTAAAAGAACACATGCCAAACACCATACTCCAGAAGCAATTGAAAGTTATTACCAGAGGTATGACCTGCCTGCCCCACTAGAGGGTATCATAGTACCTATTGATTGTAATAATAATTATGAATAAATTAGATTACTAAATTAATTTCCTATATAACATTTGAAAGTGTTTTGTTTTAAGTCTGTTATTTAAGTCTTCAAATATATTTTTGAAGGATTTCTCAAATGCTTTGTTTTATAGATTTAAAGAATATGGTGAGACTGTCTCAATTAAATATATATATATATATATATACACACATACATACTATGTAGGAAATTGTTCCAATATTCTGAAATCTCAATTGATTACTGGAAACTTATTGTAAGTGCATGGCTTGTATAAATCTTTATATTCATATATACATATATCTACATGTATGTGTGAAAGTTCTCAAATTAATTTTCATTTACTTTTGTAGATCTGCAAGTTAAAAATATATTAAAAATAAGATTGAATTTTGGTGCAGTTTTATTTTGTATCATAGGTATTGGGTTAATGATTACAAGAAAAGAAAAAGATATATGCCAAGTAAGGACTTAAAAAGATATATAATAAGGTACTACAGTAACATGTTAAAAGTGATTTTATATTTTAAAATGAAAATATTGAGTATTAAATCAACATCATAGTGTCCATGGGATATTTAATTTCAGTTTAATTTACTATAAGTAGTTTTCACATTCCATTATAAAACAAACAGAATATTTAAAATAGCTCTTTTAAAAATTTTTATTGGCTTTGTAATATGACTGAATAATTTATAATAGTAAATGGTAATGGTTTCATTAGAAATTGTTGGTTTCTTTAATATTTTAAGGCCACATTGGGAACGAAAACTGTTTGAAATATGCTCTTAAATTATTACATTTAAGATGGACAGGTCAACCTTTCTGTGGTACTAATTTTAGATGAATGATTTTTATGCATGAAAATTTTATGAATGAATGACTATATAGAGAAAATACCGGTGCCATGCTTTTGTAGGGTCATTTTTTAAGAATCAAGAAGTGTTTTTGAAAAGACAAGTTATTGAATTTAGAATTTTACACTATGCTGTATATGATAAAAGATTCATTCAGTTCTCAGTAGTAGTGTCTGTTAAAGAAAGATATGGGAGCGCACACACACATACACACAACTTTTGTGTCTAGGAGCATGCCTCTGTAAACAGGTCTTTGCAAAGTTTGAATTGATTTACTCAAAAGTCATAATCTCCTTAGTAAAAGTAACATTTAAATTATGTAAAAGGCGAAAGATTTATACAATCTGAAGAGAAACCAGAGACTGTCAAACTACAGCGGAAAGTCTGAAAAGGGCTTGGGTGGCGGGGAGGGGGTGGGGGGCGAGGGAGGCATCCGGTGGTAAGATATCCTCCTAAAGACCTGTATGCATGCATATAAGAATAACCAATGTTCGCAAAACACTGAGAAAGGAGTGAGGGCATGTGCCGGGGTAGGGGAGGCTGGGGGAAAGTCAATAGGGGGAAAAAAGGAGACATATGTACTACTATTTGTAATACTTTAACAATAATGAAAAAATAAAATAAAGTCACAACCTAAGTCATACCATTAAGAATGGCTCAAGACCTGTGAAGCCAGCATCTGCTTTGGCATTCAGACCCTCCAAAGAAAAACTGAAAAGTTATTTACATGTGAAAAATACATTTTTATTTGTAAAAATTGTAGTCTTAGGCCATCATTACAAAGTATGTTCAGATTCTAAAGCCTTTGTTAACTGAAGTGAAGGAACATGGGGAGTTTCCTAGGAATTTGGGGATCTGCCATGAGGCGGTGGGTCTGCCCTCTGATAATCTGCCTTCTCGTTGTAAAAAGGCTGTTTCAGTAGATGATTTCCAAGACCTCTAAGAGCTGCCTTCTAAAATATTACTTTCATTAAGAAGTATATTTAATTATTAAACCATGAACATACTTTATTGGGTTATCTGTATAGCCTAGGCCAGAAATAAAAATATTTTCTTTTTGAATGGTTACTCAAAGAACAGTTGAGTGGGTAATAGTGAGAATACAGAAATATGTTTGTATTTCTTCACATTTATTGAAATGTGAGAGTCTCAGTTATTTTGAGGAGACACAAAATCTGAAACAAAAACATGAAGTCAGGCTGCAGTAGACATACAATAGGAAAGCAGTCTGACTAGCTTCTCACTTTCCCATGCTGCTCCCTGACTGTCTGCCCCGCACTGTGCTTGGAGGCAGGCCGTGTGGTGACCTCTCGGATGGATTGACCTCCAGGCCTCTGGTTTTAAACATGCAGGTCTAATGGCCCTGTATTCTCTAAGGTAAACTGGACTTGAAAGATTTTTGTTTTCCGACTGATTAGAAGAAAGGCAAATTGTACTATATCACAACACAGTCTAGCAGTTTAATAATGTTAACCATTTCTTTAGAGTTTTTGCTTTTATAAAACCAATACTCACTTATTGTAAAAATTAAGCACATTTTTGATAATTTAATAAAGGAATGAATGATAGGCCATCATTAGGGCACCCAGAGATAATAAGCGTGGTGATATTTTTTATATAGTCTTTTTTACATAGATGAAATCATACTATATATGTAATTGTGGATCCTGAATTTTATACGTGGAAAATGTATATGATGTGATATTACTTTGTAGAAAGCTTTTTGTAAACATATTATTGATTGCATTACTTCATTATATGAAAGTATCACAATTTACTGAATTATTCCTCTGTTGAACACACATGTTTCCAATGCTCTGATATCATAAATAATACTATGATAAACATTTTGATGCATAAATCTTTGTATTTTGGATTAGTTTCTTAATATTTCTATATCTGTAATTACTGGTGCGAACAATGAGCATTTTAAAGGTTTTATTATATGTTGTCAAATTACTGTCTAGAAAGGTTGCAGTAGTTTCCTGGTGGAAATTTTAGAGAATTCTTGAGTCTGCACATTCTTGCTAGCATTGAGAGGATCACAATTCAGAATTCGAAGTCTGTATTTAAAACTTCATAATCCACAATGTGATTCCATCATGGTTAACTGAAACTTCACAGTATCCCAGTATCAGTAGAAAATGTTTTCTCAAACTTTTGAATTATTGACGAAATTTCTTCTGCTCTTTAGGTTATGTATGTTTAGTCACAGCTTGAGTATTTATTTTGAAAACAATTCTATTCTTTCCCACTGTACTAATGGCATTTTATTTCCAAGTGAGAAACATGCTTGACAAAATATTTGTGCGCGCACACAGACACACTCACAAATTGGTCAGAAATGCAAGTCCCCATCAATGGGGAAGTTGAGAAATATTCTCTTCCATTGCGTCCCTACTCCCAACACACACTGTCTGTTTGCCAGCTTTATTAGCTGTATTTATTCATTCAATTGTAGGTTTTTTTATATTTCACCATTATAGTTATAAAAATTTTAAAGACCAAGTAACTTTGAAATCTTACATGGTATTTTAACCTTAGATGCTAAGGTATCTTTCATACTCAAAAAACATAAAATGGACCTTCTCTGAAGTCTTTTCAGGATGGTGTCATCCACAAGACATTTACTTGTTAGTCCTTCTGTGGCAAAGCTAAAAGGTGACAGACATCTTCTGTGCAATGTTGTTTTACTTGCAAACAGGCATTGGGAAGATAGCCCAGGTCACCTGGATATAGTGTTCAGGATCACATCCTTATATCCGGATTGTAATTCAGACCTTTACTAAGGATGTGTTGGATGAAAGTTCAACATGCATTTGTGCAACCTTTCAGTCTAGTTGGAGAAAGAAAGAAGCCATGTGAAAAGCCCGTGGTATAAGTTTACATGGAATGCTTTGAGGATGAAGAGAAGCGTAGCATTAGGAATATTTGATTAGGTCCTCATTGAATATTTTTGTAATTAACATGCCGCTTTGCTTGCATATCTAAAATATGCATAAACATGATCTGTCACTTTGTGTGAGGGACAATTAAAGTTCTCAGAAAGGACAAATAAAACTTCAAATTAATTTTAACGTCTTTTCCCTAGCACTTTCTGAAGTGTTACAGGATACAGTTGGGAAATAGATTGGGGAGTGAATACATTCAGAAGCAGCGCTACCCTTTTAAGCATATGAAGGCACCTCAGTAGACCCTGGTTGATCAGGATTCCATTGCAAAGCTTCACAGCCGGCCAGCTAAGAGAGCCCAGACAGCTTTCATCAGTACCCTGGACTTTGGTTTCTCCACATGACCAACTGGGAAGCTTTATTGAGCTTGTAATTAGAAATTTCCACTATTTAAATATGAACATACTAGTACATTGCATATTATATAGACTGTATCAATAGAGTTATTATTATTGTTTGACCATCTCACATTACTTTAAACTTTAGAGAATGGTCTCAGGGAATGGAAATGTTCCATTGATCATTTTCAGGGTAATGATTGATGCATTGTTTACATGAAACCATGTAATTTGGACTCAAAGCAACAATTCTCTAGCAGAGGCAGTGGTCTGGGGTCCAGCTCCTCTCTTGCTATTTCCAGTCTCATCTCCAAAGCTCTACTCTGGTCATACTAGAGCCTTTCCTGGTCTTTGAACAACCCCAACACATTCCCAACATTTGCCCATACTGTTCTCTTGCTGGGCACAGGCATCCTCCCATGGCTTGCCACTTCCTTCTTGCCAGGTCTCTACTCAGTCTCAGTGCCTTCGAGATGGACTTCCTGGCCCATCCATTAAGTAGTGCATATCATTTTATTGTAGTGTATATCTATATTATATAGTTATTTCTCTGTATTTTCATTGTCTGTCTCTTCACTGGAATGTAATCCATGTGACGCCAGGAGCCATGGGAGTTTTGTGCCCTGCTGTTGCTTCATAACCTAGAATAGGCCCAACACATATGTAGTTAGCTCTCCATCTTTGTGGGATAAATGAATGTTGAGTAGAACGTTACAAAGATATCCTGGTATCAGTACAGGCTTAATGACCCTGACCCAGAATCTGACCCCTTCATGAATGTGCACTTTTGATGCTTATGGTGCACGTTGAGCTGGTCACCTTGGCTGAACTGATTGGCACTCCTGGAGCAGCCTGTGAGTACAGTGAGAATGTTGTAAGTTGATGGGAGTTCCTAGCTGACCTGTTTCCCCAAGACCATTCTTTAAACCACATGTGCCTCCCAAGCCCTTGATTTTGAAAGCACTTATTTCCCAGTTATATTCCTAAACTCTTTATTCGAGAAAGGCTTCAATATATAAAAAAATGGACTTGTTAGAATTGCTTTGAAGTTGTAATGATCCTGACACTCTCCCAGCCTTGAAAAATATGCCCCCCCACTAGGTTTTTAGAAAATTATACATCTTTATAAGCATTCTTGTGAAATAATGTAATATCTGCTTCTAGCATTTTTTGTAAAACCCCATCTGTTGACTTTGATTTTTACTATCAAACAAATATTATTCACTTAAACAGTACACTGTACACAAAATGTCCATATTTAGTAGTATTTTCTTGCCCAATGTGGCTTTAAAAATTAGAAAACACACACATACACACACACACACACACACACACATGCACACACACACATATATAACCATTTATTAAAGAGAAAAATCTGTACATCCTATATAATAAAGAGGTAATATGCAAATTGATCATCACACTCTCACAAGATGGCTGCCTATGACCAGACCAACAGGGGGATTACTGAGGGATGACCAAAAGGCTGAATAAGCAAGCTGCATGGGCTACCAGGCCAGTGGGGGTGGGGGGACACTTAGGAGTGACCAGGCCAGTGGGGGAGGGGTGCAGTTGGGGGCGACAAGGCCAGAAGCGGGGACAGTTGGGGGCTATTAGGCTGGCAGGGGGGCAGTGGGGGCAACTAGGCCAGCAGGGGGGGCAGTTGAGGGTGACTAGATCGGAAGGGGGCAGTAAGTGGTGACCAGGCCAGTGGGGGGGAATTTAGGAGTGACCAGGCCAGCAGGGAGGGGGCATTTGGGATTAACCTGGCCAGCAGCAGGGGGAAGTTAGGGGTAACCAGGCAGGCAGGCAGGTGAGTGATTAGGAGCCAGCATTCCCAGATTGTGAGAGGCAGTCGGACATCCCCCGAGGGGTTCTGATTGGAGAGGGTGCAGGCAGGGGTGAGGGCCACCCCCAATGAACAAATTTCATGCATCGGGCCTCTAGTATAATATAGTCAACTGTTATAAGCCAAGAACTGTGCTAGACTTAATAAATTGAATGAAATACAATTTCTCTACTTCATGAACTTTCAGCCCTCTAGTGGGGGAATGGGTTTGAGGTAGACAAGTAACCGGCAGATACAGTATACTGTGCTAAATTATGGAGAGCTGTACAAGGTGCTCCTCGATTTTACATGAGGGACACTTGACTTCCAGGTTGTGGTAGTTTGAAGTGGGTAACATATAAGAAAAATCAGGAGTTCTCCTGGTGAAGGTTGAAGAGTGGAACAGAAATGTGGCTGACCAAATAGAATAGGTGGGAACCAGATTTTGAAGAACCTTATAAGAACTTAAGTGGTTAAATTTGATTTTGAGATTTAATGTAGGGCCTTTGAAGTGCTTTAAGGAGGAAAATGGT